>CM044432.1:71653342-71688593 GCA_024363595.1 Xenopus borealis | reverse complement strand
GAAGTTCGCGAACATGTTCGCGAACATTTTTTCCGACGTTCGCTACATCCCTACTGATAACTGATCAAAATTACAAGCACAGGGAAAACTCTTCAGAATAAATTGCCAAATGGTTGTTACTGTTAAATAAATTTTTTTTGTCTTTTAAGTTCTTGCAGAACTTTGAATTAGTCTGAAGACAAATGGGGGAATGTAATAAAAGTTGGTAATGGAAAAAATATTTTCAATGCGAAAAGTTATGCCTTTGCACAAACAAATTTTCCTTTCCACGAATTTAATATAGATTTTGTGAACCAGAAAACTGTTTAGCATCCTCTCCTGGCCAGGGCTGTATTTATATTTAGGCCTCTGAGGGCCTGTGCCTAAGGTGGTACAGTTTTGGGGGAGGCCTCTGGGTGCTTCCTTTTTTCATTTTTGTTCTTTCCTTTTTTTTAAAAAAAATCCTCCCCACCCTCCATAGGAAATCCAGTGATGAAAGCTGAGGGGGTGAGGGGTAGGGGGGTCGAGGAAGAATGCGGGAGTGATACAACGTGCACAGCAAGCATACGTCACTTCCGCTGAATACGACGTGTGATGTCAGCGCACCCGCTCTTGACGTCAGCACACACAAATTATTGGCGTGTTTAGGTTCAATGCCTAGGGCACATCGGACCTAAATACAGCCCTGCTCACAGCAGTGGAAGAAGGTTTGTGAATTATATTCAGTAGTGTGCACAGTGAATGTAAAAAAACTTCTTACTGAAAAAGTTATGTTTGCTCCAAAAGATTATGACACAGTTGAGCACATCTTAAATGTGTGCAATGTACAGTTAAAATTCACAATGCAATAACAGTTTAAGGAATAATATTAAATTGTGAAATTATAATTTCAATTGTTATTTGTGCAAATTGTTCTTTTCTTTGCAACATTCATTACATTTTCCCAAAATTGCTTTCTACCCCCTGTTTATGTAAATGCATAGGAATTAATATGCATATCACACCATAACTTGCCAGATGTGATAACAGAATCTTCTATTTTATTACCTTGTCTATCAAAGCTCATTATTATACTTACATTTCTTCCGCAGCTTAGCACTTTTAGTTCTTTTGTAGTTAATAATTTAAGGATGAGTGCACACTTTATTAGAAGCTTAATAAGTTGTATACCACACTGGTAATTATTCAGCCATTGAGTGACAGGTCTTTTTTTATCCAGTCTTACATCTTTTTAGAATGCAAATTGATTACATAAATTATCATAAATAGATGGCATTTGTGTTAAATGTTTTCTTTTTTTAATATATATTTTAACCATTTCTATTTCCTCTTAAAATTTAACAGCATTTCCATTTCCTAAATAATTTATTTTGCTATTGCAAGGAATGTCCTGATTTATTAGAACTTTTTTTCAAATAGCACAGAGGCCATTTGAATCTGATGGACACTGCCAAAAAACATTCCAGTTACAGTACCTATAACAAAATAATTCACTTCACAACAACAGTAAATTTTGTAGAAACTACTATTAGAGGATGTTGACTGCTAATGCAAAAATCGCAGTTCTTTCACAATGCAAATAAATGTTCACAAAATGAAAAATATTGCCTTTGCAGATACTTGGCCCCTCACACAACAGTAGGATAGCGATTGTGAACTGGAGTTTGCGATAGTGTGCATTGTACTGTATGTATTAAAAAGTCTTAATGAAAAAGTTATTACCTTTGCTCCAAAAGTTTATGCCGCCTTCAAGCACGTGTAAAGGGTTTGCAATCTGCAATTAAGATTCGCAATGCAAAAAAAAAAGACATATTACTTATATTGCCACATGCAAATTTTATTTGAAAATATTTTCCCTTTAAATTTTATTATATTTCCCCCTATGTCTTTTGACATACCTTAGATATTATTTCTTTTTCTTAATGGACATCCTCCAAGATTTAATTTAAATGAACTACAGAATTATGGCCTTATAATTATCTATAATGTAAATAACTCATTTGTAGCAACAGTACATTTTGTGGAAAAAACTACTGTATATGAATAATGCCTTTTGTAGATGATCACCTCAGGTCCCCAGGGACATATTTCAATTTACTTTAAAGGAATTACAGAATTATCTGTTTGTGTTTTTACAAAATACTCTTATCAAGCCATTTCACTATTACTATGAAAAAAGGACCTATATTGCGTGATAGCGCTACTGACCATGCCTTGAAGTAAATATTTTGTGGACAGTGCAGCTAATTAAAGTTTTTTAGGTTTGATGAAACTAGTGTATAATATTTTTTGATTGCTAAGCCTTACATATGGCCAAAGTACAGAGACTAGACAACAAACTAAAATCCTGAACCAAGACATCAATCATGCATGGACCCAATAACATAGTGTGCTTTTGTGACCACCACCACTAAGTGCAATTGAGTGTACTACTCTCGCAGTCATATTAAATGAAAACCAAAATACCCACGCCCCTGAGAGGGAGCTGCCTGATGCATGTTTTGCTGATAAGTAGCTTTGCTCTTTTTTTAAAATTCTGTTAATACTATGTTAAGAATTCCAGAGGTGGTGTATATAAACTACTCATGGGTATACAGTATCACAAACCTTTGGTGCTCCATACTGTATGTAGAACTCTCCATTCTTTAGCAGCTCATCTGATGTCAGGGCAGTGGGATTTCTAATTCAGAAAAATCTAAGGTTGCTGATGTTTATTAATTTCTACTCTAAACAGCCCTTAGCAAAATCTAGCTGTGTGTATACTTACATTTATCTAAAAGTTGTGTAGTACCCATGTAATTTTATAGAGCCTAGTTATGAAGCAAGAGTTTTTTTGATACACTTTAATGTTTGGTCTCTTTGGAATAATGTTAGAAAGGTTTTTTTTTCTGTCTTGACTAAAGACTAGGGCAGGCCATTGACCAGTAGATTGCTGCTTGATATAAAGATGATGCATGAATATAATATACACCAAGGGAACAAACACCTTAATTTTAGGGGATTTGTTAGATGGATGCACCCTATTGCTTGTTTCTACATTTAATGATTGTATTTAACACCCAGTGATGTAACTACACATTACTGGGCCCCACAGCAAATCATTTTTCAGGCCCCCAAAATTTGATGAGGTTGACCTGTTTTACCAATATTTATTGAAATTGTATATGAATTAGGGCCTCATGGGCCCTTATGCCTCCTGGGCCTCCAGCAGCCGCAGGGTCTGCTTCCTCTGTAGTTACGCCCCTGTTAACACCCTGTAGTAATACATTGCCTTAATGGTATTGATATATTTTAAGTTTTTCATATATGGAACAATAATGGAACCCAATTGACTGTTCTGCTATAAAAGCAGCAATTATGTATGATATTGAGATTTTAAAGAGACAGTTAGATGTGTGTCTGGAAATGGCTTTTCCCTTATGCATTACAATTGAACTCAGAATCATATTTCAGTGATTTGTTGTAAGGCTTAATGCACTTCTTTTAGGATTCTGGTATAATCCCCCTTTCCTTTAAAAACAATAGTTTGTAAGAGACTTTTGTGTTGTAGAAAATTAACACACTGGCATGTTTTCTTGTGCAGTCCTCCAGATTTCTCTGATCAGCATTTTCACAGGACAGTCCCTATTTTGACAACTCAGCACGCAGTCCTGGGTTTGTTACTGAAATGTTCAAATCTTCTCTTTGATCTCCTGTACTGAGCCATAAAAAGATATAACGTTTCTAACTTAATTGGCTTTTGGTAGAGAGCCCAGAATATGTACCAGGTGCACTTGGATACATTTGTAACAATTTAAGATAAGCAAACAAGCAATTGTAACAATTTATGCTAATTAGGTTTCTCTGGGAAATTGTGACTTGCAGTTCAATTCCCAATCATTAGCAAAACTGTAATTACATATAACAACCACAGAAGTGTGTTGAAAGATTTATAACTTGCCAAATTAAAGGGAACCTGTCATGGGAAAACATGTTTTTTTTTTTTTTTTTTAAAAACACATCAGTTAATAGTGCTCCAGTAGACTTCTGCACTGAAATCCATTTCTCAAAAGAGCAAACAGATTTTTTTATATTCAGTTTTGAAATCTGACATGGGGCTAGCCATTTTGTCAATTTCCCAGCTGCCCTGGTCATGTGACTTGTGACAATGCAGAATTCTTCTGGAACAACACTAACTGATGCATTTTGAAAAATTTAAAAAATTTTTTCCCATGACAGGATGTAAAATGAACATGGTAATTAGGGCGCATGGCCACGAAAATGGGCATGCTTAAAATCTTCACTGCACTATGCTCAGCAAATCTTTTTGTCCCTCTTTCTATTTCCAAAATGTTGGTAAGTATGATATACTATTATCCTTCACTGGTAAAAGTTCTGTGTTTTCTTAATAAACTATACTTTTGTTTATATAATCAAGGTGCTGGGTAGCTTTGGGGGCAGCCATTCAAATCTGAAAAAGGAGAGAAGGCACATGATAAACAGCAAATGTAGTATACAGTGCTACTGTGTCCTGTAATTGAATAGCTACCCCCATGGCTACACAGTAGCTTGTTTACATAAACTATTGTAGAGGTTATATTTATTATATTTAAAAATGTTAAAATAATTTTGCATAGTCATATAGTAGAAGTTCTGAAGCAAACACCCCAGTGTTACTAGAGCATGGCAACACTTTGCAGCATTTAACAATGCTACCGCTATCAAACTGAAGGATCATTTTTCTTTTTACCAGACCAACAACAGACTACTCTTAATTTTTTTCAGTTACCATATGCTGGCTGCTACTTAATTCAAGATAGGCCAGTGGTGAAAATTAGAATTTGGAGCTCAGCCGTATAAATGAATAGCATAAAAAGAAAGACCTGACTGCAAGGAATGACATTGGTAAAGTCTCGCCTGGATTTGTGGCAAGGCCACAAAGGGCCGGGCCTAGGATGGCAGAGATTGATGGGCGGCATTAGTCTCTAGTGCTGTGCTAGACCAATAAAACTTGCGCATGCGTGCACACACACACAGAAAGAGGAGCTTGGCAGGGGGAAGGGGACAGGACGGGAGGAGACGGCGCCTGGAAAGGGGAGGGGACAGAGGAACATGAAGGGGAGGGTACATCGGAGAAGGACGGAACCAGGGGGGAAGGGGGGAAGAGCAGAGCTGGCCTATGGGCAGCCAGTTTTGTAAATTCGGGTCTGGGTAAAGTCTGAACAGTTGGAAGATTAATAAGTGGTGAGCAGTGATGGGCGGAAAAATTTGCAAAACGAGTCGCGGCACATTTTTTGACGCGCATCGTTTTTGTCGCGTCAGGAATTCGCCGCGAATTCGCCCATCACTGGTGGTGAGCTGAGGTGAGCAAACCATATGATAAATGTCCAAATGACTGTAATGTTGGAAATTAATATCACTGCATGTGTTAAAATATTTTGACTTTTAATGCAAAACTGTGTTGGCCCAATCAAAAGCTGTACATTTATATTGATTATGCACCTCAGATTTATATGTCAAGGTGTGCAGATGCTTTTCTACATATTGGGAGCAGGTTCAGATGTTTTTAACAGGGTAACATCCATTTATTGTTCACCTGTACAGACTGTGAGGAAACAGGCATAAAACAAAGTAAAACAAAACCAAATCCTTGCCACACTTGGGCTCTAACTACTACACATGGTATTTCTCTCTCTTCTACCAATCCCCTAATGAGATTCCCAGCCAAAACCAAAATGTAGAGCTCCACAGAGTCACAGTACCTCCACAGTCCTTGTCTTTTGGGGAAAAGAAACAGCAACAAACTGTTTTCAGGCAGGTCCTGGGTCTCATCCCTATCAGCATATAGATCATCTCTCTCTGAGTCCCTCTCTATCCCTGGCAGCTAGCAGATCTCCCCAGGTGAGATTTTCTAGGAGAATTAACCTAGTTAGGACTTGAACCTGGGGAAATATATCTCCCTTCAAACTGATCTCCAATCACAATATATATATATAAAGAGCTTGCACTCACACCAAGTGGCGGGAAGGGAGAAAATAATGTATACACCTCTGCGATCTTCCCCCTATGCTGGGATATTAATCTACTATGATCAGGGAACGTCGCGAACTCCATAGACTTCAATGGGAAGGCGAACTTTAAAAGCTAAAAAAGACATTTCTGGCCAGAAAAATGATTTTAAAGTTGTTTAAAGGGTGCAACGACCTGGACAGTGGCATGCCAGAGGGGGATCAAGGGCAAAAATGTATCTGAAAAATCCAATAGTCGCAGCCACTGAAGCACAGAAAAAATATGCCATATAAATGCTGAAAATAGTCGCAGCCACTGAAGCACAGAAAAAATATGCCATATAAATGCTGAAAATAGTCGCAGCCACTGAAGCACAGAAAAAATATGCCATATAAATGCTGAAAATAGTCGCAGCCACTGAAAAACAGAAAAAATATGCCATAGAAATGCTGAAAATAGTAAAATATAAAATCCCTCCAATACAGAGCAGTATCAATCAGATTACTAGCCAGCAAACTTTCAACTGTCCCTGAAATCACTAACAGGCAGCTCTCTCCCTACACTAGCTCTTCCAAGCACACACAGGCAGAGTGAAAAAAAGCTGCAGTGCTTCAGTTTTTATAGGGAAGGGGAGTGGTCCAGGGGGTGTAGGGGTGGTCCAGGAGGGAGAGCTTCCTGATTGGCTGCCATGTATCTGCTGGTCTGTGAGAAAAAGCGCCAACTATGCGCGAACCCAAAATGGCGAACGTCGCGCGACGTTCGCGAATATTCTGTGAGCGCGAACAGCAGACAAGTTCGCACGCGAACAGTTCGCGCCATCCCTAACTATGATGCCCCGATTCGGGTGAGGCTCCTTCAGTTTGATTTTATTATAATTTACCCTATCCAAAGCTAACTATGATGTTATGTCGGGTGGGTTCCTGGGTTTCACTGACACATTGGATACTTTCACATAGAGCACCATTATATGCAGCGCTTGCATTATCTATTGTCTATTGCTTTCTTTCTGCTCTAAGATGTTAATTTACTTTGATACTTTATGCGGTTACATATGTTGTAAATCTGTGCTGACTTTGTTATTAGATGTTTCCTTATCACTTCGATATTACTCTGTATTACACTGCTTTGTGTGTTTGACTTTCCACCTGTTGTTTACACTATGTTTGTTATGCTAATGACGCAGAATGATGTAATTAATTCTCCCTTCCCGCCACTTGGTGTTTAAATCTTGGTTGAGCTTATTGCTGTGTAACTTTGACAAAGGCTAGTGCTATAGCCGAAACGTTAGTGTTTTTTCTAAGTAATTAATAAATTTTTTTGAATAAGTCCTGTGACCTGTGAGTGCAAGCTCTTCACCTGATTCCAATTTACATTACTTGGCTGTGCACCCGGCAACTAATTTTTGCTTTTTGAGTTGTGCTGACATTCTTCAAGTTTTTATATATATATATATATATATATATATATATATATATATATATATATAGTAAAAGAAGTTGCAGCACTCACAGGGTTTGTTTGGTGAACAAAACTCCTGACGAAGATCCCTGTGGGGGATCGAAACGTTGAGTTCAAATAAATATTACAAGTTTTTTTTCACCAAACAAACCCTGTGAGTGCTGCAACTTCTTTTACTATAAAAAAAATTTTTCATTTGCGGGCACCCAGGTACTTGATTTTTGTTAACGGTGTGCACCATTACCTGTTACTATATATATATATATATATTTATATATATATATATATATATATATATATATATAAATTACTGTAATGTAAGATCGTGCAATCTATAAAATCATTTCATTGCAAACTATGTGTATCGTATAATTTATAATGGTTGTTTGTATGCAAGTATTTTTCATTATGTTCTCTAAAACTTTATAGGTTAATACATTCAAATATGCATCATTATCATTTGCTACAAGCCTAGTAACCCATAACAACCAATCAAAAAGAAGCAAACTAAACTAAACCAAACTAAACTACTAGTAAGCATACATTAGTTGAGCTATTGAAATAATTGTAACAAAAGTCATTTACAGTTTATTCTTTTGATTTTCTGTTCTGTGCACATGAAAACAAATAATAAAATATGACTTTTAAATATATGTTAGTAAAAACTATTTACAAGAATGGTAAAGTATTTCAAATGTTAAAAACAAACTAAGGCAATTAGTTTAATCTTCTTAGGTAATCTAAATTCAGAAACAGAAGCGAAACCCTGGCCAGTTTCTGACATGGCTGCAATAAATGGATAATGAGATATGTGTAGAGATGTGTCTAATAAAGAACACTTAGCAGCAAGTTCTGCTCCTGTGTGCACTCTCTCAGTACTTGTACTAATATGGAAATGGATAATGAGATATGTGATTATAGTATCCATACTGTATATGTAAGGCCAATTGTTAAGCACCACTATGAATGCTGTCATCCAGTAAACTCTTACAATTACCAGTTTACCACCTCTGTTTTTTTAGGTTTTGCTTCAAACAATTGCAGACATTTACACTGCATATTGAGCTTGATGTCCATTAAGGCAGATATAGGGCAGATATTGGTTCCTTTAGTGTTTAGCACAAAAGGCTGATACAAAGTAGTGTTGTTTGATCAGATTATTATTAACATTATTAACATGTATTTCTATAGGGCCAACTTGTTGCGTAGCGCTGTAAGATGCAACAGCTCTGCGTCACTTGCTGTTGTAGCCATGCGATAGCTGGCAACACATAATAGCATTCTTTATAGTGAAGTCCCATATTTCTCTATGTCACTGTTATATAAATAAAAGTATTTATACTATGTCCAAATCCAATATCCATATTCAAAATCCAAAAGAAATCACTGCACAAAGTCTCTGTACATTTAAACTATGCAAATATGAAATTTAGTTCATTTTCCCCTGGGAATGTCCGCTTGCTAGAAGTGACAAACCACAGCTATGAGTTCTAAAAATATTTTTAAAATAGCTTTTTACCCGAGTAAAGGTACACCCATTCTGTGAGATGCTTTGTTTGTTTGGTTTTTGTACCCAGATAAGGTATGAAATTTTTATTCGACCACCTAGTTCGCCATATCGAAGCTACCTAAGAATATTTTCAAACAATTTATTGATCGATCGAATATTTCCTATTCGATCGTTCGACCAATAAAATCGGGGTAAAATCCTTTGAATTCGATAGTTGAATTAGAAGGATTTTACTTCCCTACCTATTCACATGGTCGAATTTTGAATTTTTTTCAATTCAAAATTCGACCCTTATTAAATCTGCCCCTATGTGAAAATATATGAGAAAATCAACTACTATATATCAGATTCCATCTGAATTTAACTAAATATAATTTTTTAGAATCTACATTAATTTGCTGTATATTTGTAATACATCACAAATTCACAATGTTTTGTAAAGAATAAAATAAATTAAAATTTCAGTCTTATCTCACCATATATAATATCACATATAAAATAACCGCAAATTGTTTGTGAAGATTCTCATTCATCCAGGTCACAGTATACAGATGAAGCCACTTTGTGTGTTTGACACAGAATAACTAAACTCATCAACATCTAATTAAAGTGTTCATCATTGTGAACAATGGTGCTTTGGTATGCTAATGAAAAGGTTAAATGCATTAAATGAGTTAAGATAACTTTAGACAACACAGTTTCTTCAATTAGCCCTGAGTCATGACGCATTTAACACACAAATCCAAATGTCTGTATCTGTGTAAATAAGTCAATTTAACTGGACTTGCTATTTTTTCTTGAAGATGTTTAGTCATCTAACTGGCTTTCTCAATTCAGAATTAAAAACGCTTCTCAATAGTGAATTGAGAAAGCCAGTTTGATGACTGGTGAACGTCTTCAAGAAAAAAGACAGCAAGTCCAGTTGATTTGACTTATTTATACAGATATAACCACAAATTTTTGAAATTGTTAAATTTAAATCATCTTCTGTCAATAAAATAGAATGCAACACCACTTTCACTCTAATTTAGCATTTTTTATACAAAAAAGTGGTTGAAAATACACAGGGGAGGGTTTTTTTTCAGATACAGGTTGAATTCTCCTTTAAATGTCTTCGTAAACCCTCCCCCCACTCCTAAATAAAATAACGACCCAACTCAACAAATGGAAATCACTTGGGCTTTCCTGGTTTGGTAGGATCCAAGCAATCAAAATGTCTATAATGCCCCAAATACTGTACTACTTACAAACGGTACCTATAAAAATCCCTAAATGTTTTTTTAGTAAAACAAGAACTGTATTTACTGATTTCATATGGGAAAGCAAAACCCCGAGATGCAAGTATAATAGACTATCACTTCCGAAGGAAAAAGGAGGCCTGGCTCTCCCTGACACTTTCTTATATTATATCTCAACCCATCTAGTTAGAACAATGGTCTGGTTCAGAAAAGAGGAAGGGAAGCAATGGTTCGAAATCGAACAGTTTATGCTGGCCATTCCTCTTAGCAACACACTCTGGTCTCAATCATCCTGCATTCCCAAGGAAATTAAATCTCATCCTACTATTTCAGCTACATTGACACTTTGGTATAAATACAGAATACCATATAAGCTGATGTCCACAATACCTGCAATTCAGCCTCTGCTACAAAACCCAGAATTCCCCCCTAGCTTAGACCCCCATGCTTTCACTAGATGGGGCCAACTGAGAGGGAGAAATTCTAGGATATCCGATTTTATTTGTAAAGGGAAAATGATTCACTTGGCGGTAATACAGAAACTCTGGGGATCCCACCCAAGGGACCCATGGTGTTATTATCAATTACACGACTACATTAAATCCCTCCACCTGAACCAAACGGAGATAACACCCACAAGTTGGGAAAACACTTTGACTCTCCAAACCACACCGATCAAACCTATCTCATTTACATATAAGTATTTAATGTCACAAATATCTCTGTCCCACCCCAACTTCTTTGACGCATGGGAAAGGGAACTGGGGATTGATCTTCCCCCTCATGTAAGACAGAAAATAATGAAGAGCATTCACAAATCACCCAGAGCCTCTCGAGTAAGGGAAATGTTATATAAAATCACCACTAGATGGTACTACACACCCGAAAAACTCCATAAAATATTCCCATCAACATCAGGATGTTGCTGGCGCTGTAACTCTGGGGTTGGAACCTATAAGCATATATGGTTCACGTGCCCAGAAATTATACCCTACTGGAGACAAATTTGTAATAGAATAAAGTTAATCACAGGCACAGGAATACATCATTCCGATATCTCTCATATTCTATTCCAGTATGACATGGGAAGACAAATTTTTATAACAGACAAACTCACTTTATATCTTATACATGCAGCTATTGCTATGATCCCTAAAAAATGGAAGCAGACAACCCCCCCACTAGAAATAGAGTGGAGTAACCTAGTAGAAGACACTAGGAAACTAGAAGAAGTCACAAGTATACTACATAACAATATATCGCAACATAACACGATATGGAATCCATGGACAGAGATATGGAAATTAACAAAATGATATTTTGAATATGGGGTGATAGCTCTCATCTAACGTCTAACCTGCTTATGGTTAATAACTGTTGATTAACGTTGATGTATGTCATTTAAATTAACGGAGTACAACACAGTGACTTAAAAAGTAGTGACTCATTATTTACCCTGCCTAAAAATGATGTGTATTGAAGAAATACTGCATATTGACCCCCCCTCTTGCCCCCTTGCATTCTGTACCCTTCCCCCCCTTTATTAATGTTTTTGTGTTTTTCTTTATCTTGAAAATCAATAAAGAAAGATTTGGAAAAAAAAAATGTCTTCGTAAACCCTCAAGTACTTAGCTTACCTCAGTTTTAGCCAGGGCACTTTTTCCTATTTTCTCAGACAACCTTTCAACTTTCAAATTTCTTCAACATTTCAACTTTCCTCCAATTGAGTGAATTCGAGTTGATGTTGAAAGTTGATGTAATTTAAAAGGGGGATTAGGATCACAGCCTGGAAATTAAAGACCTGTAAGTTTGACATCTGTTGTGGGTGAGTTATTTGAAGGTCTGTTAAGGATCTTTCTACAGTGCCTCATAAGCAAAGTTGTTGTTCTTGCTAATGCTTTTTGTACTGTACATAAATGCTAGACCATGTACTGAGGGCAGTTGTCAATTATATATTATCTGCTAGGAGTAGAGATCTTAGTGGGCTACCACTAATTGCTCATTAATGTAATTAAGGCCCAGTATAGAATATACATTGCAGGTTTGGTCTCTGGTGCTTAACAAACTATACGAATGAAACAGAGAAATAAAGAAAAGCAATCAATTTACTAAAGTAAAAGGAAGCTCTAAGTTATGAGGAAAGGCTGGCCAAGCTAGAATTGCTTATATATTTTTTTTTTCAGATATTGTATTATTGCATTATATGGATTGTGGGACCTGTCATTTCAGGCTCTCCATAATTTACAGCTTTCTTGGTATCAGGTTTCCAACTAAGAAATCCCCTACCTGTACTAAAATGCCTCACACTATATTTTGTGTTACCAATCTTTTCCTTCTGTATTACCACTTTGGCTAACCTTTTTGTGAACTGTTTATCCAAAGTCATATGCTTTGCATATAAGGCTTTAAAAAGTTTGAAGTTACATTGCATTGAAAATGTATAAGGCATTCAACAACTTCATTTGTATAATGATGTTTTGCATGTGATACAAACTAAGCAGCCCAAACGTTTTTATGGTATTGTTTTCAGAATTTTTAATATTTTCTTTGATTACAAAATAGTTATTTCAAACCATGATTTACAGGCTACTTAAACATATTAATACTATGTCTTTATTAGTATCTTTACCATGTGTTACTTAAAGTCACTTATTTTGTTTGTAGTGCAACCATCAAACTAATACTGTACTTTGTGTTTCTCCAACTGGCTGATTCCAGCATTAGTCGGCAGTGCTTGGTTGAGGTGGTATGCTAATAAACTATTTTCTTCTAAAAGTTAAAACTTAAACATAAATGTTGTCAAAAATAATTACTATGCATTCACTGCAATTGTGTAATCATGATAGTTTTCCTATTAAACAATCAAAATTTCAGTGCTTTTGTATCTGCAAATTGTTTTGTGACTTTAGAGCCAAGAAAATGTTTTACTAAATATATGAAGTGTATAATAGTTGTTTGCTTTTGAACAAAGTGAGATATTGTGTTACTTCCAAAAGATTTAATTATAGTGTTTTATATAATGCTAAATTGTTTAGAAAGATTCAGAAAACAAGCCCTTCTAATGGTGAGTTTCATAACAGCATTGCTATTTTTTGCATGCATTGTTTTTCTCTACATGAACTTGTAATACCCAAGCTTATTTATAATAATCACTCAATAAACAACAGAAGAAGCAGTGACCTTTTGGCACTAGTATCTTAGTCAAATCACAATGGAGATTCTGTATGTCATTACCACTGTTTCCAAAGTATTTGTTATCCCCTATATGTCATTTTTTTATGTCAGCAAATAAAAGCCAGGAGGACCTGGATGCCCTTTACTTGAAACACTAATAAACTAGCATGCACTTCTGTGCTAAGAATAAGAATAATTATTATTTCTTTTGATCACTCATTTAACATAATTAAGCTGTAATTACATCAATTAAAAATACAAAAATTATATTAATTTAGTTAATTCTCTCATATTCAATATAACTAGATCCCGTTTACATAAAAAAAAGAACAGTAACACAAAAAAATGAAAGTGTTTTAAAGTGAAGAAAATATCATGTAGAGTTGCCCTGCATTGATCTGATCTGTTTGCTTCAGAAACACTACTATAGTTCATATAAACAAGCTGCTAAGTAGCAATGGTGGAAATTGAAAAACGGCTGTATGGCACAGGATAAGTAATGGATAACAGCTTATTGGCTATCTGCTGTGTAACTTGAGTCTTTTCTCATTTGACTAGTTGCCCACATGGCTACACAACAACTTATTTATATAAACAATAGTAGTGTTTTTTTCAGTGCAGGGCAACACTGAATTATATTTTTATTACTTTAAACAATTGCGTTTTTTTATGTTACTGGTCCTTTAAAGAAAACTTTGTGCAATTTGTACACCTACTGTATTAATACATCAATACACACACCAAAAGGAAATTTGGTAAATTACTTGCTAAATATATTCTAAAGCTTTTCCATTTTGCCAAAGTACACTGGTATTAGCTAAAAAAATTTCCAACAGTGAAGTAAAATGAATCATAGCCATACTTAGGAATGATAATTTAGATGAAACTTTAAAGTAGTTGTACAAAATACCCTGAACCTTCCGCTTGGTAACTGGTAAGCACTAGTGATGACTGCAGTTGGCAGTGTAAAAGCAGAGCAGTTGTTGCATCTCAGCTACCAAGAGCAATCAATGATGACTTTGCTGAGCCCCTCTTACAGAAATACATTAATGCAACTCATGGCTAACAGGCTGAAAGGACATCAGTGTTAATTAGGGAAATAATAAACCCCAATAAGATTCAGAGCCTTGAAGTGACTGTTTGGTCAACAGAAATGAGATGGAATTTGTGCTGAATAGTCCCTGATTGCAGGAACATGATTTATCCAAAATTTGAAATTGATTTATGGGTGCAAGGCAAAGTCATGAATATAACAGTATCTGTGCACAATTCACTGGACAGATTATAGTCTGGGGAACACAAATAATGTAGTGTTGTGCTCTGCTCAGGCCTGGATTTGCGAAAAGGCTGCATAGGCCTCGGCATGCCACCCAGCCACAAAAGTAATTTTCTTCCCGGAGCATTAGCGCTGAACTGCTAGTGCTCCAGACTAGCAGGACCTAGCTGGGTTAGATAGTTTGGGGGGAGCAGAACAGCAGCAGGATGATGATGTAGGTAGCTGGGTGACAGTTAGAAAATCTAATGTGGGCAAAAGGAAAATGTAGACTGCTCCTGAGTTTATGCATCCCAGCAGATTCGACAGATTGGGAAGATAGGAGCATGAACTCTGGATTGGCAACTCAAGATGGGGCTGATCCCGCTAACAGCTGGGAGACTGGTTTCTCTAGTAGTGGTGGGGAGGAGAGGAGAGTAAGGCTTAAGCTGATTGTGGTTGTAGGGGATTCAATTATTAGGAAAGTGGATTGGGTAATCTGTTATCCAGATCACTACAAGCGAGCAGTTTTGTAACGATCACTCACCCTGGTGGCCTAGTGCTGCGGCGGGGACGCCCGCCGCGCCGCTCTTCCTCTGTACTGCCGGCTCATTAGTGCGCGCGCTGCGCACACTCCCGATATTTAAAGGCGCATGCGCCAGATTTAAATGTATTTAAAGGGGGCATTTTGTTTTTAGCATTGCCCGTGATAGGATTTGCTCCTGGTGCCTTTAATCTGTGGTGTTTAGCTTCTGATCTGATCTGTTACCTGTGTTTGACCCTGCCTGGCTTATTGACTGCCCTGTATTCTGTATCCTGATCCGTGCCTGTTATTTGACTACCGATTCTGCCTTATCCTATCTGATTGATCACCTGGTTTGACCCTTTGCGTGCCTGATGACTCCTAGCTATCTGCCTGCCTAAATGAGCTTACAACAGCTATGAATGCTTTTAATAAAAATTTTAAATTGGATTTCATGTTTAATTTGAAAAGGACTTTTATTATACAGATTTTTGTGTCTGGGTGACGGGTCCACTTTAAAGACTTTATATACAGTCGTTCCCCATTACTGGCCAGAACTCCTGCTCTGCACCTCTCGTTTAAGTCCAGGTGGCTGAGGGCTCCTCCCGAAGCCAAAGGCGGTCACACTACTGGCGAAGCATGAGCCTAGACCAGGGTGCTTAGCGTTTGTTCTGGTATTGGGTGCCGACCGTGACAAGTTTGCTGTCTTCCTGGTACCAGGATTCGGCATGTGGTTGATCGGGTAGACAAATTATTGGATGGTGCTGGTCATGACCCAACTTTCTTAGCTTTAAGATTAAGGGAAGGTCTTCCAACGTAATTTTTTTCAGAAATTGTGCCTGTGAAACATGCAAGTTTAGAAAGCTTAGGGAGCTAAATGCATGGCTCAAGTCTTGGTGTAGGAAGGAAGGGTTTGGGTTTCTAGAGCACTGGGTTGATTTTTCCCTGGGTTACAACCTATACAGTCATGATGGATTGCACCTCAAGTGTGTCCACTGTGTTAGGGGAAAGAATGTCTAAGAGGTTGGAGGAGTGTTTAAACTAGGCAAAGGGGAAGTGGGTGAGATAAAGAATTATGGGGAAGCTAGGGTAGATGGGACAGTGGGATTATAAGGGGTCATGGGGGGGGGGAGTTAGGTTGGGCACACAGTTTACCAGCTAAAGAGGTTACTCTGTTACAAGGAAAATACTAACTGAAGATATGATTCTCCATTAACTAATGCAAATTTCAAAAGTAAAAGTAAAAGAGTAAAATAAGAGAATTAATTGCATGCTCTAAAAATGATGATATTATTGGTATCATTGAGACCTGGTGGGATGAAATGTGATTGGACTGTGAATTTAAATGGTTACACCCATTGTATGAGGCACAACTGGTTTAAAAATGGTGGAGGAGTATGTTTGTATGTAAAGCCTGAATAAAAGCCATGTGCTAAATAAATACTGTACCCATTGATGGCACTGGTGAGGACATGGAATCCTTCTAGATAGAGATATTGACTGGGCAAAAGATTACAAAGAAAATTATCATTGGTGTATGCTATAAACTACCTTGTATAAGTAACGAGTATGAAGCCCATAAAGCCATATAAGTACTGGTGTATGTCTCCATGTCTCCAAATCAAAAATAAAGATTAAGATAATAAAAAATGAAAAAGTACAAAGTCAAAAATATTTTTAAAACATGGTCTCTTACCCCCAGTCCAAGGGTTTGCCAAATTTTTGGGAAAATACAAAGCATTCAGATATGGTGAGAAGTCATCCACCAGTAAAGCAGTGGCCAAAGTATTTTTATTAAAAAAAAAATGCATTACATCATACTGGTCCTTAGCCAGTCGAGAGAGACCTCTGTTACAGAGACATGTGGGCCATTAGAAGTATGTTGGTTGTATTGCAACATGCTGAGCCTTATCCAATAGGGACATACAGTACATATATCTTATTGAATGGCATCCAATGGGGTCTACCTTCAATTAATAACAATATATAATACATATAATAAAAATGTAATAAACAAATTAACAAAAATGGGTATGAAGCCCTGTTACTTTTACAAACAGAAGTGGCTTCACAACTAGGTCAAGTTATTACTATGGGTGACTTCAATTATCCAGCCATTGACTGGGGTAATGGGGTTGCCAAGACAGAAAAAGTTAGTAGGTTTGTAAACATGCTGAATTTGTATTCCAGGTTGTTCAAGAACCTACTGAGAATAACTTACTTTTTGATATTGTAATAACTAATAATACTGAACTCATCTGTAGCATTTGAGTGGGTGAGCATTTAGGGAATAGTGATCACAGCATGGTCTCCTTTGAGATTCTTTTTCAGAGGCAATTCTAAAGTAATTAAAACATTAGACAAGCAAACTTTGGCAGTATTAGGGCATTCAAACAAAAATGGTAATTCAAAATTAATTTTTAAATATGTAAATAGTAAATATCAAAGCATGAAAAGAAGCTGAGATTGTAAACTCATATATTTCATCTGTCTACACAAATGAGGAACCAGTAAATGAAGGTGTCCTTCTTAATAGTCCCAGTTCTATTAATACAACTAATGATGTTTGGTTCACACATGAGGAAATTCAAAAGAGACTCGAACATGTTAAGATAAATAAAGGCCCGGGACCGGATGATATTCATCCCAGGGTACTTAGCCAGCTTAGCTTGTGATTGGCAAACCTCTTTACTTAATTTTTCAGGATTCACTGATGTCTTGCATGGTGCCGAGAGACTGGTGATTAGCTAATGTGGTGCCGCTATTCAAAATGAGATTTCTTTCTCAGCCTCAAAACTACGGGCTAGTTAGTCTGACGTCAGTGGTAGAAAAGCTTTTCGAAGTGTTAATAAAGAATTAGATACTGGACTTCATAGCACTATGTGTTTGTGCCAGTGTGGTTTTATGTGTAATAGATCTTGCCAGACTAACTTAATTTCTTTTTATGAGAGGGTGACCTTGGGACCTTGATTCTGGGATGGCAGTGGATATGTTTTACATTGACTTTGCTAAAGCATTCAATACAGTGCCACACAGAAGGTTACTGGTTAATTAAGGAATGTTGGCCTGGAACATAGTATTTGTACCTGGATAGAGAACTGGCTAAAAGATAGATTACAAAGAGTGGGCTATATTAGGTCCTTTGTGTTGTGTTTTGGTAACCAAGAATTTGTCATGATTCTGACAAGTGCAAGTTGTATGAGCTTTTATCTCAAGATCTCTGGTATCAGTAAGCGGTGAGCTCGACAGACAACATAGCCATCTGCTAAAAGCAGTTTTTTTCTACTCCTCTAGTAAAGTTGAAGATCAGGACTGAGTTTCTTCTCAGCATTTGGCCATTTGCTTTGTAAGGTGATCCTTAGTTTTACTTGAATTGGACATGTGAGGCAAGCTTGCTTAAAATCAGCAGCTGTAACTGTAGATGAAAATATATCAGTCAGTACTACAACGTCAATGTTATCATCCAATGTTTCAGAAGCTGCAGGTAAAGGTAAACATGATAAACAATCACCAGTAACATTTTTCAAACCTGGTTTGTATTGCATTTTGGAGTTGAAATTCAGTAGCCTTGCTGACCATCTAGCTATCCAGCTCTTCCTAGTCCCTTTGTTGTAAGCTGTGTAGTTAAAGGGCTATGATCTGGGCATAAGGTAAATTCTCTACCCCATAGATAGGTTATCCATTTTATGTTGCCCAAACACACGCTAGAGCTTATTTTTTAACAGTTGAATACTTACGCTCTGTCTCTGTAAGTGTTCTGGATGCGAATGCAACAGTTTTCTCTGAATGATCAGCATGGATCTGTGTGAGAACTGCACCAACGCCATAGTCTGAAGCGTCTATAGTAACCATAGTGGGTAGTGCAGGATCAAAAAAAGGTAGCACTGGACTGTTCACAATTAATTGCTTCACTATTTCAAAGCTATGTTGAGCAGTCTCTGACCAAACCAGACTTGAAGTTCCACGTAGTAGTGCTCTAAGTGGCTCCACAACTGAAGCATAGTTGGGCATAAACTTAGAATACCATGAAGACCTAAGAAAACTTGTAAGGTCTGAAAATCAGATGGAGTAGGTGCTTGTGTTACAGTGTTGACATGGTCAGGCAGTAATCCCTCTTATGAAATCATATGACCTAGAAATGACAGCTGAGCTTGTCTGAAGGGGCATTTGGAAAGGTTAAGTTTCAGTCCTGCAGAATCAATGCATTTCAGAACCTTTTCTCGGTACTTGTCATGAAGATGCATAGTAGGAGCATAGACAATATCATCCAAGTAGCATTTTACACCAGGAATGTCATGGAGTATAGAAGCCTGTCCATAAGGTACAGGCTTGAACCGAAACAAACCATCATGGGTGATAAATGTAGAGTTCTGAAAATATTTCCTCTATATGTGACATTATCTATAACAACTGCTTTATTAGGTTCACAGAGATCAACACACAATCGATTACCTCCAGTTTTCTTCACTGTTACAACAATTGGTGAAACTCATTCGGAGGATTCTGATTTTTCAATCACATCTTGCTCTACCTGTTTCTTTAGTTCCTGTGAGACAGTCTTCCTTATAGAGTAGGGCAATCACCTCAATTTCTGGCGAACTGGTTTTACATCTGGTCTCAACTTAACTTTGTGTACAAAGTTCTTTGCACAACGCAGTGACGTGTTGCTTTGAGGTGAAATTTAGACACAGGCTGTATGGCAAGCACTGATGCTGTAGTAATGAGACCATGAACTAATTGTAGGTTTAATGCAGCAAAGAGCTCCCTTCCAGGTATAACAGTACCCTTATTCGCAATGTAAAAGTCACAATTTGCAGTATTGGATTAAAACTGTACAGTCACTGGCAAGCAACCAATTACAGGGATTGATCCTTTAAGTAACTGACCTGTCTCAGGGCAAATGCAACAAGCCAATCCTTGCAAAGTATTTCAAGAAAATATCCTTTGGTAGTAAAGAAACAGCTGAACTTGTATCAAGCATCAGGTAAATGGAGTATCTCTTGTCAGCAGAAGCAGTATTGACATTGACAGTGCATATAAACTTGTCTGGAATTAATGTACCATCTTTATCCTCACTTAATACTGTAAAATTTGTAGTAGTGACTTCATGAACATCTTTTAGCAGAACTACGGCAGGTTTTAGCAAAGTGGCCTACCTTTCTGCATTTGCGGCACTGTAAAGCTTTTGCAGGACATGTAGTATAATTTACAGTGTGTTGTGTTGAACCACAGCAGAAGCAGTATTTTTTATTTGTATTTTCTGCATGGTTTTGCAGTGAATCCCATCTGTACATTCCCAGCAGTTCACTGACTGAGAATTTTAGCCTCTGCCATTGCTGTTTCAATTTGGCTTGCAACTGTAATGGCCTTTGCAAGGGTTAAATCTTGCTCTAGGAGCAGGCTCTCTAATGCATGGTGAGTTTGTTTTTTCCACTATATGGACTCTTAGCATTTCATCTGTTAGATTCCCAAGCTCTCAGGTAACAACCAGCTCTCTCAAAGCTGCTACAAATTGTACTGTAGATTCACCATTATGTTGTCCATGTTGGCAGAATGTATATCTTTCAGCAACCACAATAATTCTTTATAGCAGTAAGAGCAGTTTCATAAGTCTCATCATGTAATGGTAATGTATAGAATATACACTGTCCCTCTGCTCCCAGACAGTGAATAAGTAAAATTTCTAGCAGCAGAAATCTCCCCTTGGTCGGCAGCAATAATGTAATAATCAAACATACGGATCCAAGGTATGGTAGGCTCACCAGGATTTGGAAGAAAAGGTGCAGGCTGCTGCAGAGGTAGAAGAGATATCTCGTCACCAATTTGTTGTGTTTTGGTAGCCGAGGATGAGTAGGTATAACAGTGCTTTTTTATCAGGTTCATGCAGCCATTACACAACAGCAGTAACTTGAACTCTATTCCTTTTAAACAGTATAGAAGGTAAAGTATATGCACAGTATAACTAATGTGCACAGTGACCTCTACAGGCCATTTGTATAAACACCTCACTTTGATTTTCAACTTGTTTATTAATGACCTAGAGGAGGGCATTGAAAGTACTCTTTCTATTTTTGCAGATTATACTAAATTGTGCAGAAATATAGGTAGGATGTGATTTGACTAAGTTGGAAAACTGGGCAGCAAACTAGAAAATGAGTTTCAATAATGATAAATGCAAGGTTATGCACAAAATGGTAGTGTGGTGGAAGTTTCCTTAACTGAGAAGGATCTAAGGGTTTGTCTAATTCTGGGCAGTGTCATTATGTGGCCACTAAAGCAAATAAAGTGCTGTCTTGCATAAAAAAGGACATTGACTCAAGGGATGAAAACATAATTATACCTCTTTATAGGTCCATTGTAAGGCCTCACCTGAGTATGCAGTGCAGGTTTGGACTCCAGTCCAGTCCTTAAGAGCAATATAAATGAACTGGAGAGAGAGTGCAGAGATTTGCAGCCGAATTGTTTAGAAGGATAGAAGACTTATTATGAGGGTAGACTGTCAAGGTTGGGGTTGTTTTCTCTGGAAAAAAAGCACTTCAAAGGGACATAATTACACTTTTCAAGTACATTAGAGGACATTTTAGACAAATAGCAGGGAACCTTTTAACCCATGAAGAGGATTACCAAAACAAAGGCCACACCTTCAGACTAGAGGAAAATAAATTTCATTAGTAGCAATGCGGGTGGTTCTTCACAGTGAGGACAGTGAGGTTGTGGAATGTATAGTTGGGTGATGTTGTTAATGCTTTTAAGAGTGGCTTGGATGATTTCTTGGACATACATAATATCAAAGGCTATTGTGATACTAAACTCTATAGTTAGTATAGCTATGGATATGTATAATTTATGTAAAGATATGGGAGGGTGTGTGTATGGATGCTGGGTTTCATTTGGAGGGGTTGAACTTGATGGGTCTTTTTTCAAACCCAATATAACTATGGTACTAACAACAAAAATATTTATACAAGACAGCAAATACATATTTATACTCTGATTCAGAAACTGAAAAAGTTTAAAATTTGCTTTCCCTAATTCCTGCAAAATATTTATTTCACGATCTCATATTGACTGTCCTGTAGTTGGAATTACAGTCATCTTGTGTTTGCATTTGCATAAGGCTTAAGAGAAATAACTAGAAAATTAGAGGCGAGAGGGGGAGAGGGCAATTAAGCCACCATTGCTTGCAGTGTGTAAATTTTCGAAAATAACCACTTAGGGAGCAGTTCTGTAAAATGTTTGCAATATACTTCTTAACATTATCCTAGCAATTAGTGGACTTGTAATACTTTTTTTAAGTAAGTAGCATTTAGGGGTAGCTTTTGCTTTCGTGTAGGACATAATGGGTGATCTTTTATTAAAAACATTTTTAACTATAATTAAAAATTTTAAATTAACATCACAAGATGGTATTTGCTTGTGTTTTTTGTTGAATTTGTTTTAGAAATCAAACATAATAATGACTTTGAATATAAGAAATAACAGATTGACGAAGCTATGGGTATTCAAGCTTCCTTCATTGTAGATACAGGACTGGCACTCATTTGTGTTCCTTGTCCAGTAAGACACTTGAGATTATGGTGATGTTTTTGTTTTTTTTTCATTTTTAAAAGAAATTTTTGTAGAAGAGAGAAATGTATTTTTCTTATCCATGGAGGAAACATTTACTACATTTACTACACCACATTGCTCCTATTGAGGAGAGAAATCTTCTAACCTGTCTGATCAACTGAACAACTGATCGGCATGGCAAGACAAATCGAGACACTCAACAAACAATTTGAAAATCATATGTATCAAGGATTTGTACGATCGGATTGCAAATTAGGCAAATTCGACTATCGAATAGTCGAATTATTCGAATAAAATTTTATTTGAATATTTGGCTATTCGATGGTCAAATTACTTCCCTTTACATTTTTATCCGACCACCTATTTCGCCAGAACTAAGCTACCAAATTGGGAATAATTATTTTTGATCGAATAAAAAACATACAATTGATCGATTACATTTTTTTTATTAGATCGTTTGATCGATCGAATTCGAAGGATTTTACTTCCCTTTTATACATATTGTCGAATTTCAATTTTTTTTTTAATTCAAAATTCGACCAATGATAAATCTGCCCCTTAATGTGAGATGTACTGCATCAGGGGTTAATGAGATTAATTCAGATTAAATATATAAAGATATTTTTATAAATATTGTTTTGTTAAAAAAGGAATGATGAATAGCAGTAATACATATTGTATTATTATTTGTCTAAGTAATGTAGAATCATTAGGTTATAAGGATTAAACATTTTAAAATAAAAGAATTTCAGATTTACCTTTAAGAGTGACCATGTATGTGCATGCAAAAAAGTTGCAGTTACAGAGGAGTTAAGTGTTGTACTTAAATCTGCAGTAATTAAAAACGAATATGGCTATTTCCTTCAGAAAATAAAATGTTCCTATAGAGGGTGACATCAGTTAGAACTGAATGGACCATTCTCAAGAGATAGATGGGAATATCACAGTAAAGTACATTACTGATACAAGTGTGCATCAGGATATTAACATGCCAGTTGGAGAGAACAAAGTGTAATTTAATACAGTGTAAGATATGAATGTGAATGGTTAAATCATTTTGGATGAAGTGCATTAGGTTACAGTACAGGCCAAATTCAGTATAGTTATGCTTTGCAAAAGCACTTGTGGCTAATATTCCAAGTTTTACTACTGAAGTAGTGATAGTACAGCTCTTTAAGCAATTCACATTATGGCAGGATCACAAACAGTAACACTTAAGAAACAACCTTCATAAGAGATCATCAGAATTGCTAATGGACCATACAATCACTGACATCCCCAAATTCTAGAAAAGGACATTTCTGAGCACAATGTATTATTAAATAAGGAAAATTTGCTGATTCTTGTACATGTTTTACATGGTACTAATGCAGTGAAAGTAGCATGTATTGCTTTCCAATAGCTGTTTTCAGTACTGCTGGCAGATATCAGCTGTTTCTTTTGTAGAGAAACAATGCTGGCCTCCTTTCCAAAGTGACATTCACTAGTCTCTATAAACACTATAGTGCCAGCTTACTGTTACTAGTGTTAATAAGGCAGACTTTCCCTTGGACTCTGACTGATTAAGCAACAATGAAGGACCCCTTTAAGCCACAGTGAAGGAGACAGACATTAAAGTGGACCCGTCGCCCAGACACAAAAATCTGTATAATAAAAGTCCTTTTCAAATTAAACATGAAATCCAATTTAAATTTTTTATTAAAGCATTTATAGCTGTTTTAAGCTCATTTAAAAATCTCAACTGTCAATCAAATATTGTCTGCCACTCCTCTATGCCTTAGGCATAGAGGCTGGGCAGATAATTACTTTCACTTTCCATTCAGCACTTCCTAGATGTCACTGCTCCCCACACATTCCCCCAGTTCTCTTAACCATTTAATTGTGTAGCCAGGACATGGGGATAGACATGGGGTCCCCCATTCTGGTGCACAAACAAGATTCTGAGATGATGCAAGGATTGCCTTAATAACAGTGTCCACAAAATGGCTCCTGCCTGCTTGTTATAATTATGAATTCCCAGACTGAAGAAAATAATATTAAAATAATTTATATAGTGTAATTAATTTTCATTTTTCTTCACTAATGTGATAAAATATGATTTTGAATATTTTTTTTTGGGTGACGGGTCCACTTTAATGCATCTCCTAACCAGAGCTAAGTTAGTATGTAAAATAGATAGGGTCCTGTTGTTTCACTTAATTAACTATGTATCCCCAAGACTTGGGGGCAAATTTATCATTATTCATGAATTCGAGGGTTTTAGCCCTTGAATTCGGCAGAAATTTGAATTTCGAATGAAAATGGAATAATTTTAGGCTATTTTTCCAGCGCTATTCAATTTCTCGAAAAATTCGTACGATCGAACAGCATTTCTTAATTTTTACGGGAAATTGTTCGATTTCACAAAAAAATTTTGAAATTTTGTTCGATCGTTTGAAAAATTCGTACGATTTGAACGATCGTTCGATCGTACCAATGCATTTAACCAGGTAATAGAAAAAAAAGCCTATGGGGGATTTCCATAGGCTTCTATTGCTATTCCGTAGGTTCAATCTGGCGAAGTAAGCAGTAGAATAAGATTTTAAAGTTGAAGTACTTCAATCATCGAATGGTCGAATATTTGGTCATTCGATCTATTCAATCTATTATATACAATCAAATTTTGCATATTCGATGATCGAAGTGGCCAAATTTGCATATTTGAATATTCGATAGAATCATAGATCAAACTTCGAATTATTCACGTGAATTTAGTAAATGGGCCCCATAGACTGTGGTTTCACATTCACACCTAGCTCCTAACCAGAGTTAACTAACTGTAACTGGATAGGGCCCTGCTGTTCAATTTAATCACGTGTCTCACACACACGCACAAAACATCCCAGTAATTACTTTATTCCCAGTAATTACCCTCCACCAGGGGTTTTACCTAATACAGCATGCACTAGTGCATTTTACGGTGTTAAAGGGGTTGTTCTTATTATATAGAGGCTGATACTCTGAGACAATGCATAATTGGTTTTTGTTTACCAGCTCTTTAGTTTGCAAGTTCAGCATTAGCCATTCTATAACATACTAAAAGTTAACTTAAAGGCGGACCACCTATTTAACTGATGAGACATAAAGACAATGGAATACATGGGCTGGCAAGGGAGACAGCCATTTTACAACCATAACAGAAGACCTAATATACAAGACTCATTCTTTTGAAAACAACTGAAGTTTTTTGTCACAAAAACAACTGCTTCAATAAACAGATTTACATGTGTGATGATCTATACTGATTGAAGTGTTGTCCAATGGAAAACTAAATACTATTTATTGCACACAGCCTGTCATTTTTTTATTATAATCTATTTTCTTTTTCTGTGTAGTGGACCATAACACAGAAAAAGAACCTACAGTACTTATACATTATTATCAGTATTATATTATAAATATAGATTTTCTGTATTTACATTGTCCCTAACACAGGATAATTTTGTAGGTCAATACACTCATCTAATCATCATTCCCTTGAGTTTTATGGGTTAATATTGGCTTTATAACATCCTTGTTGCAGTTTAACACATACAATAATATGATTGAATTTTGAAGTAAGCATCCCATGAGAAACAACTCATAGTCACTAATACTCTTCCTTATAATCAGTTTCTTAATAACAATCATCTGTTTGTACAGCTCAGGCATATTTAACTCCACTGTACTGTATATGTGATATGACTAAAACTATATAAATAATGAACTGTTGAAAATACTCAGTTTATAATAGTTAGATAAATAAATGAGAGGAAATAGTTCATAGGACAACATAGGTCAGGAACAAGTTAAAAAGGGGTTAAAACCAGAACCCAGAGTTATTATTGGCTCTTATTAACATTTAAATAGCTTTTCAGTGATTTGGATCCGTATAGCTGGAAGAGTTGTGACTTTTTAAGACACTATTATTTTCTATTACTCCCCCATCTTCACTATGTGACACTATAGATAAAAAGCAGTAAGAACAATGCATGTATAAATTCAGGAGAACCTTCACACAATACAATAATTAGATACCTTGAGAAAGTAAGTACTCATATTCTATAGTCTATACTCTATATTAATAGTGATGGGCGAAACGGGTGCGTTTCGCTTCGCCGAAAAATTCGCGAATTTCCAGAGAAATTCGCGAATTTTTCACCGGTTCGCTAAACGAGTCGCGCATCGTTTTTGACGCGCGTCACGTCGATTCTGATGCATCGCGTCGTTTTCGGTGCGTCGCGGCAAAAACGGCGCGCGACTCGTTTTTGCGCAGCGAATTTTTTTTGCCCGTTTCGCGGATTTATTCGCCAGCGGCGAATCGCGGGAATCCGCCGCGAATTCGCCCCTGGCGAATAAATTCGCCCATCACTATATATTAACTAAAAAGACTAACAGTACTAAAATTAACCCAAAGATATGTTGTTTGTGCAAAGGGTTGGCTAGAGTTTTATCTGGTGACTCACTCAAACATTCTAAAATATATGATTGACAGTATGTATTTTTATTAACATATAAAACATAACAATGTTCTTTGTGATATGTCTTTAGCAATGGTTGCAAGCTGCTTGAATGTGGATTAGTCTGACACATTTGTTGGAATTCACTGGATTTGAAGATTTGTAATTTTCAGGTGAATAATGATGGGTGACCAACTTCAAGGAAAATGATCAATGATATTTTTGCTTTCATTTTCAAAGCATACAAATAAAGTGTAGCATGGTGATGTGATAATGGTGGAGCTCACCCTAGTCAGCGTCCCTATGCGATCGCAGCTCCCGGTATCTTCTCCACCGGCTGATGTACTTCATCAATTGCCTCGCACCTCTAGCCATATTCACATATCCAGATTTTGCACAAGCTCGGAGGAAGTGCCAGTGTAAGGGCACGAAACGCGTTAGTTTGCACCCCATTGCTGTAAATTTAATATGTGTGCTGAATAAAAGCCGGAATGATATTGCAGACGTCTCCTTCTATGTGAATCAGCGCTAGAGGTGCAAGGTAATTGATGGTTTTCAAAGCATAGTTTACAGAAAGAAATCGGCAGCACTTGGTCTAACCCAAGCTGAGGCGTTGTCCAGCTGCTAGAAGCACCCTTGTGCTAGCGCTTTGTCTAATTCACGATCTGGAGTTGACCAGCTGCTATAAATGATAGAATGATAGAAAACCAAAGAGAGAAATTGTCAGCATGCAGTTTGACTTTAAAAATAATTAATACAAAAATAAGGTGTTAGTACCAGACTTTGGTCAAAATATGTAAGCTCATGTGTCACATCAACACCCCTCATTGTACTTGAGTCCTACACTATCCATTTGCATTCTAATTATGTAGTGCATTTAAAATCGTGACCCAACAAACAGTGTAACAGAGTAGTAAGATCAACTTATTTAACAATTTACCCTTACCTCGTGTGCTGAAAATGTTTCTCTTTATGTAAAAATATTAGCTTTTTATCATTTATACCAGCTGGTCAACTCCAGATTGCATGACATTTTTTTATATATGCCTAGCTGCCTATAAGCTTCCCTAAGTAAGTAATTGTTTCTTTATTGGACCACAATACCCCCTCCTTTATTCGTGAAACGGCAGCGAAAATTCGCCTGCCGAAAATTCGCTGGCGTCCAAAAAAAATGAGTTGCGTGCCGAAAATGATGCGCGTCAAAAACGTGCCGCGACTGGTTTCGCTAATTTTTTGCCAATTCGCGAATTTTGCTGGAAATTCGCAAAATTTTCGGCAACGGGATAGATTCGCCCATCACTACTTAAAAACAGTAGTTTTCCTAAAATGTAATTGTATTCAGGATAATTCTTTCATGAATGACTGAACACACAACACTATAGACACTTGAATTGTGCTTTTTTTCTGGTTGGTGTTAAAAGGAAAAATTAGCATACAGTAAAAAAAAAAAGCAAAGAAATATCCATCTTTCTGTTACATTTGAATTATTACTTACATTTTAAAACTTTTTAAAACTGTACTTTGTAACGAATCATATTGATGAAATTCTGTATCTTGTGTGAAATCTGTGTTCATCTTTCTGTTTCTGGGCTGAAACAATGATTGAGAAATAATATTTCCATAGTTTCTGTTCTAGTTAACGATGCTGCTTTTTATTTTTTACAAAAAAGGAAAAAGTAAGTTTAAAATTATAGCTTTATTTTATATGGTGCAGGTATGTAAAATTTGAATTTGACATTTTACCATGATTATACTTTTTTGAGGCAAAGTTGACAAATTTGAATTGGAAATGTCTCAGGTCAATAGGAGATAACATCTAAAAACTGTCGTAATTATGTAGAAGTCAGGGAGTTGTAATTTAAAAATTTGGGTCAGTTTTCAATTTGAGTTTTCAAGATTAAAAAGTAGTTTTTTACACTTTTACACAATCAAGTTCTCAATATTACATATAATATAGTATATTATATTACTTACACTTTTTGGATTTTTTAAAACTGGAATAACTTGAAAATTCAAAAAAACAGATTTTCTTTTAATAAACGTGGATATCTAATAAAAGTCATAAACAGTGAAATGTTTGCAGTGAAAAACTTGTTGAAAGTGTAGTTTGGGAAGCTGAATGGAATGCAGTGCACAGTGTACAGTGTATGCAATATAACTTTTTAGTGAAAAGTATGTCACTTTCTAGCATGCCTTAAAAGTGTGCTATGTGCAATTAAACTTGCAGTGCAATAAATGTCTAATGAAGAATTTTGACATTGTTAAATGTGAATGCAAATCAATGCAATCATACTGTGGGGCAAATTCACTAAGATGCGCAAAATCGTTAGCATTGGTTTCGCTAGCGTTCACCGCACTTCGCCAGGCGAATTTTCGCCAGCACTACGAGAATTCACTAAGATGCTAATTTGCGCTCAGGGCGGCAACCGTTAGCGAAGTTGCGCTACCGTTCGTTCCCCAGGCAGAGCACAGTTACGCTAGCGATGCCTAATTTGCATACGGCAGGAACTTAAGCATAAAATAGAAGTATATGTTATAGCCACTACATTCCCCTACACAAGCCCAGGAAACCTTTAATAAATAAAATAAAGTTTTCCTATTGCCCTACATGTGCCCCCTGTATAGTTGTGTTGCCATATGTTAGGAAATGTAGGGGGGAAGAAGGTTAACCACCCAAAAAAATTATCGATCTTTTTCAGACTATCACCCTCCTATGCTAAAATACGCCAGACTTTTTTTGGGACTTAGAAAAAATATTACTTTTTTTTTCAACCTCCTATCTATTGCATTGAACTTCGCCTGGTCTGACCAGGTGAAGTAACGTCTAGCGTAAGTGCTAACGTTGAGGAAAATGTTCATCTTAGTGAATTTGCAAAGTTATGATCCTTCGTCAGTGCGCAAATTCGCCTGGCGTAAGGGTGCCAAGTTGCGCAAGTCTATCTAACTAGCGAAAATTCGCCAGAGTCCGTGTTAGTGAATTTGCTAATTTAAGCTTTGTTTTGCCACTGTTTCGTTTTTTTTTACTCCGTCTGCTTTGAAATTTTAAAAATCAGCCTCACTTTGTATTGTATTTGAACATAACAAACTGTGTAAGATTTTGTTTATATTGCAAATAAAATAATATTTCATTCTGTAGATCTAATAAATGGGCTGTAGGCAGGGTAAAATACAAAGATATGTGCAGTCTTGGAAAGATATGGAAAGATATGTGCAGTCAGAAACATTATTTAGCAACCCATTTTTTTATGGTTGTTTTTAGTTTAGTTTTTTTAGCTGCACACAGTGTATGTAATATAACTAATTACTAAAATGATTGTTTTTGCACCATTAAGGCAGAATATTACATTACATTACAAATACAGTATACAGTATAATGATGGGGTTGAATTCCGAATTCATGTTTTTTTTTTAAAACTCCCATGAACTCAAAATTCGACCAATCTAAATTTATTATAAAAATAAAATTTTCTAAACTCAGGTGAATAGGATTGGCCCGAAAACTCAAATAACATTCAAATCGATTTCAACTTGAATTTTAAAAACTTGATCTGATTTTTTTTGCTCCATAAAAAAATAAATGTCAGGAAGGTTGCAAACATTAACAAATTGATCCTGGGACCCCCCCCCCCCATTGACTTATAGAGCAGTTAGGCAGGTCTTAGGTGGCGAATAATCAAATTATTTGGATAAATCCCTAGTCCAATTTGACAAATTTGTCTATAAAAAAACTCAATAATTTGCTAAGTCTACTGCCAGAGTTGGCATGCCCAATATTAAAAAACAACACAGCTAACATAATCAACCAAGCCACAGTCTTAGTATGTTTACAACCTCAGACAAAATGGTCAGAGATAGAGATGACACTTCTAAGGAAAGCTCATTTGGGATTCATATTATGGTCAAAAGAAGAAAAACTGCGAACCGATCAGAACTCTAAAATCAGCAATAAATATCTGGAGAGACACTAGAGATAAACCTTGGTGCTCCTCTTTTCCATCTCCACTGGCACCTATTTCAGTTTTAGAAAAGGTATTGGATATTAACTTATCAACATGGGAAAGGATTGCCACATTAAAATTAATTGAACTGTACTGCTCAGAATATCTTAAATCTACAACCTGTCTAAAGAAAGAACTAAAACTGGACAAAACAGACTTCCCTAAACATCTTATAATAAGTAACTAACATATTACCTTACTACATTATTCCTTACAAGGAACTCCCACATGAGAAACCACTTTCAGAGTTTGAAACTTACTTCCAACATGGAACAAACATAAAAAGGATAGGGCATCAATATTCTTTGCTAGAACCAAAAGAAAAACAAAAAATATCACACATGGTAAAATGGGAACAAATATTGGGAAAAACTTTCAAAGTAAAATAATGGCAAAAGGCCATTACCAAATAACACTTGTTTACCAAATGTGTCACACATCAGGAGAATTATTACAAATTATTATATAACTGGTACCTAACTCCTTCAAGGATAGCAAAAATATACCCCAGAACTAGGAGATATGCTTCACATATGGTGGACCTGCGATAATATACTAAATTATTGGTTGGATATAGGTCTGTTAATAACCAAAGTAACTCAAAAATACATCCCACTATCTCTAGAAGCAATGCTGATAGCTAGGAATTGAAATAAAAACAGGAAATCCATTAAACATTAATGGGTAACTAACAACCTCAATTATGAAAAAGCAGTGAAAATGGTAAGAGAGGCATACCAACTTTGGAAGTCTAAAATTGAAACACAGAGCATTTACTATTCACTTGAAAAGCCTGGAGACTATGAATTTTAATTGCCCTGCGAGAAACGTATCTATTAATGTACATTGAGAATATGGAAAAAACTAATTTGTTTGTTTTGTTTTTTTTAAATATGTTTAGTTAAATAGTAATATAGATAATGTTTGATCTTGAAATGTACAAATATACATTGTATCTATGTGTTGGAAATATACAATAAACAAAGAGAGAAAAAAACTCAAAGATTTGAATTTGAAAGTCGACCCTTGATTAATCTGGCCCTTAGGGGCAGATTTATCAAGGGTCAAAGTGAAAATTTTAATTAAAAAGATTAAAGTTTTGAAGTAATTTTTGGGTACTTCGACTATAGAATAGGCTAAAAACTGATTCAAATTGAAAATATGTTATTCGAATTGAAAAATTCAACCATTTGAAAATTGAAGTACTGTCTCTTTAAAAAATTCTAATTTGACCCTCTGCCACCTTAAACCATCTAAATTGCTGTTTTAGCCTATAGGGGAGCTCCTATAACCTTTATGGAGCCTTTTTGAAATTTTTGAGAATTCAATTATTTTGTAGGAAATCGTATGCATTGAAAACTGACCTATTTTATCAAAAACAGAAGTATTTTCACTTCAAAATTTGAGCCTTTATAAATCTGAGCCTTGCAAAAATCTGCCCCCCTAATGTCAGCAACAGCTTTTTAATAGCAAATATGTAATAAAATGCCAACCTTTTTTCAAACCTTTTGTCAAAAATTATATCACCTTCAAACAGGTGTAATTTGAGATGTAATAAATATTACATTGAAACATATTTCTCATATTTTTGTGAAATTATATTTTTTGTGTCTTTCACTATGCTTCAAATGTATATATATGTATTTATTTATTTTGGACACCTGAAGACTATTTGATGACTGGTTTTTTTCATTGAGCGAGATGTGGAATTAGAACCTTATGGGTATGCCAAATCAGGTTCTGTTAATAAGAAAATAAATAATGGTTGCTGTACACTTTCTGATACAGATGACAGTGATAAGATAAGAAAGCAGAGCACTAGGTGTGTGCCAAGATATGATTGTGCTTTCCTTCTCTAGTGGGTTTTGGTACATAAGCAGCTTTTGTATTTTATTATTTAGGACATTCTATTCTCTGTTTCCTCCAGTGGCTGTGTTAATTTTAATGGATGTTTATCCCAGGATTTGTATCGGATTAGCCGGTTACTTTCCTTTTCCCATTGTTCCTTTCTTTCTCCATTATGGTTAGTGAGCCAAACAGGATGGCATCATTTAATCACAGATGCATTTTAATTGTCTACAGAGGCTTTCAATAATAATCCCTGAAATATGGATATGGTTTTGGTTATGAGACTTTACATAGAGAAACATACTATAATAAGTTCCCTTTTACCTATACGACATAGTCTTTGAGGTGTATAACAGAACTTGAAAAAGTAAAATACACTGCAGAAACCTGAAGGCCCACGGACCTGGCCTAAACTTTGAATAGACCTTTGTTTTTGCATTTTACCTTTAAGTAAGTCCTATGAGTGCAGTTATTTTTTGGCTCACTATACATGTGTATTATTATACCTGCACCTGGGCATTGCTGCTGAGGCTCGTTGTGCACCAGTTTTAGGGTTTATATATATATATATATATATATATATATATATATATATATATTTCTCCTAAAAGATGTAATTGTAGGTATGGGATCTGTTATTTGGAAATCCATTATCCAGAAACCTTCAGGAAGGCCATAGAACCCGTTTTGATAAAATAATTCACATTTTTCTAAATTATTTCCTTTTTCTCAGTAGTAATAAAACAGTACCTCGTACTTGATACCAACTAAGATATAATGGGGGTCATTTATAAAGTTTACATAGCACATATTATATACACATATATAATGGTTGTATTGTCCATGTTTTTTCCTGAACACTAAAATATTGCACTGCTGTGCACATCTTTCTTTTGTGTGTTGTGTGTGATAGCGCAAATTCCCGTGATTCAACGCTGGCGAATAAATTCGCAAAATGCCAGGAAATTTGCTGTTGGCTTGTTTTGGTCGCGGGCATCCGATTTTGGACACCGACGTCTGTTTTTTCGACGCCGGTAATGTGCGCCAGCGTCTGCCCGCATCCAAAACGAGACGCTGGTGCAGTTTCACAAATTTTTTGCCCCAGATTTGCCAATCACTAGTGTTGATGGGGGCATGCCAGCTGCCACAAAAGAGCTGCTACCTACAGTATAAATCAAAGTACCTCACCTTTCTCTGTCAGACTATGAAAGTGAACAAAAAGACCCCAAAGTTCTCTCACACTGCCTGTAATACCCACACCCCCTCTCCTCAAAACTGCAAATTTTCTTCCTCTTAATCTACATGTCTTGGCCCATTCCTTGGACAAAGTATTTTTTAAGATGACAGTGTTTTTAAACAATTAACTATTGTTTAATTATTACTTAATGTGATTAATTTTAATTTATATTGCATTGTGTCTAAACAGTGGGAAGAAATTGGAGAGGTAGATGAGAACTATGCTCCAATACATACATACCAAGTGTGTAAAGTGATGGAACAGAATCAGAACAACTGGTTACTGACAAACTGGATCTCCAATGAAGGAGCCTCACGGATATTCATAGAGCTTAAATTCACTCTTCGAGATTGTAATAGCCTTCCAGGGGGACTTGGTACATGCAAAGAAACTTTCAATGTATATTATTTTCAATCAAATGAAGAGGACGGAAGGAATATTCGGGAAAACCAGTATATCAAAATTGACACTATTGCAGCTGATGAGAGTTTTACAGAATTAGACTTGGGTGATAGAGTCATGAAGCTAAATACAGAGATAAGAGATGTTGGACCTCTGACCAAAAAAGGCTTTTACCTTGCTTTTCAAGATTTAGGAGCCTGTATTGCCCTGGTTTCTGTGAGAGTCTATTATAAAATGTGCCAATCAGTGGTTCGCAATTTAGCTGTCTTTCCTGACACAATAACTGGTGCGGACTCCTCCCAGCTTTTGGAAGTATCCGGATTGTGCGTCAACCATTCTGTGACAGAAGAAGCTCCCAAAATGCATTGCAGTGCAGAAGGTGAATGGCTAGTCCCAATTGGAAAATGTATGTGCCAAGAAGGGTATGAAGATAAAAACAATACATGCCAAGGTAAGACATTCCAACAGTGAACGTGAATACAAAGTAAAGCAGCTATTTCCTTTGCTTACCTTTTTTAGAGAGGTTTGATCAACATTATTAGTGATGGGCGAATCTCCCGAGATTCACTTCGCCGAATTTTTCGCGAATTTCTAGAG
>CM044432.1:71639455-71651753 GCA_024363595.1 Xenopus borealis | reverse complement strand
GGTAAAAATATAATTTTGGTATATTTATTTATTATGGTATATTTATTTATTTGAATTTTCCAGGTAGAATTTTGTTTTAGATGATGTCTTTGATCACTATATAAGAAATATCAGTTGATATATAAACTACAGTATATAAGTTGTTATGGGCTGTACCTTTTTCCTACAATATAGTGAGTCAACCTGTTGGGTATTGGGCAAAATACACTTCAGTTTTCAGCCCTAGTCCTATTTCATGTAGTATTCTTTTCTTGTTCCATGATGGAATCATGAGGGGTCATATAATATGACACTGGGCAGTAGTGCAAGGGCCTTATAAAGTGCTTATAAAAAGAGTACTTCTGCCTGGAGTCTGGTTGAGCTCTGCACCTCCCTCCAGATAATAAGATCTTGTTTTATGTACCCAGCTTAGTGTTGGCAGGTGCAGGACAGCCCTGATCTTAACTCTTGACATAGGAAAGGAGGTAATCATAAATACAGCACTGATGAATGTAAGAGTGCTGTATTTTTGGGGACACAAACAGGTCTCTTTAATATGAAACGGGGTGAAGAAACCTACAGGACTTTGTTTAGGCTGGAAGGTAGGGTGCAAAGTAAATGGTGGATTGTACCCTTTTCCACACCTACTGGTTTGTTAATGAACCATATATTTTATATTTAAAAAAAAACATGTAGAGAAATGAATGAAAACAACTGCAGGGCATTGTAAATCCATTATGTCAACCACTGAGAACAACAAACACAGGTTGGACCTCCTCCATGAATGAACAAGTACTGAACACAAAATGTGACTCAACTGACACGTTTCATCGAAGTGTCATCCATAGTCATAGTAAGTTAGGTTGAAAAAAGACACATGTCCATCAAGTTCAGCCTTTTATTCTAAACTCTATTTTAACCTGCCTAACTGCTAGTTGATCCAGAGGAAGGCTAAAAACTCCATTTGAAGTCTCTCCAATATGCTTCAAAGAGGAAAACAAATCCTTCCTGACTCCAAAATGGAGTAGTCCATGGATCAACTTGTCCTATGAGCTATCTTCCATAACCCTGTATTCCTTCACTTGTTAAAAAACCATCCAACCCCTTCTTAAAGCTATGAGCCTGTATGAGCCTGTACAACTGATTCCACATCTTCGCAGATCTCACTGTAAAAAACCCTTCCAAATATTTAGGTGGAACATCCTTTCTTTTAATTGGAATGGGTGACCTTGCATTAGCTGGAAAGACCTTCTGGTAATTAAAGCATTAGAGAGATTATTATATGATCCCCTTATATATATATTTATATATAGTTATCATATGACCCCTTAAGCGTCTCTTCTCCAGCATGAACAACCCCAATTTGTCCAGTCTTTCATAATAGCTAAGATTTTCTATACCTTTTACCAGCTTAGTTGCCCATCTTTGTACCCTCTATAATTCAATAATGACCTGTTTTAGCACTGGAGACCAAAACGGTACAGTATATTCTAAACAGGGCCTTACCGGTGCTCTATGCAGTAGAAGAATGACCCCTTCCTGCTGTGAATCAATGAACCTTTTAATACAGCTCAAGACCTTATTTTTCCTTAATTTTGCTGAATGACATTGCTTTCTACAGCCAAGTTTATTATTCCCTTATGTATTTGCCTAAAGCAATCCCATTAAGGGTATAAGTGGCTTGGATATTTTCATTTTCCAGGTGCATGACTTTGCATTTATAAACATTGAATCTTATTTGCCACTTATCTGCGCAGATTGCCAGTTTGTCAAGATCATGTTGCAAGGATGCCACATCCTGGATGGAATTAATTGGGCTGGATAGTTTTGTGTCATCTACAAACACTAATACATTACTTACAATATGCACGAATATATATCTTAAGCATATGCATATCCTCTTTATGTAGTAGAACTGTAGAATTGTGGCCCAGGTGCTCCTGCCCCAGGCCCTCAGCTCAGGGGGTCGGATAATACATATGCAATGTGAAAAAGAGGCTTTGAGGCATTCTGGAAAGCTACAGATAGATCTGACCAAAATGTAGGTTTGAAAAGTAGAAAACATCTTTATTTAACAATCATCTCAAGCCTTTACGCATTTTGTGTCCTTAAGACAAGATGTCTACTTTTTAAAGCTACGTTTTTGGTCTGATCTATCTGTGTCTTTACAGAGTGCCTTAACACTTCTTTTTTCACATTACAGTACTTACAATCCCTCCCCTAAGTCATTAATGAACAAGTAAAATAAAAGTGGACCAAATATCGAGCCCTGAGGGACCCCACTAAGAACTTAACCTGAAGTAGAGAATGTACTATTAACAACCACCCTCTGTACTCGATTCTGTAGCCAGTTTCCCATCCATGTCAAAATTACTTAATTAAGTCCAACAGTCCTTAGTTTAGAAAGCAATCATTTGTGGTGCACAGTATCTAATGCTTTGGCAAAATCCAAGTAGATCACATATACTGCTCCCCCACTGTCCAGCATCTTACATACCTCATCATTTAAAGCAATTAAATGTGTCTGACATGACCAATCCTTCAAAAAGCCATGCTGATTGCTGCTCATAATGCCATTCGCTAGGACAACATTTTAAATGTGATCCCTTAACAAGCCTTCAAATAATTTGCCCACCACAGATGTCAAATTTAATGACCTATAATTGCCAGACTGAGATTGTAATCCCTTTTAAAATATTGCAATGACATCAGCTTTTCTCCAATCCATAGGTACCATACCAGATGAAAGTGAATCTGAAAAAATCAGAAATTGGAGCCAGTCTAAAACTGAAGTTTTATGAATCATATGCTGAGTCAGCTACTGATTAGATTAATATAACTGATTTAGCACAGTTGCCTTTTCTTTATCTGTTACAACCATACTGGTACCATTATTTAAAGGAGCAAGACTCTCAACCCACATATTTTTGCTATTAACATACTTAAAAAACTTTTTGAGGTGAGTCTTAGCCTCAGCCGCAATGAACTACTCATTTCCTTTGCCTTCCGGATTGCTGTTTTACAACATTTATTATAGTGTTTATATTCATTAATTGCAGCTCCTGTCCCAACAGACTTGTAGTTTTTAAATGCTTTTTTCTTCTTCCTATTAACTTTTCTACTTCTATATTAAGCCACATATTGTGATTCTTAGTGCTTCTACATTTACTTTCTTAAAGGAATAAATTGAGAACAGTTACAATTTAAAATCATTTTAAATGACAGCCATTTCCGTTCTGTGTTTTTAGATAAAAACATACTGCTCCAATCTATGCTTTGAAGGGCAGCCCTCAAGGCACTAAAATTAGCTTTTCTGAAATTCATGTTTTTTTTGTCCCATTTGTTTTTTGTAGAAGACATAAAATGATATCACATTATGGTCACTATTACCCGGGGTTCAATCCAGAATAGCATTTTTTCTGGTTGGCTCCTCTGTGCCAATCTGTGCCATAACATTTTCATGCAACAAGTTTATAAACTTGTTCCATTAACTGACCTGGAGTACTGTTGCTCCAGTCAACATCTAGGTAATTAAAATCCCGCATTATCATTACTTTCCCCAAACTAGCAGCCCTTTCTATTTGCATCAGGAGTGTAACCTCCTCCGCCTCACTTACATTAGGGGATCTATAGCATATGCCTACAATTAATTTGCTGGACTCTTTACTAACCGTGAATAGCTCTACATATAAGACTTTTGCTCCCTCATTTTCTAACATGCACATGTTCATTGGGAGACTTTTTCTCAGCAAAGAATGTCTGCTTACTTGAAAGATGAATAACTGTATTCGTGTGAACATACCACAAACAAAGACACACAAAGTAAACTCTTTTGGATGATGGTGTGGAAACCTGCTCTTGACCCTCTGTTTATTCTCAAAAATATCTCAGATATATCCTCTCAGATATATCCTGTTTCAGCAGATAAATTTAAAGTTTAAAGAAAAGTGGGTTTGTTCAACGTTTCGACCCTTACACAAAAGCGTCTTCTTCCTGAATAAATTATATATATATAGTACCATAGTACTGTAAAATATACTTTCATTTTATAACTAGGGATGCTATTTAGAAACATGTGTAAATACTGTAAACAAGAATAATCTATACGTTCTGGTGCACTCAATGCACACAAAGCATTTCAAAAGGAAATGGCATGCAGCTGTGTGTGCCAGATACATTTATTAAGCCTGCCTTATTTACATGCTGTGTATAGCTAGCTAGATACAAAGTTAAGTTTGTATCATTTCCTTTTTCAACCTTTGTTTTTTCATACCAAAGTCATTTGTATCTTCAGCAACATTCTGAACAACTGAAACCATCTAAAATCTTAATTGCATTGCAAAAGCAGCTTCATTTCATATTTTCCTTAGGCCAGCTAGTATGTATGTAGTTTTGTGACAAAAGGGCTTCATAGACATTCACACGTCCCTAATTCAAATTTAACAAGACATTTTGCACTGCATTTAGCACTTATTCAATGAAGAAACATGCTGTTGTTTGCAGTTATTTGAATGCAATTTTTAATACAATTGCTTTCAAGTCACAAATTAAAATGCACCACTGAATGCTTGGAAAAATAATGCTGAAGACCGAAAAGTTACTTCCACACAATGATTGCTAGTGCCTTCTTGAAAATGTTTTAATTGAAACTTGACCATGCATGTTCTTGTAGAAAAACACGCTTACTCAGTATGTACCTACATGTCCTTTTCTGCTTGCATATATCATAACGTGCTGCTAAAGCCATTGGTTTAATTAATGCATAGAACAAATATATTTTCCTCCACTGAAGCCAACCAACATATACACTGGTTTGGGCTTGGTTTTACTTGGATAAGTGCAGTGGATGAAATCTGTGTAAGATGGTTTTTGATGGACCTTGTCAGTAACCATGTTAGTGTTTAAGATCTGATAATAGGGAAATATAGTTACGTTAGTAAAATCACATCAGAATGAATGGCAAAATGGAGATAAATCTTTGCCCGAAATATGATGTGGGAATAGTTGGATGCCAGTCTCTACTAATTCTCACATGATACTTCAGCACGGTAGCAGGTGTGCTCAAGGCATATTTGGAACCATAGAAGGAGTTTTCCTAAATTAATGCTTATTGACTGAAGTTAACAAGTAACAATCCAGTGGTTATAAAATACATTCTTCAAGGACCATCTAGAATGTATGTTCTCTATTTTTCTCATGTATTTGTTTATGCTTGGGTTAATAAATACACGAAAGTCTGCAGTAATTGAGGACCTTGAGGCCCAGGGCAGAGATCTGCTGGACTAATAAGTTAATGAGTGAGTAACTGTTGGCTTATCAAGATACCACATTTTGGGGCCGATTTACTAAAGGGCAAAGTGGCTCATGCTATTGACCTTTCTCCAGAAATTCCAGCCTGCAACAGTCCTAACTTAAACTTTTTTGGGTTAACATTTTCCCCAGACATTTGAGGGCCATGGAACATTCATTTTACAGTGGACTCATGTGTTAAGGAACTCTTTTGTCTTTATTAAGGTTCCTTGGTCATACGGTATGTAATAAAAAGTGGGCACTTTTGCACCAACATCTCCATATGACTTTAATGTACCCTATTCAAATTGACCTAAGCATACGATCACTCGCGACTTTTTGCTAGGCATATCCGAACGCTAGCGAATCTTCACTATGAAATGCTTGCACTGAAGAAGCATTGCTAGTGAATAGTCGTCAGTGTTCGGCACCCAGGACGCAACTTTGCATTTTAGTGAATTAGTATATTCATATAGAATTGTCGCCTGGAGAAGTGGTTCAAAGTGGGCAAAGCAGTAGCCAGCAACAATTCACTCTTTAGTGAATCTGCCCTATGTATTGTTATATTTGTATTTATTTTTGTACTCTCTAATCAGAATGAAAACATATATTATGGGGCAGATTTACTAAATTCACATGAAGAATTCGAAGTTTGATCGAATTTTAATTAAATTTGAATTTGAATCTTCGAATATGCAAATTATTCGACCTTCGAATATTCGAATTCGAATGATTCGAATATTCGAATAACATTTTATTCAAATATTCGATGGTCGAATAACTTCCCCTTTAAATTTTTATTTGACCACCTACTTCACCAGGATCAAGCTACCGAATTGGGAATCATTAGCTGAGATCGAATAAAAAAAAATCGATCGATTTAAATCGTTCGAATATTCAATTCGAATTTTTCAATTTTCAATTTTAGAATAAAGTTTTATGCGAATATTCGATGGTCAAATAACTTCCCCTTTAAATTTTTATTTGACCACCTACTTCGCCAGGATCAAGCTACCGAATTGGGAATCATTAGCTGAGATTGAATTAAAAAAATTTTATCGATCGATTAAAATCATTCGAATATTCGATTTGAATTTTTAAATTTTCAATTTTTTATATTCGGTAAAATCGAATTCGAAGGATTTTACTTCCCCACTATTCGCATGGTCGAATTCTTTTTTTTATTCGAAATTCGACCATTAGTAAATCTGCCCCTTATAGCATCAATGGGGTAAATTTACTAAAGTGTGCAAATTCGCCAGCGACAACTTCGCAGCCATAACAGCACTTTGCCAGAAAAACTTCGCTCAGACAATGCTAATTTAGAGTAAATTTAAAAGTAACTAAGTCCTGGGCGGGCGACGAATGCTGGCGAATTGTTGCTAGTGTTACTTTGGCAGAACGAGAAAATCAAAGTGAAGATGTGCTAGTGTTCAATCATGCCTAGCACAACTTCGCTAGAGGTCTTGCGCTCAGGCTAATTTGCATACTGCTGGAAATTTAAAGTGGAATGGAGCTATTTATGTTACGTGGTGAATCTAATACATTACATTTACATTAATAAATAGACATGCCAAGGGAACCTTAATAACGTCAATAGAGTTGTTTTAATGCCCTACACATAGGCCACTGTCAAATAATGTGCAATATGGTAGAATATGTATTGGGGAAACCTGGTACCCGGAACAATTTGATGCCTTTTGCAGCCCTGAAAAAATTAAAAGACTGAGAAGACACCAGCGTTTTTTGGACTTAGAAGATATTTCACTCCAAAATTATGATTTAAGTAACTGAAGATTGAGGATGTTCTATGCACTCCAATGCACTTCGCCAGGTCAAAGATGGCTAAGGTGATAGAGGTAACATTCAGTAAAATCCGCATCTTAGTAAATATGCAGAGTTACGTCTGTTCGCCTGACTGAAAATTTGCCTGGCGTTATGAGTATGAAGCAACACTACCTTCTATCTCCTTTGCTAGCGAAGTGACACCGGCACCTGTTAGTAAATTGGCAAAGTGATTGAATCATCACCAGTATCAGTCAATGCCCTTTAGTAAATTTACCCCTATACTGTAGGATACTGTAGGATGTCTCAGCTAATATTAAATAGTGACTCATACTGTAGATAGACCACTAGCCTCCAGGGCCATTTAAGATTCCTATTACTCATATATGTTTTTATCACAAGCCAGTTGTGTTGCATTTCATGTTAAATTAACAGAATCAAAGCTTCTTGTAGATGCAATTGCAGGTACTAGGGCCGGATTTACATAGATGGTGCCCCTAGGCCTGCGGTCATTTGTCTCCCCATCCCCTCCCTTTTATTTGCTCAAATTTTAATCATTTGGACAGAGCAATGGGAATTGGCACACAGGAAATTTAAATTTCTGAACCAATGTGGGTGTGGTTGGGCAGCATGCCGCCCCCTAAAATCTTGCCGCCCTAGGCCCAGGCCTAGGTGGCCTCTCCACAAATCCAGGCCTGGCAGGGACAAAACTAGGACTCTAAGGGGCAGATTTACTAAACTCACATGAAGTTCGATCGAATTTTCAAAAATATTCGAATTCGAATTTTCAATGTTTTTGAAGACCACTTCGACCAGTGAATTTTGTAAATTCAATCGAATCGAATGATTTGAATAATTCAAATAAAATTTCATTTGAATATTCGACTATTTGACTGTCGAAGTACTTCCCCTTTAAATTTTTATTTGACCACCTAGTACACCAGATCAAAGCTACCGAAATAAAAAATATTAGATTGATCGAAAAAATCGTTCGTATCGATCGATTTTAACGATTTATCGATCGAATATTTCCTATTAGTTTGTTCAACCAATCGAATTGCGGTAAAATCCTTCGAATTCGATAGTCGAATTTGAAGGATTTTACTTCCCTACCTATTCACATGGTTGAATTTTGAATCTTTTTCGGTTCAAAATTTGACCAATAGTAAATCTGACCCTAAGAGCAATGCTTGCAACTGGTCCACTGAAATGAACCCATATGAACCCTTTGATTCATATTTTATATGTCTATGAATGCTAAAGCTTTTCAGCTGAAAGTTATTTAGTTTCAGAAATTATATTGTTTCTCATCTCTGTTTTCACCCAGTTTATTCATGTTCTTCATCGTTATGGATTACCAGACAGTGGTACTTTTAATAACAGGTTCTTAAGATTTCTAAATGAGCAAAATCAAGCTTTTCTCTTTTGAACTAATAGGATGACCTCTGCTATGCTTTTGCAGACACATGTCAGACACTGTCAGATTCTATTTTTCATGATATCTCCATCACCTGTTGAGGACTCTTACATACAATATTGAGTATGCATTTTATGTATTTACTTTTACAATTATTTATATATTGTATCTACGTTATCGTGTAGAATGGAAACATCATACGTGGACCTTATTTTCTTGTTTTGTCCAATCACTAACAAAAACATAGAGACTGCTATCATCAAGGTCATTAGTGAATCAGTCAAAATAACTAAAGGAGCACTACTTACAAATATCACCAGAACAACAGTATATTTTTGTTGAAAGAACACTCTGCATTGTAATATAGCAAAAGCTTTATTTAACACTGTTGTTATGCATACCAACTCATCTATACAGTATATACTCATTCAATATAACTCATTTAATGCATTTAACCTTTTCATTAGCATACCAAAGCACCATTGTTCACAATGATGAACACTTTTTAATTAGATGGGATGCTGTGATGCAATTTTCTGTGTTAAGTGAGAAAAGTGTGAATTTAGTTATTCTGTGTCAAACACACAAAGTGGCTTTATCTGTATATAGACCTCACTAGAGGTCCTGCGCTCAGGTTAATTTGCATACTGCTGGAAATGTATCATCCTATAAAAAATGATTGGCAATGTATATGTAATAATATATTAATTACAATTGCTAGACATAAATATTCCTTTAACAGCATTTTATTTAACTACTGTAATTAGACATTTTACAGAATTTGCATAAACCTAGTATTTTTAGAGCCCCAACATTTTGTGCATTAAATGCTGACCCTTTTTTTAAGGCTAAATGAATTTCCCTATTTCTTATTTCATCTGTAAAATACATTTAACCACATATATGGCAGAAGACTGCGGCAAACCAGACTGTGGTATTTTTCCTCCGAGAACTAGCAAGAACAACTTTTTTATGTTATGTTTATATCCTCTTTTCTAAAATGATGTTGTAATATATTTTCAAACTCTGAGTGCTTAAATAGAGCACTAAAATGTTGTTGTTTCATAACTGATCGGTCATCTTGTTTTTAAAATAGCTAGTTTTACTTGTTGTGATATTTGGTTTTATTGTAATAACTGGTGAGTAGCCTAACTAACCTGCATAATTGTGCAATTATACTGCAGGATTGTTTTTTGCATTAACACCTCAACAAACAACTACAGTTGAATAATGAGCCAGATCATGATGTATGTTTGAGCTGCTGCATGTACAGCAGGACTGTAACAGCATGGCAGTTTTTAACAGTGTGAAGAATTATAGCAAGAAATAAAACAGTTTTAGAGCTGTAGCATCTATGTTTTTTTTTATATTTTCCCTATTGGAAACTATAGCAGCACTATTTCAATCACTTCTACTGAGACTATTATACAGTTCCAGCTTTATTATATTACATTATAATCAAACATCACAACGCATGACATGTTGTTCTGTGATTAAACTGTGTTTAAAACTCTAGCCAGCTGCAGGTACCCAGAATGTAGTCAGATTTTTACCCAAATTAGATAACATTTTCAATTGAGGATTAGTTTGCATACTAATGTAACTGCTGGGCCTGGAGGCTGATAAAAAGATTTATGAAGTAATATTTATGGCCTACGATTATAGACACAGCAAAGCTGCTCTAACAAAATGTGCAAATAGCCACACACAGGGTCTCTTCATGGGGGTGGGGAACAGCATGAATGAGATGGGACCAGACTAGTGGTAGGTGGCAGAGAAGGTATGGGACTGGTGCTTTGTGCTCTAGGCATGTGCCCCTTCTGCTTACCACTGCTTACCCTATCAAAGATTCTCCAAAAAATTGGACAAACATTCTCACTCAGAAAGCCAGTAATAATGACAAACAGACTTGGGAAATTTTGAGCAGAATTGAATCTAATTTGCTTTGACGTACAAGCACAATTGCATCAGTTTTTAATGCATCTGCCACATCTCCCCCTAGCAACCACAATTATGCTGCAAACATGGGATAATATGCTGCATTGTGCTTAAAACTACACTTAACCCTCGAGGTGCCATAAAATAACCCCTATTGACTGTTATTGCTATAAAAGGTGTCTCTACAAGTTAGAAAATTATTATCATATATATATATATATATATATATATATATATATATATATATATATATATATATATATATATATATATATATATATATATATATATATGTATATAGTTAGTTATCTATATTTAATCTATAAAGGCTGGAATGAGTGTATGTTTAAAGGGCACTGAAATCCATTTCTCAAAAGACCAAACTGATTTTTTTAGATTCAGTTTTGAAATCTGACATGGGGCTAGACATTTTGTCAATTTCCCAGCTGCCCCTGGTCATATGACTTGTGCCAGCTAGAGTTGCCACCAGGCCAGTATTTGAAATATATAGGAAGGCAACCCTAGCACCAGCACACGAGGATGGAACTGCTTCCTGGCAGGGTGTTGTTTTTCCTTCTTAATGTAACTGAATGGAACACAGTGTAACATGGGTTTTTACTATTAAGTGCTGTTCTTATATTTACCAGGCAGCTGTTACCTTATGTTAGGAAGCTGTTATCTGGTTACCTTCTCATTGTTCTGTTGTTAGGCTGCTGGAGGGGGAAAAGGGAGGGGGTGATATCACTCCAACTTGCAGTACAGCAGTAAAGATTGATTGAAGTTTATCAGAGCACAAGTCACATGACTTGGGGCAACTGGGAAATCGACAAAATGTCCCATGTCAGATTTCAAAATGAAACATTAAAACATCTGTTTGTTCTTTTGAGAAATGGATTTCAGTGCAGAATTTTGCTGGAGCAGCACTATTAAGTGATATGGGGAAAAATGTTTTTTTTTCCAAAATATGACAGTATCTCTTTAATGTAATAGCCAGAACATACCTTTTACCCAGTTTAATTTACACACTGAACAGTTCCTTTAAAGACACTGTGAATTTTGAACCCTTTTATTTTATATACCAAAAATACATCTCTCTCACCCTACATTCAGTCTTGTATATTTCAAAAATCAAATTTGAACTTTTTAAAAAACTTGAATTGAGTTTGAATAATTTCCTAGTCAAATTTTGAGTTTTGACCATAAAAGAAGAAGAAACTAGCATATATCATAGTACTAACATACTAGCATATATGACAGTACCTTAAACATAATATATAAAAATAATTTATCAAACATTGTCAGATATATTTGTGCTATTTTTTAAACAATTCTTTTCCACATGTATTGCACGTTCAGAATACAAAGCTTTTACTGACTGGCACAGACTGTTTTACGATCTAACCCTATTATTTATTTATTTTCCAGGACCTTCTACAGTTGTTTCTACATTATTTTTGCTCTTAAAGTTTAAGCATGATTTAATATGTCACAACTTATTTGCTTAACTAGGTTTGATTGTGTCACATACTTCTACTAAAATGGGGCAGCCATCCTTTCAAGCTTGCTGCTGCCCAGACAAATGAAGTGTCACAAAAGTATTTTGACAGTATGAAGGCCACACACACCCAGCCACACATAACATAGCTTGAAAGCAATACATTGATCAGCAATTTAAAAAATATTAGGACTTGCTTTGAAAAATGAAGAACATTTGATCAGCAGTTGTTGGTAGTTATGGTATATTTTTTATTTTTACTTTATATTCCATTTTTACTACAGTACTATGATTTAATTTTCAAATCCAAGATCAATTAATAGATGAGCAGTAATTAGTTCTAAAACAGCTGACATTGGATGGAGGTCCTTATTTCAGTTAAAGGGGGGGGGGGG
>CM044432.1:71628300-71639430 GCA_024363595.1 Xenopus borealis | reverse complement strand
GTAGAGGATTTACTGATCCAAGTGAATTAGGCCCATTTGTCACAGAGCATCTCACTCACTGCTAAACAGCTACTGGGGACATTATAGATTTCTTTAGCAGCTGTTTGGTGTGCTTTATAGATTGCAAACAAAATGTAGCTCACTAATAATAGCAACCATTAGTATTTTACCCTAATCCATCACATACATGAATAACAATATGTTTGGATGCTAAAAATGTTGCACTTTCATACAAATACTTTCAGGTGACTTTCTGGTTTGAGACTGTAGATGCTGTATTAGACATAGTAATTTGTAATGTTGTGCTAAAAATGTCAGAACTTTTAAGTTCTAGTTGAGCCATTGAAATGATGTGTTTAAAAGTCCATTGACAGAATGAAAAAGGACTCAATGACAGATATTTAAAATTAAATTTAACTTGAACTCAAAACCTCCAGCTAAAAAGTGACCTATAATTTATTGAAACATTTAAAGCAAAACAAATTTTGGGAAAAAAAATTATAATGCACTCGCATATATACTTTGGGCAGCTTTAATTCAAAATATACTATATTCTTTATTACACACAGTACTACATGTGGTCATGATTATCCTGTAAATATTCCTTGTCACTCTTGCACTGGGACATCATAATTTTCATTCAATATATGTAGAAACTCTCCTGCCAAATTATTCCATTATGGTTTTAGCCAGAACCTTGCTCAATATTAAACACAAGATTACATCTTCTTGAGACCGTCTGCAGTTGATATATTAACATAGTAAGTTTGGTTAAACAAGACACATGTATATCAAGTTCAACCTTTAAAGTCTATATATAACCTGCTTAACTGCTAGTTGATCCAGAAGAAGGCAAAAAATACTAATTTGAAACCTCTCCAATTCGCCTCAGAGGGGGAAAAATTGCCTTCCGACTCCAAGATGGCAATCGGACTGGATCAAAATGTACTATGAGCGATCTTCCATAACCCTGTAAGCCTGTAACCTATCTTCCAACCCCTTATTGAAGCTATCTAATGTATCAGCCAGTACACTGATACATTACTTACAATGCCCTCCCCTAAGTCGATAATGAACAAGTTAAATAATTGAGGACCAAATACCGAGCCCTGAGGGACTCCACTAAGAACCTTACTCCAAGTAGAGAATATACCATTAACAACATTAACAACCACCCTCTGTGCATAAAAATATGTTTCTTACTTGATATTGAAAGAAGACCAGTGTTAGAATTTCCTCATTTCAGTAACAAAAGCTGTTTCAGGCTATAACAGTCTTTTTAAAGCTTTTTAAATAGGCAGTTGTGTCAAAAGAAGTTGTGTCACTTCTCATTTTAAACACTTTATAAATAGGCACCTAAAAGATATACAATAGAGGATTTCCTGTACTAACAGGTGATTGAGTTTTTGCCAACAAATAATTTGCAAAATTGCCAGGACATTTTATTACTCTTTTTTTAGAACTAAGCTCAAGAAGATTAAAAAATAGATATCTGTGATATCTGTAGTACTTATATTTTGCTTTGTTTTTAAAATCATATAGAGATGAAGCCACTTTGGATTGTACATTTGACACAGAAAAACTTAACTCATCTATCAAATTTATCCCACTTAGCACAGAATATTGTGTCACAGCATCCCATCCAATTAAAGAGTTCACCATTGAAAACAATGGTGCTTTGGTATGCTAATGAAAAGGTTAAATGCATTAAATGAGTTAAGATAACTTTAGATAACACAGTTTCCTCAATTAACCCTGAGTCATGACGCATTTAACTCACCAATCCCAGTGGCTGCATCTGTACTTTCATTTAAAAAATGTAGTAATTGTCTAAATAGGCAAAGGCATCAGTGAGGTATTCATCAATTTAAAAAGTCTTGGTTTCAGTTTTAAAACCTGGAAAGGAAAACAAATATCTTTGGAGTAGCTCCTCATTCTTAATAATTAGTGATCTGTCACAGTGAATGCCTCCTGTTGAATGCTTCTTTCATCTGTGATACTGAGACTGCGATGTTCACACAGCTGACAGGACTTGGCATTACTCACTGGCAGATGTTTCCAGCCACTTCAGAGCTGTAGGGTTATGGACATCCAGCTTCACCGTTGTGAATTAAATTGGAGTAGTGCTGTTATGTCTCTTGGGATTTCAGTCAAAAGCAGTTTTGAAGACTGTGTGAAATAAAAACAAATGATGGTTCATTTGAACTTGCTTGATTAGTTTACTGATCGCTGGAAAAGGGACTTTTGATATTATTATTATGCATACGTACAGATGAAAGATTTTGAACTGATTCTATTGATATTAATTATCCCAAGCTGGATTTTTTACAAAGCCAGGGTAAACATCTGCACATTTTAACAAGGTAAACATCAGCATCTTTTCAAATTTTCCTGCCAAAGCGCAACATACAGTATAAACATAAGGGGCAGTTGTATCATTAAAAAGTGGAAAGAAACGTTACCAGTGATGTTGCCCATACAGTGTTAGACTGGCCCACCTGGATACCAGGAAAACTCCTGGTGGGCCCAGATGTCAGAGGGCCCTTTTGCATCTAACCATTTGGTCAATTTCATGGCCATTCCCTATTTTATTATGGGGACAAAATGCTTAATAATGGAAGACTATGAGAATAAAGAGGTTGAGTGAGCAATGAGGAGGGATAATAGTTTGGAAACTGGGCCCACGGTCTAAGGTTTTCTGGTGGGCCCCTGGCATCCCAGTCCAACAATGTGCCCATAGCAACCAATAAGCAAATAGATTTCAACAGTAATCATTTTCTCCACTCTTTAGTGATATGTGTTTGTAGTCTTATTACTGTAAGTTCACATCCTTCAGACAATGTACAGTACACATGTAAATATTAGAGCAATGGGCAGTTAAGGGCCTATTTATTAATCTGTGTAAAATGATTTGCCAAAACAGCCCTAGGTAAATTTGTACCTGGGCAGTACCAATTGTTGTGTTTGGTAGCCGAGGATGAGGAGTGTATAACAGTGCTTTATTAGCATGGTCATGCAGCCATAACATAACAGCAGTAACTCTTACTTTCCCTTTCAAGCTGTACAGAAAGTCCTGTGTATGCACAATGACACCCACAGGCCATTTGTATAAACTCCACATATTCCTCCTATAGTAGAAAAGCATTTGGGCAAATATAATAAAGAGTAACAATTAAACGGTATGTTTCTTAAAGCAATATATACATTCTTCACATGACATACAGTAGTCCTTGGTCCATGCAGGTAGTTTTCTCATTCTCTCAGTAAGTCTTATAGGTTCACTTTCTTCAGGTCTATGACAGTTGGCCATAGTTCCTTCATCAAATGGAACACCTGCAAAACCATATCTAGCAGGAGCAAGACGACTTGCATTCCATATGAGTCCATCAGACAGTTCATATGTGTATTGTCCTCGCTGGCGTCTCACTTCAAGTGGTGTAGTAAATTTAGATTGTCCTTGTTTCAGTATTCCTGGTTTCTTAATTCTGACTAGAGATCCAGGCTGAAAGTGCACTTCTCTTGCACCACATTTTCTGTCAGTATAAGCCTTGCATTTAGCTTGGTGATGTTTGACAATGTCAGCAGTATATAGCAGTTTGTAGGAACAGTATTTTGTGGAAGTTTGATGTCTGCAACATGTGCGCATCTGTCTGCATTGTAATACTTCAGCTGGAGATGATTAGGTCGCTGCATGGCATGTTGCTCTGTATTTATGTAGGAACTCTGCTGTAAATACTTTCCAAGATTTCCCAGTAAGATTTGCTGTCTGTAGTGCTTCTTTCAGACTTCTGTTGAAACGTTCGATTTCTCCATTTGCTTGTGGGTCATACAATGAAGATTTCCTATGCACAATATTCCTCTCTTTCAGAAAGAATTCAAACTCATATGAGACAAATTGTGGTCCGTTGTCTGATATTAACTCCTTTGGATTTTCTTCTCTGCTGAAGACTGTAGACAGAAATTTTATTACTTTAGCTGATGTTACATGAGAAACAAATGCCATTTCTGGCCATTTACTGTAATAGTCTATCAGAGTTATAGCAAATTTGCAGTCTATAGGAGAATCTGCAAAAGGACCCACAATATCAATAGCAAGTTTTTCCCATGCTGAATCGGGGAATGGTACTGGCTGAAGTGGTGGTGTATGTGTGATAGCTGTTTTGTCATGATTCTGACAAGTAACACAAGAATGAATGGCAGTTACCACATCGGCATCCATTGCTGGCCACCAGTACAGTTCTCAAAGTCTTTGTTTTGTATGTACAACTCCTTGATGACTTTCATGTGCTTGTATGAGCATTTCTCTCAAGGTTTCTGGTACCAATAAAAAGGGAGCTCCATAGACAACATAGCCATCTACTAAAGACAGTTCATGTCTAATCCTGTAGTAAGCTTGAAGATCTGGACTTCTTTCTTCTCAGCATTTGGCCATTTGCTTTGTAAGATGTCCCGTAGTTTTACTTGAATTGGACATGTGAGGCAAGCTTGCTTAAAATCAACAGCTGTAGATGATAATATATCAGTCAGTACTACAACTTCTATGTCCTCATCCAGTGTTTCAGAAGCTGCAGGTAAAGGTAAACGTGACAAACAATCGGCAGTAACATTTTTCAAACCTGGTTTGTATTGCATTTTGTAGTTGAAATTCAGTAGCCTTGCTGACCATCTAGCTACAGATGCAGTCACTTGGATTTGTAAGTTAAATGCGTCGTGACTCAGGGCTAATTGAAGAAACTGTGTTATCTAAAGTTATCTTAACTCATTTAATGCATTTAACCTTTTCATTAGCATACCAAAGCACCATTGTTTTCAATGGTGAACTCTTTAATTGGATGGGATGCTGTGACACAATATTCTGTGCTAATTGGGATAAATGGGATAGATGAGTTAAGTCACGACGCATTTAACACACAATCCAAAGTGACTGCATCTGTATACGCATTCCAGCACTTCCTAGTCCCTTTGTTGTAAGCAGTGTAGTTAAAGGGCTATGGTCACTACATAAGGTAAATTCTCTAACCCATAGTTAGGTTCTCCATTTTCTGTTGCCCAAACACACGCTAGAGCTTCTTTTTCAACAGTTAAATACTTAAGTTCTGTCTCTGTAAATGTTCTGGATGCAAATGCAACAGTTTTCTCTGAATGATCAGCATGGATCTGTGTGAGAACTGCACCAATGCCATAGTCTAAAGCTAGCGCTGGACTGTTCACAATTAACTGCTATGTTGAGCAGTCTCTGACCAAACCAGACTTGAAGTTCCACATAATAGTGCTCAAAGTGGCTCCACAACTGAAGCATAGTTGGGAATAAACCTAGAATACCATGAAGTAAGACCTAAGAAAGCTCGTAAGGTCTGGAAATCAGATGGAGTAGGTGCTTGTGTTGAACGACAGCGAAAGCAGTATTTTTTATTTGTATTTGCTGCATGGTTTTGCAGTGAATCCCTTTCCTTAGCATTGTATTTTTCCTGTGACTGCGCATTATTAGGCCACAGTTTTTAATTCACAATCTGTACATTCCCAGCAGTTCCCTGACTGAGAGTTTTAGCCTCTGCCACTGCTGTTTCAATTTGGCTAGCAACTGTAATAGCAAGGGTTAAATCCTGCTCTAGGAGCAGTCTCTCTCGAATGCGTTTGAGTTTGTTTTTCCACTATTTGGTCTCTTAGCATTTCATCTTTTAGATTCCCAAACTCACAGGTAACAACCAGCTCTCTCACAGCTGCTACAAAATGTTCTGTGGATTCACCATTATGCTGTCTACGTTGGCGGAATTTATATCTTTCTGCAACCATTTTTACTCTTGGCACAAAAAAGTTCTTTTTTCAGTTAAAAAACTTCGAAATTCAACCATCTAATTTTTTTAAAGGCAATTTTCGATCAAAAATTTACCAAACAGGTCCGTTTTCAGTCGAAATAAAATTGTTCGAATCGTTTAAATGCATAGTTTGATTCGAACGATTTTGAAAACATTCCTTAGAATTCCTAGAACTTAGAAAAAAAAATCAGGACAATTTTAAAAATTCTAATTTTATTTGAAAATTCACTTCAACACTTAGTAAATGTGCCCCCAAATGTTCTCCCACTTATATAATTAAAGGGGACATGTACCATAATTTTTACTCTGCAGAAATAAATGGTATATAAAGCAAAATAGAAGACATTGCTTCCACCTTCTGTGGTGAATTACTGTTCAAAAAGTCTATCGTTCCACCCCCTTTCCCCTATTTCCTGTCTGAATCCTTGTTACTGGTCTCTGCGTCCAATGGCTGTCTCCCATGTAGATAGTTACATAGTTAAATTGGGTTGAAAAAAGACAAAGTCCATCAATTTCAAACCCCCCAAATTAAAACCCAGCATACACACATCTCTTTCACACAAACCATATATGCCCTTAGCTATACTAACTGTAGAGTTTAGTATCAAAATAGCCTTTGATATTATGTCTGTCCAAAAAATCATCCAAACGCCTTTTGAAAGCATCAACAGAATCAGACATCACAACATCACCCGGCAGTGCATTCCACAACCTCACTGTCCTCACTGTGAAGAACCACCTACGCTGCTTCAAATGAAAGTCCTTTTCTTTTAGTCTGAAGTGGTGATCCTCTTTATGGGTAAAAAGGTCCCCTGATATTTGTCTATAATGTCCTCTAATGTATTTGTAAAGTGTAATCATGTCCCCTTGCAAGTGCCTTTTTTCCAGAGAAAACAACCCCAACCTCAACAGTCTACCCTCATAATTTAAGTCTTCCATCCCTCTAACCAGTTTAGTTACACCAGTTTAGATAGCAGGGCTCATACAGACACTGTAGATGGGGCAGGGAGAGGTAGGAGGCGCTTCTTGTGACATGCTGTGCTCAGCTCACTCTTTAACTGCTGAACAAATCTGTCTGCTCGCACACATATTTGTCTCTCTTTCCTGTCCGGAATGTTCAGATTCCTCCCAAGTAGTGGATAAAAACAAACTCACCACTCATTAGAGAGAGACTGCTCCTAGAGCAAGATTTAACCCTTGCAATGGCTATTATAGTTGTTAGCCAAATTGAAACAGCTGTGGCAGAGGCTAAAACTCTCAGTCAGGGAACTGCTGGGAATGTACAGATTGTGAATTCAAAACTGTGGCCTAATAATGCACAGTCACAGGCAAAATACAGTGCTAAGGAAAGGGATTCACTGCAAAACCGTGCAGGAAATACAAATAAAAAATACTGCTTTCGCTGTGGTTCAACACAACACCTTGCAAACTATGCTAAATGTCCAGCAAAAGCTATACAGTGCCGCAAATGTTTAAAGCCAGGTCACTTTGTTACAGTCTGCCGTAGTTCTACTAAATATGTTCATGAACTTACTACTACAAATGTTACAGTATTAAGTGTGGATAAAGCTGGTACATTTATTCCAGACAAGTTTATATGCACTGTCAATGTCAATACTGCTTCTGCTGACAAAGGACACTCCATTAACCTGATGCTTGATACAGGTTCAGGAGTTTCTATACTACCAAAGGATATTTTCTTGAAATACTTTGCAAAAGATGCGCTTGTTGCACCTGCCCTGAGACTGGTCAGTTTCTTAAAGGATCCAATCACTGTGCTTGGTTGTTTGCCACTGACTGTACAATATGAAGCAAATACTGCAAAATGTGACTTTTACATTGTGAATAAAGGTACTGCTATACTTGGAAGAGATCTCTTTGCTGCATTAAACCTACAATTCATTGATGGTCTCATTACTACAACATCAGGGCCTGCCACACAGCCTGTGTCTAAAATTTCACCACAAAGCAACAAGTCACTGGGTTGTGCAAAGAACTTTGTACACAAAGTTAAAGGGAAACTGTCATGGGAAAACATGTTTAAAAAAAAAATGCATCAGTTAAAAGTGCTGCTCCAGTAGACCTCTGCACTGAAATCCATTTCTCAAAAGAGCAAACTGATTTTTTTATATTCAGTTTTGAAATCTGACATGGGGCTAGCCATTTTGTCAATTTCCCAGCTGCCCCTGGTCATGCGACTTGTGCCAGCACTTTAGGAGGGGATTGCTTTCTGGCAGACTGTTTTTTTTGCTTCTCGATGTAACTGAATAGTACTCAGTGGGTTTTACTATTGAGTGATGTTCTTAGATCTACCAGGCAGCTGTTATCTTGTGTTAGGGAGCTGTTATCTGGTTACCTTCTCATTTTTCTTTTGTTAGGCTGCTGTACAGGGAGCTGTTATCGGGTTACCTTCCCATTGTTCTGTTGTTAGGCTGCTGAATGGGGGAAAGGGAGGGGGGGTGATATCACTCCAACCTGCAGTACAGCAGTAAAGAGTTATTGAAGTGTATCAGAGCACAAGTCAATTGACTTGGGGCAGCTGGGAAATTGACAAAATGTCTAGCCCCATGTCAGATTTCAAAATTAAATATAAACAAATCTGTTTGCTCTTTTGAGAAATGGATTTTAGTGCAGAATTCTTCTGGAACAGCACTATTAACTGATGCATTTTGAAAAAAAAAAATTTCAAAGTTGAGACCAGATGTAAAACCAGTACGCCAGAAATTGAGGTGATTGCCCTACTGTATAAGGGAGACTGTCTCACAGGAACTAAAGAAACTGGTAGAGCAAGATGTGATTGAAAAATCAGAATCCTCTGAATGGGTTTCACCAATTGTTGTAACAAAGAAAAAAACTGGAGGTATACGATTGTGTACCATTGTTATGGATAATCATCTCTTGTCACACATAGAGGAAATATTTTCTGAACTCAGAGGAGCAAAATTCTTTTCTATTCTGGATCTATTCTGGATCTTCATCAAATATTACTGCATGAGGAAAAGTAGAGACCTCACTGCATTTATCACCCATGATGGTTTGTTTCGGTTCAAGGGTGTACCTTATGGACTGGCTTCAGCACCGAGTTGTTTTCAAAGACTGACGTCTTCTATACTCCATGACATACCTGGTGTACAATGCTACTTGGATGATATAATTGTCTACACTCCAACCATGGATCTTCATGACAAATACCTAGAAAAGGTTCTGAAATGCATTGATTCCGCAGGAGTGAAACTGAACCTTACCAAATTCCACTTCAGACAAACACAGCTGTCTTTTCTGGGGCATATAATTTCACAAGAGGGATTACTGTCTAACCCTGGCCATGTCATCGCTGTTACACAAGCACCTACTCCATCTGATTTCCAGAACTTACAAGCTTTCTTAGGTCTTACTTCATGGTATTCTAAGTTTATTCCCAACTATGCTTCAATTGTGGAGTCACTTAGAGCTCCACTATGTGGAACTTCAAGTCTGGTTTGGTCAGAGACTGCTCAACATAGCTTTGAAATAGTGAAACAGTTAATTGTGCGCAGTCCAGCGCTAGCTTTATTTGATCCTGCACTACCCACTATGGTTACTACAGATGCTATGGGGTTGGCGCAGTTCTCACACAGATCCATGCTTGTCATTCAACAGTATTCGACTGTTGAAAAATAAGCTGTAGCATGTGTTTGGGCAACAGAAAAATGGAGAACCTACCTATGGGGTAGAGAATTTACCTTATGCATGGATCATAGCTAGTGATGGGCGAATCTCCCGAGATTCGCTTCGCCGGAAACTTCGCGAAACGAGCCGCGGTGCGCTTTTGACGCGCGTCGCGTCGTTTTCAGCACATCGCATCAAAAACGACGCGCGACTCGCTTTTTCGGCGAATTTTCACCAGGCGCAATTTCGCTGGTGATTCGCGAATCGCAGGAATTCGCCGCAAATTCGGCCCTGGCAAATAAATTCGCCCATCACTAATCATAGCCCTTTAACTACACTGCTTACAACAAAGGGACTAGGAAGAGCTGGAATGCGTATAGCTAGATCATCAGCAAGCTTGATTTCAACTACAAAATGCAATACAAATCAGGTTTGAAAAATGTTACTGCTGATTGTTGATCACATTTACCATTACCTGCAGCTTCTGATACACTGGATGAAGACATAAAAGTTGTAGTACTGACTGATTTAATATCATCTACAGCTGATGATATTAAGCAAGCTTGCTTCACATGTCCAATCCAAGTAAAACTACGGGGCATTTTACAAAGCAAATGGCCATATGCTTACTACACGATTAGATATGAACTTTCATTAGTTAAAAGAAGTGAAATTCCCCTTCATTTACTTGCTCTGACTGCTGCAGATATGAAACCCTATATGGTCGCTGGCTGTTTTACAGGGAAAAAAACAAAGATGCTTGAGTTCTGGGAAATCCCTCCCACCTGCTGTTTGAAAGTATGATAGTTGCCCTGCAGAGTAGTTATGGACCATCTGAAGTTTCCTATCCTCCCCAATTAGAGCAAGTAAAAGAAGGGAGAACATCATTGCATGCAGTTTGGTTTCTTTTTCATTAAAGAAAGTAAAAATATGCCCTTTAAGCACTGTAAAAACTGGATCTAAAATAAACACAACATAATTGTGGTTGCTACTATTACTTTTTTTTTTTTTATAAATACTTTGTAGTTTGTGGGCCATTATCTTTTGTCCATTAAATTAAACTACATGCAGGTAAAATATAATGGATATAAGGCAATGGTAATAAAACTTGATTAAACCTAAAAAACAACCCAGTATATATTAAGATGAGGGTAATTACCTTTTCAGTATAATTAGTAAACAATTATCTAATTGCAGTGTAATTACGAAACTGTCCTCTGACAATCAAAGCATTTAACACTTAAGCAAAGAATTATTTTTAGAGCACTGACATTACTAAACTCTGCTTCTCGCTAATTTATGCTAAATTAATTAGGATTTTTAAAACTAAGAACCACCATCCTCATTTAAATTACCTAATTGTGTTTTTGGACACACATCCAACTAAAAATATGCCTTACATACTCTTAAGCTGGCCATAGATGTAAAGACTTTTGAAAGATCCAATGGTTATCGTGAGACCACGATTGTCTCAAAACGATCGTTTAAATGCCTGATGTAGGGAACATCCGCTGTTCGCGCTCGCAGAATATTCGCGAACGTCGCGCGACGGTCGCCATTTTGGGTTCGTGTATAGTCGGCGCTTTTTTTTGCCCCTCTCACTGGTCCACCAGATACATGGCAGCCAATCAGGAAGCTCTCCCTCCTGGACCACCCCTACACCCCC
>CM044432.1:71612293-71627174 GCA_024363595.1 Xenopus borealis | reverse complement strand
AGGGAAAGATCGTTGCGTCTATGGGGAGCTTAAGGGGCAGATTTATCAAGGGTTGAATTTTGAAGTAATGGTAGTTTTTTTACTCCGATTACTTTAAATAAAAAAAGACCAATCAAAATGTATTTTAAACAAAACGCAAGTTTTTTCTGCGAGTGAATAGTCCGTATTTGAATTGTTGGAATAGAAGGATTAGCGCATCCAATTGAACGATTTGCCCAAAAAACTTTGATTTTTCAAAAGTCCACCAAAAGATTCTTTTAGGTTCTATGAGGCCCCCCATAGGCTAAAACAACAATTCGGCAGGTCCAAGATGGCGCATAGTCGAATTCAAAGTTTTTAAAGAGACATTACATGATAAATGTTGCTATTCGAACAGTCTAATATTTTCAAATTTGATTTGAATTTCGGCCTATCCGATATACCCAAAACAATTAGAAATTCAAATATTTTTACTTTGACCCATGATTTCAAATAGAACATATTTGTGTGTTTGCATGTTAATTTAAATACCTTCTACTTAAATATGTCAGTTTCAATGCATCTTGCCACAACTCCCCTTGGAGACTCAATGACACTGGAATTATAGGGGGGAAAATTGTGCATTGTGGGTAAAAATAAAGGTTGTTGCACCATAAATTGTACATTGCGCACTGGGAAGCAGTAAGTAAATGACCACTATCTTGACATGTGAAAACAAATCTCTTCTCAATTGTACTGTCTCTTTTATAGAGTATTAAAGCAGTGTTAGTGAAATTAACTCTTTGTACAAAGTAGATCCAGGAAGACATTTTTCCTCCAACTGAAGCAAATTGGAAAGGCTCCATATGGGGTTTTCTTCTTCCTTTGGTAAACTACTTAGGCATATATTTACACAAAAAGGTTGAACTTGGATGTGAGCCTTTTTCAACCTGATCTGCTATGTTACTGTTTAGACTATTATAAACAAATTACAGCACCATCCAAATCTTGTATTATAAAAAGCCGTTTTTTGTGTTCTTGGCTAAGATCTCAGACAATGACGTTTCAGGCCTGTGTGGCCTTTTATCAACTTGATGAATGGGAGGGTAGAGTGGCAGAGGGAAAGGAAGTGAGGGGAGAGTGACTGAGAGAAGAGGAGAGTGACAGTGGGGAGGGAGGGGAGAGGGACAGAGCGCAGTGAACACGTTCGAGGAGTAGAGAGAAGACATTTAAACAGGTACCTGCCCAGCGTCCCCCTATTATTGAACCATAGGCTGGTGCCTCTTCTGCCTAGACCTAGTTACAGCCCTAATAGATGTTCATGTTCATATATTATATATGTATAACCCTAATTTGGTTACTGTCTCTTTAAATAGCAACTTACCCTTGGCAATCCAGGGGCCCTGAGTTCCTTTTGTGTATGAAAAGTACTGGGAACTGGGAATTACAGCGCAGTGCCTCCACCTAGGGAATACTGAGGAACTTACCGCAGGTGGGATTCCACTAGGAATAATAAAACACACGCTTGTAGATGAAACAAATATGAATTTTATATAAAACAGTAATAAAGAACTTGGGAAATCTAATACACAATTCACTCCTGCACTGGGGACACGTGGGGCACTACCTAAATCACTATTAGGTACCTTGACTTGTTGCTCCAACACAGTCCTTTTTATTATCAAAGTCCCAATCCTCTGGAAGGGGTTACTAACCACACAGTTCAAATGGAATGTCCCTAGAGTGCTTATTCCCCAGGTGGTGCTACCTTTCCCAAAAGATCCTCTCCTTTTTGACTTTAGCAGCTTGCTTCCATGTAGCAGGTAAATACACAAAACCTGATTTTACTTTGGGGACCCAGGCTTGTATCCTTGCTAGTACCTTGGGTGGTTTACTCACCGGGTTGCTCTCAGAGGCATTCACACTGGAGATTACAGGCAGCTCTGCAGCAGGATCAATCTTACCAGTGGCACCTTTCTACTTCTGAGTCTCTAGCAACTTGGCAGGGAACAGGATTTCCTCTTTCTGTACTTCCACAGATTCTACAGCATGGGTCATTCTACAGGACTTGATTCTGGCTGGAACTTTCACTACACAGCCTTTTATTAGCTCTGTCTGAGGCCTTGTACAAAAAGCTCCACACCCTCTCTCCCCAGGATGCACTGAGGTGTGAGGCTGGATGATGTCACAGGCAGAAAAACAGGGGAAGGATTCCTCTTGTCCCCTACATACATTTTGTGGAAATTCACTCAAATATTAACTTTAGCATTAATATGGAAATACAACATTCAGGTAGCTTTAAACATAAATCTGCCCATTTTATTCACAACTGAGTTTTCAAGAAAGAATAACTTGTAACACTGTGTAGTAAAAGCAACAGTAACTCACAGATTTTGTTAATTTACCAGAATAGCCTGGTTCACAGCTTTTACCCCCACTTAGGGTAGTTAGTCCATTCCTCAGTTTATACAATTAAAATTCAAAAGAGAAAAGAAAAAAACATTTTGGCATCCTCTCTACTCCCCAGTGATTTCTAGATACTGATCGAGAAAGCAGACATTAATACTATACAATTTAACTTTTATTAATCTGCCTTAAAAAAGATAAATAGAAAACTGAACCTGGTTAGGATGAGATGGACTAAAAAGGGGCCAAAAAGCCCTTCACAAGCGATTACATGCAAAGTGAATCAGAAGGTTTTTACTTGTTTCATGCCATACACATAGCACTGCCTAAATAAAAAAAATGAAAGTTTTCATTCCTATGAGGCATCATGTGCGGAGACGTGCAAATCACTCGTTTATGTCCCTTTAGTCAACTATGCATCCATAACTGCTGGTTTTATAGCACAGATACAGACTAATGGTTGAGAGTCATATATCCATCATCAGTGCAAGATATTGGAATGTAGATTCTGAGGGGGGTAAGACTTGGAGAGAAGTGAAATAAAAAAACAAACCTGGTTAGGGTGAAATGAGCTAAAAGAGGCCAAAAAGCCCTTCACAAGCAACTACATGCTAAGCAAAGTATTCTGGAATCAGAAAGTATTTACTCTCATGCCATACACATAGCACTGCCTACATACCAAAAATGAGAGTTTGAATTCTCCCATAAGGCATCATGGGCGGAGACCTGGAAATCACTCCTTTATGTCCCTTTGGCCAACTAAACTGCTATTCAGCCCAGTAGATCAAACAAAAAAACAGACATTCCATAAATTAAAAACCCTGCTCCAAGACACAAATCATGTATGAACCAATTGTTGCAGTGTGCTTTGATGAGCAACTGAACTAATCTAGGGTATCGTAGAGTCAGGTGGGCACAACCTCACCTCTATCCCTGCCTCACTAGGGCAAACAAATCAGGACCAGTACCACACAATTCTTTATAATGTGCAGTTGTTCATATAAAGTTAAAATAGCATACCCCCTTTAGTGGGAAATGTTTGATTCCCATTTTGCTCATAAGCACCAAGTGGCTGACCTTAAATTCATATAGCTAATGTCTTCTGCCGCTGCCTGCATCAGTATTCTGAGGCTCAAACGTGCTTATACTTTTAAATGGTGCAACATCTGTAGTTACCTTATCTTTGTAATAGTCCCGTAATTTAAGCTGTCTTTTAAATCTGTGAATATCCTTATATACTTCAAATGGTCTAGAGAGGTTAGTGGGAGCAAATTTCAATCCCCTATTCAGTAACCTAGTTTCCCCCATGGTGAGAGGATGTTGTGACAAATTCACCACTTTGTCCTGGTCCTCCCCCTCCGCGGTGGTTTGCTTGCGGTGTTTGTAGCCCCCCCTCCTGGTTCTCTTGTGCCTATCCTTTCCGTACTGCCGGGTCCTGTGCGAGGCACTGGAGTGTTGGCTAAAAAAGATTGTGTCGGGTTAGTCAATCCACCTTGGTCAGAGTCTGTCGAGTCTCCTGAGCTATCAACAGTAGTTAGTGTTAGTGGTTTGTGTCTGCGGATAGACTTTCTCCTACTGTCCTCCGTCAGACCTAAGAGCCACCTGTAAACTCTTTTTTGTTTGTAATCATCCTTAACTGTAGTCAGTTTTCTTTCTTTAAATGATATTAGTTCCTGTTTGTACTTACTAAGATTCGTCTCAATATTTTTAATCCAATTTATAGATTTGTCCTGTGACAATTGTAACAAGTGCTCTCTCTCAAACTCTAAAATCTCATTCTGAGTATTCTTCAAATCTTTACCAACAAATTCCACAACCAGAAGCAATAAGTCTGATGAAAATTTGTTCAAAATTCTACACCATTTGCTGCAAAATTCGGCATTCGATCTCCCTAATGTCGGAACATTTCTAATCCTAAACCCTCTCGGAATGGTTTTTTGTCTATGGTAATTTGAAAGGTATGTCCCATGTAAAAACAAATCAGTTTCCCTTTTTTTTTAAATTTAACAAATGGTGGTATAAGTCTCGAGGGGTCCTACCAGATGTAGCAGTCGTAGGAAGTTCACCAAATAGCATCCTCTCAGCGTCTTCCGTTGTGAAGGTATATTCACCTACGGTATCAACTTCAATGGGGGAAGCATAATCTTCCATCGTCTTGTCCAGTAAGCTTGTGAAAAAAAACGTAAAGTTATTTCGGATTAGGCTGCAAAGACTGTTTCAAAAGCGAGTGCTCATCCCCATCACAAGTCAGCCAATTTGAAAATATTCAACAATATCATTCATATAATTGGTGCTACCAGTAGAGAACTGTATTCATCCACAATATAGCGGGTTTAAACGGTTCAATAATTAGTAAAGTGTTTGAAGCTGGAGCACTCATCCAATAATCGGCAACCGCCTGGGTGCTGGTCCACATTGTATTATCCAACATATGCAAAAAAAAGAACCGCACTCCAGGACTTCGTATTAGTGAAAAATGAAAAAAGTTTTATTCCTTGGCACGGCGATGGGGTCCAATGTGGCCACCTCGTTTGCCAATCTTTTCATGCAGGAATATGAGACAAGATACCTACTCCCCCTAGGGGGGGAGAAGATAATTTTTTATAAACGTTACATCGATGACCTGTTGTTGCTGTGGCAGGGGACTGAGGAGGAACTGATGACATTCCACGGTATCTTAACTAATTTGGATTCTCCTATTAGGTTAACTATGACTTATAGTGACTGCAAGATAGATTATTTGGATTGGACCATATTTGTTCAGGATCACAAATTAGGGACCACATTATATCGTAAACCGACAGATAGGAATAGCCTTATCCAAGCAAAGTCTTTTCATCCACCTCATATGTCTCGGGGGGTCCTATATTCTCAATAACTCAAATAGGGAGTTGGCTGAACTACAACTCTCGACATTGGCGAAACAGTTTTCCTCTAGGGGATATACGGACACTATGATAAATGCCCAGCTGGATAGGGCTCGCCGACATACCCAGGAGGAATTACTAAAAGCACAGGATATACAGCCTAATAGAGAATTGGATTCCATCTTTGTGACTGAATGGACTGATGTCAGCACACAGGTGAAGGGTGCTTTGAGAGGTAGATGGGAGATCATCAACACGGATGCGAACTTACCTTTCTTCGGAAAAAAGGCACCACTCTTCACGTACAGAAGGGGACGGAACATAGGTGACAAGTTAGTGGTCAAAAATATGACCAAGGATCCTAATAAAAATACCACGTGGTTGGAAAGACCATTAAAGCCCTGATGTTATAAATGCACTAATTGCCTTACATGTGGAGGGATGTCACAGGGCATGGCTTTTTCACACCCAAGGACTGGTATTAAATATAAGTTGAATGATAGAGTGACTTGCACATCGGACCATGTGGTACACATGATATGGTGCCCATGTGGACTACACTATGTTGGGAAAGCCTCGACCACATCGGGAGTGCATAAACAATCATCTCAGTGCTATTAGAAATGCTTTGGCAACAGGAAAAACTGATCAACCTGTTCCTAGACATTGGCTAAAGATAAAGCACACTCTCCCACAACTTAGACACATGATAATAGATCATGTACCGGCCCCCAAGAGGGGAGGCAATAGAGATCATTTGTTACTACAAAGAGAGAGCATGTGGATTTACACCTTGGAAACACTAGCCCCAAAGGGACTGAATGAGACCCTACCAATGTCACATTTCTATTAAGGGTTTAGTTTCGATGGACCACAGTGAGAGTGACTGAGTCCCTGAATATACTTAGAGGACATCTGGCGTTTTCACTAATACGAAGTCCTGGAGTGCGGTTCTTTTTTTGCATATGTTGGATAATACAATGTGGACCAGCACCCGGTTGCCGATTCTGTCTATTATGTTAGACATCCACTCACTCCAGCCTTTATACAATCCATTTTTGGCTAACTAACTATATCAGAAAATTTTTTTATGTTGAACAGCCTATCTATTTACCCAATTTTTATTTTTATACTGAACAACTCCTTTAAAAAACAAAAACACAGAGTTCAGTTCTGATAATAGAAAGTTCTGCTACTGAAGCTTGTGCTCATCATTCACATATCCAATATCAGCCTAAGGCAATCGGTTTCAAGGTCAAATATGTTCTTGCTGTGATTCTAGTTCTACCGCCTCAGTGCAGAGAAGGGAAATTGTCAGCAGTTAGAAAATTGGTACATAATTAGTATTTTGTAGCTGCAAGGTATGAATAAATTGAACCTTGAATCTGCTGAAGCTGCTGGGTCTTCTGCTCAATTCGCACACAAATACACACAATCTATCCTATAACATAGTTACAGTATATACACTTGGGAAATCAACATGGGAGGATATATCGATAATATATCTTGCTAGTGATCACTCAACAGCATAAATGAGTACTAGAAAAGCTTTTATTTAAGAATTTAGAACCACTAATATCAAATATTATAGGAGTATTCTAAGCTCTAAAAACAATACTTCTAACACTGTAATTAAGTGGTGTAAATACTTTCAATAACTAAAGTGATACAAAATAAAGCCAGCTCAAAGTATTCCATGTTTTTTTGAACAAAGTTTAAAAAGTCCCAACTTACTGCATGATACTTTCAAAAGCAAATTCATTTGCCATCCATGTTAATTTAACATTATTACACTATTTTTACACTGAGCTACAATAAAAACAGTTCTCCCCAAAGCTAATGAGGTTTTCTCAGGGTATGGTAGTTAACACCAACAACAAAATACTTTGGACTACAGGAGTAATACTGCACTCTCCACTTTGTGCTGAAATTACAAATCTAGATTTATTTGTAGGGTGCAGTTCCAACCTGCACAAGGCAGTCCTATCATTACCATCTGCAACAGGGCAGATCTTTATTCAACCAATTCTGTTTTTTTTTTTTTTACTAGTGTTAACTAGTAGTGATGGGCGAGTTTATTCGCCAGGGGCGAATTCGCGGCGAATTCCCGCAATTCGCAAAACTGCAAAATAAATTCGCCGCGCAAAAACGAGTCACGGCGTCGTTTTTGACGCGACGCGCCAAAAACGACGTGACACACGCCAAAAATTACGCGACGCGTCACGTTTGACGCGACGCGCGTCAAAAACGACGCGCGACTTGTTTCGCGAATCGTCGAAAAATTCACGAATTTCTCTGGAAATTCGCGAATTTTTCGGCGAAGCGAAACGCGGCCGTTTCGCCCATCACTATTAACTAGCATTACTTTGGCAGAGCAATCAAATCAAAGCAAATATGCACTACTGTTCAATTGTGGCTACCGCTACTTTGCTAGCGATATTGCGCTCAGGCTAATTTTCCTACAGCTGGAAATTTGAAGTGGAATGGAGTTTTATTGTTACATGGTGCATCTAATACATTACATTTACACTGAAAACTACACATGCCAAGGGAAACATAATAAAGTCAATAGAGTTGTTTTAATGCCCTACACACAAGCCCACTGTGAAATAATGGGCCATATGTTAGAAAATGTATTGGGGAAACTGGGTACCTGAAAAAAATGTTATGCCTTTTGCAGCCTAACACCATGAAAATATGAAAAGACGCCAGCGTTTTTTGAATTTAGAAGATATTCCACTCAAAAATTATGATGTAAGTAAATGAAGATTGAGGATGCTCTATGTACTTCAATGCACTTCAAGGCAAGTCTGGCGATAGAGGTAACATTCAGTAATATCTGCATCTTAGTTAATTTGCGGAGTTCAGTCCATCTGCCCGAGCGAAAATTTGCCTGGCGTTAGAGTGCAAAGCAATGGACTTTCGATCAAAAATGACCCCCTAAACAAAATTCAATGCTCGAATTTCAGAGTTTTTTCACTTCAAAATTTGGTCATTAGTAAATCTGCCCCTATCTGTTCCTATATATATATATATATATATATATATATACATATACTAATGGTCGAATTTAGAAGGGAAAAAACTCTGAAATATATATATATATATATATATATATAAGTGCAAGGAGTCAGACACAGACCCATTTTTTAGGGGCAGCAGGAGGAAAAGGAGCCATACCAGGAGAGGGGGTGGTAAGTCGCAGGGGCAGACCGCCAAGGAAGCCCACACAGTAATATTCAATCTAAGTAAGCACAATTTGAACTCTGGTAAAATTTCTCTGTTATCACGTGGTTTATCTTTTGTACCTGTAACTAAGAATGATCCTTTTGGATTGGAAATTACAGCGTAAATTAAAACTGCGGGATTACTTTAAAGATACCCCTAAGGATAACACATTGGAGAAATTTTGCCCGGTTAGTTCTTTTGACCCACCTAACACGGCAACCTCGATCAAGACATATTTGGGGGTCCTACAGAGGGAGAACAGTGAAATCCTTAAGGGAGCAAATACATTTTACTCCAACCTGTCTAAAAGTGAAAGGGATGGCATTAAAACTCTGCAGGAGGACACTGAACTTATAATATGCCCTGCTGACAAAGGGGGCTCAGTGGTCCTTTTGGACCGCTCTTATTATAGGAATGAAATTTTGCAACAGCTCTCGGACAATACATGATATGAGAAGTTGTCACGTGATCCCTCTGATATGTTTAAATCCAGGTTGGATTCGTTTTTACAAATGGCAAAGGTGGCCGGGTGGATCAGCGAGAGTTGCTATGAGTATCTGGTGTGTAGATTTCCAAAGTGTCCGATTATATACACTTTACCTAAGATACATAAGGATCCAGCTTTTCCACCTGGCCGACCCATTATTTCAGCAAGGGGATCTCTGTTCTCTAATGTGGCATGCTTCCTAGACAGCTTCTTACAACCTCTATGCGTCTTCTTATATTGCTGACACTGCCTCATTTTTGGAGATATTGAAACAAGTAGGTACTCTACCAGAGGATACTGTGTTTGTGACCATAGATGTGTGTAGTTTGTACACTATTATTCCAACAGAGGAGGGTGTGTCAGCTTGTAGGAAGGCATTAACAGCAGGACATAAGGGTAATCCACCGGTTTATTTCCTGTGTGACCTACTGGAACTGGTGTTGACCAGTAATTACTTTCGTTTCGAGCAGACCTTTTATCTACAAAAAATGGGTACTGTAATGGGCTCTAATGTGGCCCCCCTCTTACGCCAACCTATTTATGGATGCTTTTGAGAATCAATATATCTACCCTATATATGCAGAACATCTAATACTGTATCGGAGATTTATTGACGATATCTTTATGATTTGGCGAGGGGACCCCATTAGTGCCCAACAGTTTGTAACACATTTGAATGAATTACCCACCCCAGTGAAATTCACTATGAATTGTCATAAGGACAGTGTTGACTTCCTGGATGTAAGAATTTTTTGTACAACAGAAGGGGTGGGTACTATGTTATTCCGCAAGCCTACTGACCGAAACACAGTATTGCATGCACATAGCAGATATTGATATATGTGCTCCATATGTGAAAGTTTGATAGATTAGCTAATGGAAAAGAATGGGTTAACACTAGTGTATTAGTGATGTAATAATTGGTGAATGATACTGATTGGGTGGACAGGGTTTATAGGTGTGTTTCACTTTGTAACACTATCCTGATGACGACCCTGTGCGGGTTGAAACGCGTAGATGTAAGCGTGAGATAAAGAAAAAAAATTTATGTGACTGCTGATGGAATTTGCTGTGAGTGCTTTCACTTTTTGAATATGTTGCTGTTGTTTGGTTAGCACCCAGCTGTAGCCATTGAATGGTAAGTGCCGTTGGACTATGTATATATATATATATATATGCATTTGTTCCTAGAAACCACAGAGGACATATAACTGGAGAGAGATGTTTGTTGAAAGCTTTACAGTACCCACCCTTCCTTGGTGTAGAATTGATTCTAAACAGATTTAAAGGTTAAATAAGTTAACCCTATGTCACTTTTCTGTAAAAAAAGGCACTGGTGAAAGAATTTTTTTTTTCACTTCTACTTTGAGCAATTAATAAAAGGGAGCACAAAAAGGTGTTGCAAAGAAAGTAAAGAATTACTGCACTATATATATATATATATATATATATATAATTTTTCTTGCTGTCTTTTCCCGAGCTTCTTAGGAAGCACTGTTTCATTATATTGTGGACAGGGGAAAGGGAGACTGGTTAACCACATTTAAATCATGAATAATGACACAAATTTTGAAATGATCTGGTGTGTGGACCTTTAATTTTGTCTTTTTATGCTACAAGGTGTGGGATGCCAAGGAGCATCCACACCTGGTAATACACTTCTGGACCTTGCCTGCGGAAACATTGAGTTTGAGCTGTGTCTTTCCACCTTTTTGGATCCCATACGTGACACTGATACACTGTATTTTGGAGATTTGGCATATGTCATTATTTTTAAAACCTTGTCATAAGTGTATTAATTATTGGTAAAATCACTGATATAATGATACATAATTTACATATTTTATATATAAAAGGCTAGAGTGCTAGCCGAAACGTTAGGCGTTTTTTGTCACTAATAAATACAACTAATTTTTGGTAAGTCCTGAGAGTGCAAGCTTTTTCTTTTGTTCATTATTTATATATATATATATATATATATATATATACAATCAAAAGGGTCTTTTTTGAAAGTAATACACAAATTTTGACGCCTGCGTACAAAGTTTGGATGCCGGCACCCAAAGTGTAGACTCAGGCGTCCAAACCTTTGACGCCAGCAAATTTTCGCCAGTGATTCACAAATGAATTCGCCGGCAGCAAAATGCAGAAATTCGCAGCGTATTCACCCCAGGCAAATAAATTCACCAATCACTATATATAATATATATATATTTTTATTTTCATTTCTGATGGAAGTGCTTGTCTAGAATTAATGTAACATATTCCATTGTCTAGCTGCTCAATATACATAATTAGCAGAAACTCTTAAAAAGGCAGATGCTATCATTTTGTGGATGATTTAACTATAATGGTACTCTAGACAATAAGTACAGATTACTAAAGATTCTCTTGAATATTAATCACTTTTTGAGCAATCAGTTCTATTCATAGGACTGGAAAAATCCTATCATTATATGTACTTAAACATAAGTGAAACACACTGCTCTATCAGCATTAACATGTATAGTATGGATTTTGTGCTTCGATGCTGTGGTCTTCAAACTCTTAAAACTAAGATGATTTAATAAAATTTATCACTGACATAAAATCTGCATGTTGTCAAAGGATAATTACAGTATGGGGAAACGCATTAGCTTACCCTAGCACTTTTGAGGCTAAATGCACTAGTGTATTGACTGATCCATTTTATTGTTCTAAACATTTTGTGGAAGAGTAGTATCAGCACACAGAATTAGATTTGTAAATAGTATATGTCTTAACTGTGAATTAAAAACAGTCATGCCTGTCTTGCCGCGAACTTTCCTTGGCAGACTTATCACACACAAAATGTCTAGTCAAGCTCTCCTTGACAGACTTATTACATACGGGGATAGAAAGAAAACTCACACACATACATTGATCAAGCTTTAGATAAGAATAATATATTGTAAGAAAATTAATACATCACCTATTGAATACAACGCAACGTCTAGCCGAGCTTCTCTTAGCAGACTTCTGAGAGGAACATCAGCTGGGGGACCCCGGGCCAAATACAAATACAGCGAACTCTCAGAGCCAGATCAATCGGGCAAGGTTCTTCATAACCAAAGTTCTACACAACACGTCTGCTTGTAGATGAAGTCCCGAAGCCCCCTTAACTGAGTTCCTTTTTTATACTAGTGTGACAATAAAATAATCAATCATAACAGAATTTGGTCTTAATCCTAATTGTGGACATATACCAAAATAATGGCCATATGCCCAGAACTGTGACCATGAGAATGACCATGAGAATGAAAATAATAGTTAACCATTTGAATGAAATGTATGCTTCCTACTTGATAAACATGTTTATAAGTTAATTACCTCAACTCCTGCTGTTCCCTTGTCTCCAGCTAATTCTAATACATCCATATTAATTACCTCAACTCCAGTTGTTCCCTTGACTCTTAACTAATGTCAGTACATCCATTTTGTAACTAAGGAGCCATATTGGATACACTTGATCACACTCACATTCATACATAGCCTGCCATGTCACATTTGTATCACACATGTCAGAAAGCAAGATAAATATATAGTAATGCAAGTTATTTATCTTGTATATGTATACATTTGTTTTGTTCTCACAGCTACCCGTGCCATGTCATTTTAAACTATAGGAGCACAAACTTTATGTTATACACATATGCAAAGTAAATAACATGTCCATAGATAGAGGCAGCAATTTTTTTCATATTCAGCTTTTCTAATGAACAGATCACAATTTTATCTTATGCATGCAGGCAGTGATAAAAATGATTTATTGCTGCTATGAATTACTTCTGTGAATGTAAATATTTTAAGAACAACTTTGTACACTCAATCTAATATCAAACATGACTTTGAAAATGAATAGCTGTAGCATTAAATAAACACTGATCTGTGCTGCCTTAATGATTTGCTAAAACACAAAGCTAACAAAGATCCACTGAAGGTATTTACTGGTATGTGACCCATTATCTAGAATCCTTTGTTCCTAGGGATCTTTCCATAATCTAGATCCCCATACTTTTAGGGGGTTATTTATCAAAGTCCAAATTTTATCTCAATAATTTCTGCAACAAACTCCCATCAAATCCACTCAGGTTTTTAACGCTTATTTATCATTACATTTTCTCAAGAATATGCTTTGCAGGGGGAACTTATCCGCAATTTGGATCTCAATACCTTAAGTCTACTAGAAAATAATAAAAAAATGTAAAAAGCTCAATTGGCTGGTTTTGCTTCCGATAAAAACAAGTAATTAGAAAAATTAGTCCCTCAGGTTTTTGGTTCTTGACAATCTTCTTACAGTCTCTCCGCTGTACAAAAAGTATCCAAATACAAAATAAGATCAGTGCCTGTGGCAATAATATGATGTAATACGTTCAATCATATGGGCAACACCCAGTGCTCAGAAGAGTCTTCTTTTCACTTTTAGCGATCACATTCAGTATCAAGATAGAGTTGAGAGATTGGTGATTAGTGATGGGTAAATCTATCCTGTTTGGCTTCTCCGAAAAATTAATTGGCGAAAAATTCGTGAAACGAGTAGCTTCACGTGTTTGACGCATGTCTCGTAGTTTTTTACTCATCTCGGTTTTTTTTGATGGCAGCAAATTTTCAATGGCGTTTATTCGTTGCTGGCGAATTGCGGGAATTCGCTGTGAATTCGCACCTACCGATTAAATTCACCCATCACAATTGGTGATACTAAATATTTCCGTGTTAGGTCCCAAACACCTCCACCAGTTGACAAAAATGCCTACTTACAAACCGATGGTTGATATGACATATGTAACACCCTTTACCTGATGCATTTCATGGATGGATAAAATGGAGTCTATTGGAGATGGCCTTTCTATAATTCTGAGCGAGTCTATGGGAGATGGCCTTTCTATAATTCTGAGCATTCTAGATAATGGATTTTTGGATAATGGATCCCATACCTGTATAACCAAAAATGTATTCTGTTACAAATTTTAAAGGCACATGATTATGTCATTTAACTTTTACAAGTGTTACCAGCAGAAAACCTTTGTTAATAATAATAATTATATCTGGTCAACTGTAGCACACTTGTAGAAATATACATTCAGTGTAAGAATAGTTACTGTAGAAATGATCTTGAATTTTAAAAATGTTTAAACTAAAGACCTGTAGAAAGTAGAGCCTTAAACCAGAGCAGACATGGCAGGAGTGTATTGTGCAATGTGTTATTGTCTCATCTAGTCTATGGCTGCCAGTGTGATGGTTACACTATCTATTAAGGAAAGAAAATAAAACGCTAAGGAATAAATGAACAAATAAATACAGCAAAGCTAGATACAATAACAGTGTAGAAAATTTTTCTTTGCAGTGTTTCAGGTTTCTATAGTATATGAAGATTAAGAGCTCTGTTGTGAATGCGTTTTCATTTGGTATCTTTCAAAGCAATATTCCTTTTGCTTTGTAGGTAATAGATACTGTAAAAGGATAGCACTGTAACTGGTTGTTTTTTTATTCCATCACAGCAAAGCATTCCAGCAATCTAAGATTCTAGCGGTGCTTTGCCTTAAATTTAATGGCAAAAAGATTTTTCAGTGCAACTATGGCTTCTATTTTATATTGTTATATACTGAATTCTGAAAAAAATGATCAGTTATGATAGTATTTTTATTTCCTGTAATATTTGCTCTCTGAGATTAGCTTTTTAATAAATGTTAACATTTTCTGTATTTTTGTACTTGAGTTATTTATTTGTTTTGGTACATCTATTACTGAATCTTCAGTTATAAAAATTGCATGGCTCTTAAATTAGTATATCCCATTTAAATAAATTAACAGGAATGAAGTAATTCGAACAAAGGAGCATTAATAAAATGTTTACAGTACATAACTGTATACACAGATGTTTATACTTCTTAATATGCAATTCATATACACTATATAT
>CM044432.1:71598806-71611032 GCA_024363595.1 Xenopus borealis | reverse complement strand
CCCGACAGGGGGGGCCCAGGTGCCCATCCTGTACCGGGGCCCACCAGGGAGTAGTTACGCTACTGATCACTTGCGGTAACTACTTAATGAACCATCTTACATTAGCATTTTAGCGAGGTGCGAATTTGCTGGCAACAAATTAAGTTTGTGAATATTTATTATTTATGCTATTTATTGTTTTATGGTGGTTATAACATTTTGCTAATATTCTCATTTAATTTTGTCTTTCGCTCTTTTTACTGTTTAGTAAACCAGGCGTTAATATGTACGTAGCGTTATTTTCAGCGACTGTGATAACTGGTGAGCACATATTCCTACGCAAGAAAATTCACAAATTTATATTTACAGCAGATTAGTAAACTGGTGAAAACATATTCAACAATTTAACAATTTGAATATGGCAAACTAAACATGGTATAATTACTTGGCTATCTGCTACATTGTCCATCCACAGATGTCATTGTCAGTCATTGGTTTGGCTTTCTGAACTCAGTTGTGTTTTAAACTTCATGTCTGTAAATGAGTTACTCCTTGTGTATAAATATTGCTTCCATTTGTCTGTTTAAAAGAAAGATTTATACTAGCTCATGTATAAAGAGCACATCTTACTTTTGATATTTTATATTTAGCTTTCTACAACATTTTAAAAAGTTTTCATTCAAAATAAATATTTATATGTATATAATACATGTATATGATATATATATATATATATACTCTGTATATACTGTATATACTGTATATACTGTATATATAAGTATATTATTCTTAACAGCTAATTAAATCATGTGTTTATTAGATCTTCTATAACTGAGAAGAATTAAATATGACCACCTTATAAACCTTTTGCTTTATCTGTAAGCCATAACTTAACATAATTGGAGCTAAAATTGAAACATTATGTACAACAAATCTCCCTGGTAGTTTTTTTTCTATTTCTATGGCAAATCTCAAGGTCCATATTAGTAACCTGCTTAAATACATTAGGACTTTTATAGAATAAAGCTTTTACCACAGCTCTGCCCATAGATGGACCATAACATAAGCCTTATGCTGTCCAACGTCTGTGGTACCGAGGGCCAGAATTTTTCTGGCCAACATGGTAGAGAGCCCATAATGGAAGGCAGGGTTGACCACTCCCTGTTTTAAACCACACCCATGTTTCCACAAAACCATGTCCACATTAAGACATACCTTTAAATCCATATGCCTCCCATGTGAATAACACAGCAATCTCCCAGCACATGATTAAACACCTTAGGGGCCCCTAAGAATAATTTTCAAATGCTAATAAACCCCCAGAACAAATTCATGGCTTATTATCCACAGGTAGAGCAGGGCACACACAGGCAGAGTATAGCACACACACAGGCAGAGTATGGCCTACCCAAGGAGCATAGGACAAGTAGAGTATGGCACAGCTAAGGAGAATAGGGAAGGCACAGTAGGGCACACCCAAGGAGCATAGGGCAGGCAGACTATGGCACACACAGGTAGCATGGGCAGGCAGAGTATAGCACACACAGGCAGAGTAAAGGACAGACACAGTATACACATAGGGCAGGCAGAGTAAGGCACATACAGGGAGAATAGAGCATGCAAGTATGGAACACACACATATAGAATAGGGCAGGCAGAGCATGGCACACACAGGGAGCAAAGGAAAAAGAATAGAGCAGGCAAATCAGGGCCACTCTAAGATGTTCTATATATAGTGACGCAGTTCTTCAGTTTTCAGCGAAGTGAAACGGGGTAGATTCCCCCATCACTAGAGCCAACACTATGGGGCAGATTTACTAAGGGTCGACGTTAAAATTTGAATTTAAAAAATTTGAATTTCAAAGTAATTTTTGGGTAATTTGACTATTAAATAGGCCAAGATTCGATTTGAATTGAAAAAATTTTGATTCAAAGTTTTAAATTTGACCATTCGAAAATCGAAGTACTGTCTCTTTAAAATTTTAAAATTCAACCCTTTGCCACCTTAATCCAGGCAAATTGCTATTTTAGCCTATGGGGGATCTCCTGGAACTTTTAAGAACTGTTTTTGAAAGAGTGATTGAAGTTTATCAGAGCACAAGTCCCATGACTTGTGGCAGCTGGGAAATTGACAATATGTCTAGCCCCGTGTCACATTTCAAGATGAAATATAAAAAAATCTGTTTGCTCTTTTGAGAAATGGATTTCAGTGCAGAATTCTTCTGGAACAGTGCTAGTAACTGATGCATTTTGAAAAAAAGAATTTCCCATGACAGTATCCATTTAATGTTAATAGAGTGAAAGATCTTTGTACCAAAGGTTGTGGGACAGACCTTATCTGTACAGCTGATGTCATAGAAGAAACACTGAGGACCTTTTCAATAGACTGGGCCATAAAAATCAGTAGGACAGCCAAAGCTGAATTCATTCATGTTTATGTAGGGACCCATAAATAGCATGGCCCTTATGGCTTCATTCCCTTACCAGTACCTTCCCTTTTCCTGTTACTAGGTTAAATCCCATGTAACATACTTGTAACAATTATTGGCTATAGGTTGTGACCACTCCCTGCAGTGCTGTAACAAAAGTGCTTGCAGGGAGGGGCACTTCCTCTTTGGCCTGCAGCAGTTGATCTGGGCAGATGTTCCACTGAGCCTGGAAGCAATGAGGCCCCAGAAGTGTTCAGCCCTAAAGGGACATCCACCTTTAGAGAAGTCGGGGATACAGGGACCCCGTGAACGAGGTAAAGCCAGTGTATAGGTTATATCTCTTTATAGCACTTTCTATTGGAAGTGAGTCAGAGAGGAAAGCTAGCAAGAGCAGCTCAAGCTCCACCAAGGAGGATAGAAGGGAGTAGCTCTCCCCCAGGCTCTACTTTGCCTGTAGTGAAGGGACCACAGTACTGACAAGGGACTTCAGGCAGTTTTCTTATCCCTGATCCACGTCTGCTGTAGGGATCCGGACCACATGAGGTACTGATATCCTAGATGGTGATCCTATCAACTCCAACTTACTAATCCTACCTGGGTGTCTTTCCTTGCTGTATCTGCTACACCTCTGAATGTACCAATGTACCTGGCATATGATCTACCTCAGTTGTGAGTATCATTAACCCTGTGGTGCTTCTTATGTAAATAAACTGTTCTACCTGTTTGCAAAGAACCCCTGGCGTCCAACAACTGTTATTTCACATTTCTGGCAGTATTGAGTTATAGTTCAACTACCTCAACACGTGTATTTTCCCCTTAGCGAAAGCCCTACCTGGTGAAAGAGGGTCGCATGTAGCCCAAGCTCTATCATTGCCAGTTGGTTTTGATCTAATACAGCCAAAAAGGGGTTACATTTACATGAATTACAACACCTTCAAGCACTTCTTTAAAATTTGCAATGCAATAACAGTTTAAGGAGGAATATTACATTGGGAAATGCTAATTAATATTATGTTTTTTTTGTAACTTAAAGTTTTATTCAGCATAGCAGTGTTATCATACATTCAGCTGTTGGAGCCATACAGTACATTAGTGCTGTGCTCAAGTTACATATATAGAAAAAAAAACCAACATAGCATTATAGTTACATTGTTATCTTAAGGAAAAGACATTCCAACAGGAAAAAGGAATGAGTGTATAGTGGAGAAGAACCAATCCTCAGGATTACTGTATATGAAAGCAGAAATGCCACTGGAAGCTATCAAATCCCATGGTGCCCATGTCTCTAAATTTTATTATGAATTTTGGCAATACCATATTTAAACTTCTGATTGGCTTCTACCCACTGCTAATTTTTAACCTAAAGTGGGTATAGCGTTAGATTTCCAGTTCGATGCTATCGATATTCTGGTAGCCATTAGAATTTGATATATCAAAGAGTCACCCTTAGGGAATGGTCTACCCAACAGAAAGGTACACATGTCTATAGGAATAGGGGTCTGTAGTATCCTGCTCAATCAATCCCCAATTTCAGACCATAATAGGGTGATTGCCACCACGTTTATGTCGCTATATAGCTTGACAAAATGTCTTAACTGAAAATACTCAAATCTCTTTAGTTTATTTTGGGGTAGCTTTTGGGCTAGATCCTCAAAAGGCAAGCTCTCTTGTTAGAGGGTGGAGCAGGTCACTTATTGTTTGGATATCCTTGGCTTTCCATTTATTAATAAAAGAAGGATGAACTCCTGGCTGGAATTCTGGGTTGTTTAGAAACAGGGTAATGAGTGATTTAGGAGATATAAACCTATGTTTCTGGTTGGTAGCATACCATATGAATAGAGTAGATGTCTCATTGAGGGTAGTCTCTCCAGCTAATCTATGTGTGGGTGACCAAATATGTAATTTAAATGAAATAAATTGGCCATAGAGTTCTCAGTTAGGCCCCAATTAGTGTTAGGCTGCCAATGTGACCAGGCCAGAACTATGAGCCGCTTCCTAATATCTCCATACCTCCTAGTCTACAAGGTCTTGTTAAAACTGTTGCTGTTATTCTGTTTCCCTATTTCTCCATATAAAATTATGGCATAGAGATTTTTAAGCGTCCTGAGGGAGCCAAATCAGGACAAAGAAAACTTGGCCCATTTCTGCACATAAGTAACTGGAAGTAACTTAATTTACTGAATTGTAGGGTCAAAGATGTGCCTATAGAGGTCTGAGTATATTGGAGATATATTACGCTCAAATATGAGATTGAGTCTGTTTTTCAGCGATAATGGTGCTCTTCTTGAAGCTGTAACAGCAACTGGTGAGGGATATGTATAGGGAGTTCCTCAGTCTTACCCATGTTAATTTTATAGTCAGAGATATTACAATATATGCTTAAAACCTTATGAAGGTTCAGAGGAGAAATTAAGGGATTAGTCAAGGTGAGCAGAAGGTTGTCTGAAAAGAGGGATATCTTCAATATGGAATCTTATATGAATACTCCTGAGATGTCCTAGGAGTTTCTGATGACAGCAGCTAACGGTTCAATGCTTAATGCATATAAAAGGGGGGGCAGAGGGCAACCCTGTCTGGTCCCATTTGTTATATTTGTTGTCTTAGATGCATGACCAGGTAGTTTTAATTGAGTTTATGGGAAACTATATAATCCTCTGATAGTGTCCAAGAAGGGACCTGAAAAATTATTGGGTCAATAAGGGGAACACATAGGGCTAACTCAGGAGGTCGTATGCCTTTTCCACATCGAGGCTTAAAAGGATCATTGGGGTTGACAATTTATTTACCACTTCAATCAGATCAATAGTGTGTTTTGTGTTGTCCCCAGCCTGTCGACCCTGAATGAACCCCACTTGGTCTCCATTCATCAGTTTGGGAAGAATTGGGCCAGTCTATTTGCTAATATTTTTGAAATAATTTAAGGTCTGAATTAAGAAGGGCTATGGGCCTGTATCTGGTACAGTTAGTAAGGTCTTTTCCTTCTTTAGGAATAAGAGTGAGATAAGATCCCAAAATGGAGGTTGGCATAGAGTTCCCATTACGGAATTTGTTGAAAAGTTTTACAAAAATTGAGGATATTAGCAAACGTTTTCTAGTGGCTATACGGGAATCCATTCGTACCTGGGGATTTACCACCTGGCATTTTTTTAAGTACATGGGCTAACTCTTCTAGGGTGATGTTGTTACTTTTTATCGTCATCAGATAGCTTAGGTAAATTGGCCTCATGGAAAAATTCAGCTAGTAAGGGGGGGTCTTGAACCAACTCTGAAGTACTCTGAGTAGCCTTATGAAGGTTATAAAGGTGAGAGTAGTATTTATGGAAAGTGTCCCCAGTCGATTCTTGGTCATATATTCTCAGAGTAGGGTTTATTGTATTGTGATTCCAGGGTGTGTAATTGGGCTAAGAGAGTTTTGACTTTGGTACAGGCTTGTCTTTTTGCATTGGAGGTTACAGCTATGATCTGACCCCTAATTGTAGCCTGATGGGCTTCCCAGTGAGTGGAGAGGGATTGGACTGAGCCCATATGGACTGCAAAATATTCTTTAAGCAATTCTTCTAATGGTTTGCTTAAATTCTGTTTTTTTAAAATTACTTCATGTCTTGGGGTAATTTAGCTAGGTCCAATGTTAGAGTTGTAGGGGAGTCAGACCACATTATGGGGTAAATTTCACTGGTATAATTTAACCTAAGTCATGCTTGAGTCATAATTAGGTAATCTAACTGTGAGTGCATTTTGTGGACTGGGGAGTAGAAGGTAACATCTAATGGGTGATTCAATCTCCAGCCGTCAAAAAGAGCAAACTTGTATACTAGCTTTATAAAATCCCTGGAGAGAATATGTGCCTGTTTATCTGATGAGGGATGTGAAAGGTCCCTCATCTGAGAGAAGGTTAAGTTAAAATTGCCCCCTATAACCTGGTAGATATGGCTTTGGGCTGTAAGCTTGTTCAATAGCGATCGTAGGAAACTAATATGGCATCTGTTAGGGGCGTAATTATTACATAGTGCTAAAGGAGTGTCCTTATAGTTACCAGTAACAATTATAAACCTTCCATTGGGATCACAATGTAGCTGGTCTACAGCCAGTGGGCAATCTTTATGAATCAATATTGCCACTCCTGCTGTTTTAGAGGGTGCCGAAGCATAATAAGCAGTAGGGTAATACCTTGACTTTAGCTTATAGGCTTTATCTCTTTGGAAGTGAGTTTCTTGTGTTAAAGCCACATCAGCTTTAAGATTCCTGAGTTCATTTAGTACCAAGTATCTCTTATATAGTATTGAGACCTTTAGCATTGATCGAGATACAATGCTAACCATGATGGTTTGTTTTATAGTCTGCTAAATTTAGCATCCAGAGGAGATGTAGGCCTCTACCCAAAAAGCGGCTAGTAAACGGGACACTTTGATTGCCAAAGCAAAACATATCCATCTTGTCTTCTCCATAAGAACAACCCATGCAATTAGCATCAAATATTTCTGCTCCCGGAAAGTAAATAAAATTAAGTACAACATAAGATAACGTTTGAATCATAGACTGAACCAAAGTGAAACAACAATGTTAGCATGTGGCCTTTGATTAATTTTGAGGGGGGATGATAGAATTCCCTTCCTTGCACAAAGGACACTAATTATAAAGGCAAATGTGGAATATAGCCAGATCCAAACATCACGGTGATCTAAAAGATTTACATATAGACAGCCCATATAGTAAGCATCACATTTTTCTGTTTCAGGAAAATAAATCAAGTTAAATACAGCAGAGTAAGATAACATTTGAATCATATAAAAGTTTAAACTGAACCATAATAAAACAGCAATGTTAGTATGTAGCCTTCAATTGATTTTAGGGGGGATACTGGGAGTCCTCTCCTTCCACAGGAAGCAATAATTATAAAGGCAAAGGTATAATATAACCAGATCCATACATAACAGTGGTCTAGACGAATGGATCCATCAGGAGACTCCAGACTCCTGTGGTGGGGGACCGTAGGTCAATGCATAGAAAATGTTTCAAAATAAGAGTAAGAGGCCTGACAGGAAAGCCCAACAAGTGTATAAGACAACTGTAGAGGGATGACCTGCCAAATGCGGGGTTCCAATATTTTTCATGGTGGCAAATTCTCTCCTTGGATAGAGATAGGGCAAGATTGGAGAGCTGTGAAGAGACTGGTATTTTGGTCCATTGTGGGCTCAGTGAGGGTTGAGAAGGTGATTTCTCTGTTTCCTTGGGTTTTAGACACAGAGCTGATAGTTATTTCTTTCCATTTCCTATATGTAATGACCAACTTGAAGGGCAATGACCAACTTGAAGGGGAATCACCAACTGTAGGGGATGTTGCTTTCTCTCAAGATATGTGTGAGATAAGGTCTTAAAGGAACAGTTCAGGGTAAAAATAAAAACTGGGTAAATAGATAGACTGTGCAAAATAAAAAATGTTTCTAATATAGTTAGTTAGCCAAAAATGTAATGTATAAAAACTGGAGTGAGTGGAACACAACATCCTGCTTTTCAGCTCCCTAAATCTGAGTAAGTCAGTGACTTGAGGGGGGGCAACATGGGACATAACTGTTCAGTGAGTTTGCAATTGAGCCTCAGCATTCAGCTCAGATTCAAAAGCAACAGTTATGACCCATGTGGCCCTCCTTCAAGTGATTGATTGGTTACTGCCTGGTAACCAGGGTAACCAGTCAGTGTAAACAAAAGAGAGCTGAAAAGCAAGAAGTAGTGTTCTGTTCTATTAGGTTAGACTTGCAGTCACTCCAGCTGTTATACATTACATTTTTGCCTAACTAACTATATTGAAAACATGTTTTATTTTGCACAGCCTATCTATTTACCCAGTTTTTACTTTTATACTGAACAATTCCTTTAAGCGGTTTTAGCTCTCTCCTTTTTGCCAAAGTGACCAGCGATACGTTGGAGTAAATCTGTATTTTATGATTGCAGAAGTCTAGGGAATTCACCCTTCGTGTTTTAGTCAATATTACTTCCTTGCTTTTATAATAATGGAAGCCGATTATGATGTTGCATGGAGGTTTAGTAGAGGGAGGCTTGGGGGCCAAAGATCTATGTGCTCCGTCCAATTTCCACAGCTCAACTGGTATGTCTGGGCAGAAATGTATGAACATGGCTGTTAAGTATTGTACAATATCTGTGCCCCCAATCTCCTCTGGGACTCCCCTAAATCTCAGGTTTGCCGGCGCGACCTATTTTCCAGGTCTTCACAAGTGTCTTTAAGCTGATCCATCTCCTCCCTGAGAATGTTATTCTCTTGTTCTAGGTTTGCTATGCGTTGAGCAATATCATCTGTATAAGTCTCCAACTTATGTGTGCGTTCCCCAATTTCGCCCATATCCTCTGGAGATCTCTGCTGAAATTTCTGCTGTAACCGACTGGGTAAAGATGCATTAAGCTGGTCCTGCAATAAGGCCAGTTGCTCTTGCAAAACCCTAGTTGTGACTGGCACGTCATCTAGAGGATAGTCCCAAAGGATTGCGCTAGTGTTAGACTGACCTGGAGAGGTTATAGCCTCCACTGGTGTTGGGCTCAGTCCGGGTGGAGGAGTAATCGGCCTAGGTGGTGGTGAAGCTGACGATGCGCTTTGCTGACTGCTGCCATCTTGGATGTTGTTGCAGCTTTCTGTGCCCATTGTTCTTTGCAGGAAGGGAGATAGTGTTGTTTTTTGATCCCGCTGCCGTTTTTTCCTCATATCGATCAGGCCAACGGAGTCTTCTAACAGATGGGAAACTGAATGCTGAATTGTATGCTTATGTAAGCTTAATATCGGGTTAAATTACCGCCTTGCCCACAGAGCCTCTAAAGGTTGCAACCGCTTGGTTCCATGTCAGGCCATGCCCCCCAATATTAATAAGTTTTATTCTTATTTGTGCAAATAGTTTTTTCTCTTTGCAACTTTTATTACATTCCCCCATGTTAGTTTAGTCATGATTTCAAAAATCTCTAAAACCACTAAAATCCAACCTTTATGACTATAGGCATACTGTACTTATGTTTATCCTGCTTGTTTACTTTTCTTTTTCTACTGAAATTAAGGGTATTCATATGAAGTCATCATTATTAGTAGTGCTATTATTATAAAAAAAGTTTAGAAATAATATGATTTCTATAAAAAAAAGATAACCAGTCATCTATGTTTTTCCATAAGAAGTTGTTTCAAACATTGAATAGTATGTGAAATTACAATGAAAGGCCAGAAAGCATGGGTTTATTATGCCTAATTTATGGCAGTAAATTGTTTATTAATGGTGATTCCATCAAAGTAATCAGTTTCCTAAATACATTGCTTTTATCTAGAAACAATTTGCCTTCAACATTTTAACATTTTCCAGCTGTCACAGGTTTTTGTTTTTGTAGAATCCCAAATAAGGCTTGCCACCCAAGCATAGCTAAATATAATCTCATCTAGTAACAAGAGGAGTATAGACCAGAAAATGATCCGATTTTCTGATTTCATGGCCAGGATTACCTTGGGAAGTTGTGAAAGTGGCATTTAAGCTCTGTAACTAAGGTGGCATGCCAAAGTAAGCACTAATAACACAGTAACCACAAAGCAAGAGATCAGTTTTACAATTTTACAGCTGCAAAGTGTGAAAAATTGTAGTGGAGTTGAAACTGATTGTTATTAGATAAAGGGATAGACACATTCTTGATTCACTGAACTTTTTATAGCCTAATTGCTATGTTATGTTGTGAATTTTATCCTTTTTTTTTATTATATTTCTGCCAACTGGCAGAATGACTATTCTGCAGGAAGGGTTGCAGCAAGATATTCAGTTTGGGTTATATTTGTGGAATGACACTTCTGGTACTCTACCCTTGAGGACATCTGGGGGCCGATTTACGAAATTCACGTGAAATGATCGAAGTTCGATTGAATTCGATCGAATACCGATCGTACGAATTTTTCGTGAAATCTGATATGCAAATTTGGCCTCTTCAATCATCGAATATCGAATAGATCGAATGATCGGATATTTGATAATTCGATCATATCATGATTGAAGGAATCAAAATTTAAAATTTATTCGACTGCGTACTTCGCCTGATTGAACCTACCGAATTGTAATAGAAGCCTATGGGAAGCTCCCCATAGGCTTCTGAGGCTAAGTCCTGCTCGAATACCATTCGTACGATCGGAGCATTCAATCATTCAAATCGTACAAATTTTTCAGACTCTCTAAGGAAATTTCACCATTTTTTCGTGAAATCGAACGATCAGTATCTGATCGTACGAATTAATTGAGAAATTGTATAGCGAGCAAAATGATAGCCTAAAACAACTGGATAAGCATTCGATGGTTGAATGCTTATTGAATTACGATGGTATACAATTTGAGCTGTAAACATAATAGATAATATTAATACTTTAGTTTAAATGGGTACTCCACTCAAAAATAATTAGTAAATAACCATAAATCCAATAGGATGTTTTTTGCTTCAAATGAGGATTATTAATATCTTATTTTGGACCAAGTGCAAGCAACTGTTTTATTACTAAAGAGAAAAAGGAAAGCATTTTTAAAATTTGGATAAAATTGAATCTATGGGAGATGGCCTTTCCACAATTTAGAGCTTTCTGGATAACTGGTTTCCAGGTAAATTAATCTCAAGTATAGCATTTTTTAGAAATCAGGCCAGTAGTTCCTCAATTTAAGCACTAATAAAATGGCCTTTTAAAAATGTAAATATATCAGCCTCTAGTAAATTATTGTTAATGCAACCATGTGCTCAGAACCAATGCCAAAAAACTGAAAACATTTCAATAAAATTGTGATATTCAAAAATTAAAATATATTATTTGCTTACTCAGAGTAATAGTGAAAATATTCAAATATATCTTGCAACATCAGAACAGAAAATATTAGCCATATTCTTTGGCTGAACAATACAAAATACATGTCTCCAATAGGTTTAAAATATCAGTGACAAGAAGAAACTCACAGCACTGTGCTCAGAATTAGAAGTTTTAAGTAAGAAATATCATTTGATACTGATAAATTGCTCGGCTTACTTGTTCCAGTAATGGTGTGGACAGATAAATAGTGTGCCTCCAGCTCTTCGAGACAGGTGCATAGCCATTTTCTCAAGTTAATAGAAAGTGTATATCTACCCTTTATATATTACATGATATACATTGCTGCATGAAAGAGACTTGAAGAACCATAAATATTTGATGGAAGTCACAGAAAATGGACATTTTTCTTTTAACAGTCATTCATTTTAAAAAAAAAATGATTACCCTCTTCTCCCATGCAATTTATCGTTTTCAAAAGCAATATATAAAGCATTCATAGCAAATGCTACACTCTTGACCTGGCTTTTATATTGGCTCTGGTTTCTTAAAAGTGGGATATTTGTGAGTTGCTAAGCTCTACAGCACTTTAATTTAATGAAAGTAACTTTAAATTCAATCTATAACTGGGAGGGTTTTGTTGTAAAAATGAATTTTATTCTCTGTTTAAATAATGAATACATTGTAAAATACAGCTATGTTTCAATATTTTACAGCATTGTTCTTATAACAAGTTTACTTCTAAAAAAGACTGAATCAGCCAATTAATTTGATTTGTAAAGCCAGGAATGCTCTGTTCTTTTATTTTCCTTTTAAATGTTTCATTTCATAAATGTATATACAGTAGTTGAAGCAATTGCTTCACTTTTGACTTTTAGCTCAGTTAAATGTTAATTTGTTACAGAGGGGCAGATTTACCAATTTGTAAATGGGGGACTTGGAAGTTCTAACACCTAAAGCAAAAGGGGATCTTTGCCCCCTATTTTTTTTTTTTTTTTTTGAA
>CM044432.1:71578163-71598781 GCA_024363595.1 Xenopus borealis | reverse complement strand
TTTTTTTTTTTTTTTTTTTGAATACTGAAATTTTTTTTTCTGAGCTGTTTACGGGGACAGATTTAACATGTAGTCAGCCAAAGGCTCATGCCCAGGATGACCGCAGCTGGATACTTGTGGCACTGCTCTCAATTATGGCTATGCCTTCTGTGTATGCACCGATCACAGAGAAAGGAGTGGGCTGAAGTCCATTGCCTAGGGTAGACCTAAATACAGTCATAGCTATTTCTCAATATATATTAAGATATTTGTAAATTTAGGGCATCAAATCTAGGATTCAGTTTGACCAGGATTCTGCCTTTTCCAGTAGGATTTGGATTCAAATCCAAGTGCCTGACCAAGCCAAATATCAATCCTTAAAATCATTTGACTTTTCATCACACAAACAAAAAAAGTGTTCTCTGTAACCCTTCTTGTGCCTAATTTGCATATGCAGTATTTTGTAAAATCTTTCCCTAAAGTATTTGGGATTCAGCCAAACCCCAAAAAGGTGCATCTGTTGCATCTATAACTGAAAGTAGTTTTTTTGTGTAAACCATTTTTTAACTGCACTCACTAATGGCTTTTAGTGTCAGCATCACTTTAAGGCCCAAATTCACTAAAGCGCGAAGCGTCTTACGCTAGCGCTAATTCGCCAGTGTGACGTCATTTCGCAACTTCGCAAAGCGAAGTAGATAGACTTGCGCAACTTCGCACCCTTACGCCAGGCGAAGTTGCGCACTGACGAAGGACCGTAATTATGCAAATTCACTAAGATCAATATTTTACTGAACGTTACCACTTACGTTAGACTTTACTTCGCCTGGTCAGACCAGGTGAAGTTCAATGCAATAGATAGGAGTTTGAAAAAAAATGGGAAAAGTCCCAAAAAAACGCTGGCATGTTTACCATTGTAGGGTGATAGTCTGAAAAAGATCGTTTTTTTGGGGGGGGTTACCCTCCTTCCCCCCGTACATTTCCTAACATATGGCAACACTATACAGGGGGCACATGTAGGGCAATAGGACAACTTTATTTTATTTTAAAAGTTTCCTGGGCTTGTCTAGTGGAATGTAGTGGCTGTACCATATACTTCTATTATACGCTTAAGTTCCTGCTGTATGCAAATTAGGCATCGGTAGCGTAACTGCGATATGCCTGGCGAAGTAACACTAGTACAACTACGCCACTGTTCGCCGACATGAGCGAATTTGTGTAGTGCTGGCGAAAATTTGCTTGGCGAAGTGCTGCGAATGCTAGCGAAGCCAATGCTAGCGAATTTTTGGATCTTAGTGAATTTGCCCCTAAGTGAGATCTTCAAAACTAGGGGGTTATTTATTAAAGTCTGTTTTATATCAATATTTTCTGGGGGGAAAAAACTGACCAGTTTTTTCAGGATATTTATTAATGCAATTTCCCAAAGATTTTTTTTGCGGGGGAAAAAAAATTGTAAAACAATACGAATTTCATGGATTTTTAGTGATTTTCACTTGAAAACTTCAATTATTGCACAAAATACAGCACAGAATAAAAAGTCCTTGAGACTTCTCCCATTGACTTATATGCAACCTCAACAGGTCTGAAATGCCTGACTTTCAGATTCTGACTTTTCCATCCTCTGGGTTTGATAAATTACGAAAAATTTATTTTTTAAAAGTCGGGTTTTATTTTTGAAAAATCACAAATGATTGTGATTTTTTTGCATTTGTGTTTTATAAATCAAATTATAAGATATTTTGATTTGTAGCTGCATTGTCTGCTCATAGGGTAACTTCACTTGATTCCTCTGTTTATGAAACAGTAGTGAACATAATGAACTCCACCCCATCCAAAAAATGTAAAACAGATCAACATGGTCTTATATATATAATTTAAGTTTATGAACACCCCAATGTGCTTTCTGTTTTATTCAGAAAAGGTTTTTACTAGTAGCCATAGTCTTGTTTTAAATTTTTCTTCATTTTCAGATTATTTAAAAATGATGTTTATAATGTACTGTAATACTGGTATGCTGAGAGTTTGGGTGTGCACAACAGAGATTCAGAAATGCTAAAAGAACTTTAGTTACAAATTATTCTATTGAACTGATTTATGAAGCAGAGAATGCTCTGCAGACACCTTGATAAATTTGCTCCAAAGAATAATATAGCATTTGAAGAATTCTTTTTATCATATCCTCTTAAATCCGTGCATTTGTGTCACAATTTTTGCCTTCAGCTGTGTCAGTGAATCTTATGAAAGGAGACAGATGTGTCATATTATGTCTGATTGATTATTGCCTTCTTCTGTCTAGAATACAGAAACACATTGTCCTTATATTTACACACCGTGAGCCTGACACTCTGTAAAAAATGTTACCGTCCTGCCCCATAACTATTAAAGGGCGTGTAAAGGCAAAAAAATAAAATCCTCTGTTAACTTTCTTTAATCAAAAAGAAACCTATCCAATATACTTTCATTTACTGCTGTGGATAGGAATTGTCTGACAGTCCTTAACTGCTGTGCAAGGAAACAATTATACTAATGAACAGCAGGGGGAGCCCCCACCTTACTTCCCAACCATGCAGAACTCCAGCAGCTTTATTTCCCTGTAGAGCAGTCAGCGACTGTGTAGAGATTTGTATTGGATTTTATTTTTGCCTTTACATCCCCTTTACTGTTTCCAACTCCAGCTGCAGTGACAATGATCATGGAACCAGATTTAAAAAGAAAAACTTGGATTCTGTTTGGAGGATTAATTGCTGCAGCCACTGGTTCTGGTTTTGTAAACAATACAAAAACTATAAAATCCACATTAGATTACATGACAACAACACAGGACCCAGTACAGTCTGTATATTCTGATTCTGATCAGTCTTTCTGTATCGGATTCTGGCAGAAATGATTTGATTTGTGCTTTTTTGATCATTTATGATGATCCCTAAGCAGCCCAGACCACACTGAGCATCTGCACAATTTTGGTCTTGCAAAAATGTTTACAAAGTTACAATATGACAGCCCCCTGTGGCCAACTTTGAAATCATAAATCATTTGTCTTATTAGGCTTCTGATGCAGTACGTTCATGTTTATATTTAGTATACTAAATACAGCATTTCTAGCATTATTCTATTTTAGACTTTCCTTGTCCTTTAAATAAATATTAATGAAATAATAATATAGAATAATTTGCATAGTGTTCTACAATATCAACTATTCTATTTCTTAAATACATGTATTTGAAGACTTATGGGGGATGGTTTGAACTAATAATGCTGAAGCATTCAGTTAAAAACCATGCATGAGCATGAGTCCAAATATCTAAGCTTGCTGTCTAAAAAGCTAAGCTCGCCAGGTTTGAGCTTTTTTTTTGTAAAATAAACAACCCCTTCAAAACCCCCCAAAAAATTGTAAGCCAAGGTATTTGCATGCAGATACCACATGTGACTTTAGGAACTCACGCATGCTTTTAAAAACCAAATGCTCGAACCCGGAAGCTCCAGCATTAATAAATCAGCCCCTATGTGATTTCCCAATTTTTACCATTGGAAGGTTCCCTCAGGAATAAAAGTATTTAGGAGTACAGCAGGTCACGTTCGATAAGGGCAATAAGCATTTTGAGCAATGGAGCCAAAATGTTTAAAATGTTCACCCTTTCATGTAAATCACCTTAAAGTGATTGTTTCTGATATCACCCCATTAGTCGCTCCAGCACCTGCAACTGACCCTAACCCAACGTGCCTCAGAATGAGCTAATAAAAACTCACTGGAGGTAGAAGTCAGCAAAATAAGATCACAAGTTGAGAGCTTGTGTGTGGTGTCGGACGGTCTGCACAAAACTACACCTTATGTACCATTGCCCCTAGTGATAGGGACAAATGCAAGAGGTCCTCTGCACTCAACCCATTATCAATATATTTAAGACATTGAGACATTCTGTGCATACAGCTACTAAAAAATGCCTTACCCTTTAAACAACAGGGATTGTTTGTCCATACATTGCAATATATTTAAGCTGGCCAACTACGTCAAAGTCATCCCATATCTGGCCAGTCCTACGCTCAATTTTCATCTGATTCATTAAGAATTCCATTTCTTCATTAAACATTTTACAAAGGGACTAAGTTTTTGCTGCTTTCAAAGTAAAACTCCCAATCATGGATGCCCTTTTATTAGACACCAGTGGGATCACCTGACTATAGCTGGGAAGGGTGGGGGCTACAACAGAGAACTGGTCACTGCTCCAGTATAACTACAACAAACAAGAAAAAGTTGTGCTCACCACTAATTTTTAAAACCATTAGGCGGGGGTGCAATGAGGCTGTGACCACAAAATACATATAGATAAATGCAAGAGGTCCTCTGCACTCAACCCATTATCAATATATTTAAGACATTGAGACATTCTGTGCATACAGCTACTAAAAAATGCCTTACCCTTTAAACATCAGGGATTGTTTGTCCATATATTGCAATATATTTAAGCTGGCCAACTACGTCAAAGTGATAGGGAACATTGCAAACTAGGTTGCTTTTTTAAATTCATTTATTGTGCTGATTCAATTTTTTTTGCATTTTCTTCAGACCAAAATCTTGTCCTGTTCTGGAATTAAAACTTGTAACATTGTAAAGTTACTTGGAACTATTTCTTATTTATTTCATTTTTATGAAATTTCTGAAAGCACAGGAAGTTTGGATATAAGTCTTACTACTACATTTTTATTTAGGACAGGTAGGATTTTATAACAAATGTTTTTCAGCTCATAGCCATTGTTTGCAATTTATCAACCTGTATTGGTTTGAATCTTATGGAGTGTCATGTGTTTCTGAATTACACAATAATAGCATATGAAACTAATGCCTTATATATGACTCCCAAGAGTAGTTCTACTTTTATACATTCCAAGTAAATCAGCTTATTATGCAGCAGATTATTGTGAAGCATCAATGCAGTAAAATATTTGTTTCCTAAACATTGGAAAATGAAACAATTTTGTCATTCAAGCAACCACTGATTTTATTTAAATGTTTTAAAAATATAAAATATGAAAAAAAAACTGTTAACATGAAAATGTGTTTAATTAAAAATTAATGATATGTTTCTAATGTGTATGTACCTTGCTACAAAAAGACAATGTGTTAATGATATACAGTTAAGGTTTTCACAAGTACCATATCTTGTTCTGTCACTTTATAATATGACAACGAAGCTTGGAATTGTCATTGTCACTCAAAACATTCTTTGGCATGCTTTCCATTTAACTGAGAAAGGTAAAGCTAAGGTGTCAAACTGGGGAGGTGTGTGGTGAAAAATATTGGGGCTGATTTTGCATGAAAAAATTATCTTTTTCACATACTTATTATAAACATGTAGGTGGATAAAAATACGTACAGGTAATGTAGTTTGTATTTTCACACAAATTGTTTGTAAGCACCATTTATTTTATGCACTGGCCTCAAAAATGTGCGTGCACAGGCACACTGTTTAGAGGGGAAATAAGTATTACACATATGTTTAATGCAGGGACTGTACCCTCCTATAAATTTAAATGTATTTTATAAAATCACATATGCTTTAGAGTTTGAATACCCTATTCATTGCATGTGTGGGGGTACACAAGTTGACAGGAACAGCAAATCCCTATCATAGCATGTCATTCTACTCAATTAAATATTATACAACTTGTCTGCTCTTAGAAAATGAGACTACAATACCTCTCTTCCATCAACCTTCAGCCATCTAGTGTAATCCAAAAAATACTTTCAAATGTTATGCTGGTTTCACTTGGATAAATGTTGGACACATAGGGGCAGATTTACTAATGGTCGAATTTCAAAGAGAAAAATGTTCGAAAATTCGACCATCAAATTTTTTTAAAGGGCTTTTTATAGGTCCGTTTTCGATTGAATAAAAATTGTTTGAATCGTTCGATCCTTCAACCCTTAGGGGCACATTTACTAACTAAACTATCCTAAAACTATGAGAAGTAAATGAGGGTATAATTTTGTAGATTTTACATTTTATATCAAAACTTCATATCTTTACAAAAAAATAACATATGAGTGTGACTTTGGCACAATGTTAACATCAACTGTTTTTACTCAATTTGTCCTAATTATAAAACGCTTTGATATCCACAGACTATCCCTGAAACTTATTTACCAGCTAAGACCTTGCAAAATGCTATTATTTCCTATGAGAAATTGTGAAACTTCAATTTAGCAAAATGAGAGAAGCTTTAGAAAGTGTCTAGTAAAAATACTAGAAGGCCATCTCCCGCAGAATCAATTTTAACTAAAACTTTTTATTATTTTAAAATTATTTCCTTTTTTTTATAACATTACCGCGTACTTCATGGTAACTTTGTTGCATGAAGCCAAACATTCCCATTGGGTTTATCTAATATTTCAATTATTTATAGAAGACTGAAGATATGATGATCCAATTTACAGAAAAATGGCTTATTTGGAAAACCCAATGTCCCAAGAATTCTAAATAACAGATTCTTTACCTACAGTATACCAAAGCCATTTTAATCTGGGAATGATAATTAACATGGGAAACGTGTTACAGTATATAATCTTTTGGAACTATGGCAAGAAATATAGTACTTTTATAGTAAACAAAAGTGAAATAGAAAAATCATGATAGCTGTCATGTAAAAAGCATGGATTTTTATCTTTGCTGAATATGCCAGTGGAAAAATATGTGACAAAACATTTTTATTCATATTTCTCAAAGATTTTTTTAAAAATAATTATGTTGTTCATTTTATAAATATTGGTTAGATTAAATTGCATCTATTATGAAAATGTATAGCAAATGTATTGTTACATCACTAACATGCTTGTTTAACTAAGGTATGAGTAACAGAGTGGAATACTGTTGAATACAGGTATTGGATCCATTGTCTGGAAATCCATTATCCAGAAAGTTCCATTATAATCAAATAATCAAAATCTGATTCCCTTTTTCTCTGTAATAATAAAACAGTACCTCCTACTTGATCAAAGCTAAGATATAATTAATCCTTATTGGAAGTAGAACTAGCCTATTTGGTTTATTTTGGGGCAGATTTATCAAGGGTCGCATTTTGAAATAATGGGAGTTTTTTTAACTTCCATAACAACGAAATTTGAAGAAAAAAAGACCAACCAAAATCTATTTAAAAACTTTTTTTTTTCTGTGGGTGAATAGGCTGTATTTGAATTGTTTGACTTGAAGTTTTCCAAAAATAAAAATAAAATTTTGGCCTATTCGATACAAAAAAATATCTCAAAATTTTATTTCTATTTACTTCGAATTTTTACCTTTGATAAATCTGCCCCCTTAATGTTTACATGCTATTCTAGTAGACTTAAGGTATGAAGATTCAAATTACAAAAAAGATCTGTTATCTGGAAACCCCCAGGTCCTGGTTCTGGATAACAGGTCCCATACCTGTACAACATTCTTGCAGTTACTTTTTTATTCTCAGTAACTTTTGCATAATCTATTTTGTATTCATGTGGACAAAAATAGCTATAATTTGTGTTTTCTGACTTCAAGATAAGCTATTTCAATATTTCACATAGCCATTAACTACTTGAAGAAAAACTACAATATATTAGTTAACCTGACTGAAACTGTGTTTTTCCTGAGGCTGTTGTAAACCATTGAAAAGGGAAGTTAGACTATAAAATTGAAAACTATTCCAAACCAGAGTATCTGCACAATGTTTGCACATCACTCAAGCAGCAGATTTCTGGCTGAAAAGAATTTCTTTGCTCTTTTAACACCAATCACAACGTCCTAAGGGTGTATTTGTTCATTCTCTGGTTTTATGTTTCTGCAACAACTCTAAAACAAAAGGAGAACAAAAACAAAACATCAGGCATATTCAAGATTTCATACCTCTTCTAAACCAACATTTCCACATAGAGTGTCGGAATAATGCTGGTCAATATATATTTATTGCTAAAGTAAGTCCAGATGATCCTTTAGGTAATTCCTCTTTCTTCTCTGGATTTCACACATCTTCAGCAATACCTGATTTCATGTATAATTTAATTTTGTTGATTCAGAAGCCAAGATTTTCAATGCAGATGTATCCTTATTTTATATTTATTGATTTTATTAAATTCTCTTTTTTAATTTTTGGCTTGGAGGCATGTTTTTGTAGCATAAAAACATATTTACTGCCAAACAGAGCCTCCTGTAGGCTACCAAACAGCCAATTGTTGATCACTGCCCTTACATGCTTGTGTTGCACCCTGAATCTTTTTACATCTGACTGTCACCAGAGGAGAGTAAAAAGTTTTTTTGCCCAGGAGAGCCAATGTTTGTTTACAATTTTATGTATATAATAGGGTCTGATGGGACCAGTGAAGGTTGTCAGTTCTGTGAACTACCTGTCTTGCAAATATATCTAGCACCTTACTAACATTTTTGTAATACTGGGCAGTGAGAGCTGAACTCTACCAAGGTCACTCAGTGTCCAAAAAACATGTAGACATCCTTTTTTAAATAAACATGTTTAGATATAAATGGTTATGTCTATTTCCTTTCTGAGACTTGGTATATACCCATATTACCTAAGCAGCAGGTTAACATTTCCTTAGTCAAAGCCAAAATAGATGGATAGCTTCAGGAGCGATTTTGTTTCTCTGTTGAGTGCAATGAGACCTTTCCTTAGCAATCATATTGCTGCAAAATATGCTACTATCAAACCTCCATGAATCAATCTATGACAGCTTTAAATCTGAGGAGCACAGAGGGTGGTCAGAACAGCTGCTGGTAAATTTGCTCTAGGCTAGATATGGAAGTCAGACACCATGAAACTGATATCAGATAACAAGTAGTAGTCAGAATACAAGTGACAGGGAAAGACAAAACTTATTTGGATGACTTTCCTCTAGTGAATGTCTTTGAACTGCTGCGCCAATTTTTTTAAAGTAGAAAGGAGCAACATAAATAAACATTATAAATAAAAGCAATTTGTGTCAAACGACTTCTACTTAGTATTTTCTTTTTATAGAATACCAAACTTAATATATTGAACTTTTGTATGTACAGTATGTAGAACCTGTAACATTTAATTTTGTTGATTCCGAAGCCAAGATTTTCAATGCAGATGTATCCTTATTTTATATTTATTGATTTTATTAAATTCTCTTTTCAATAAATGCAGGGCAAGTTGCAATCTGCACACATGAATACACCATTGGACCATGGACCTAGAATTGAAGTATTAAGCACAGGGTTGCATTGTTCCTCTGTGTTATATGCCTTATGCTCATCATGTAATTCGGAGCATGCGAGCGCTCAGCCAGCACTGTGACCAGCCAGGTTGCCTAGGTCACCTGGCAGGTCACAGCGCTGGGTGAGCACTTGCATGTGCGAGCATGCGCCTTACGAAGAAAGTTGAGGAAATAACATGAACAGCTGGGAAGAGAGGTGACCGGACATTGGATAGGCGAGAGAGCAGCTACGTGCCTGGCACCCCCCCCAGCTTTGTGCCCTAGGCACATGCCTACTCTGCCTACCCCTAGTTCAGGCCCTGTTCACTATGTTTAAGAATACTGGTATTGATTGATTAATATTTAAACTAGAATTTTTGATTTAGTTTTTTTGCCCTAAAACTCACTATTCAAATTACGTTTCGAAAACTCAATGTTCAGTTTTTTATTAATGACAAAAAAAATTGAACTTGAGCATACAACTTTGGCATCTAAAAGTTCATATAAAACTCTTCATTCCGAATTTGTAGACCCATTGAAAATGAAGAGTAGAATACAAATTTGATGCATTTATTCCTATGAATTAATTTTTTTAAATAAATGAGCAAACATTTATGTATGGTAATATGTCAAGATTATTGGATGAAAAAACTCACAAATTTGAAATTTGATACGTATTTTAATATTCACATACTTTTACTTACTTCTGTTTGCAATATTTCAGAAAAAAAATTCCATTCCATGTTCCATTAGCCTTGAGTTGTGTGAAGTCTGTGCTGTATGACAGCTGTTATGTAACTATGTAACTATATGTTTACCATTTATACATTGTATAATAATTCTTCCTAATTAAATACATTTAAAAAGCCATCTATGGCAAACCATGCAATATCTAAACAATTCTATTTCCTCCATTATTATTTAATTACAGTGTAATAAAGGCAAGCAAATAAGTGCCTGGTAATATTAATGTGAGCTGACTGTAATATGACGTGCATAGTTCCAGTAAGGATGTTTCTTATCATGGATAATACTCTTACATCTGCAGTAGAGTTTGGGGTGACTGTTTTGGAAAGCTATGGACAAAAAAAAAGAAATTTTTAAAGACCCATGCCTTGTTTAACCCTTAGACTAAAACACTGCAAATTGTTGATAAAACTTTCTGTAAAAATGCATGAATAATTGCTCAAATTTGTATAACTGCATTTTTAAATTAGCCTGTTCTTTTACGGTCAATCCAGGTGTGAATCATTTTAATACAGAAAGATGTTGAATGACCTTAAGAGCTAAATCGGCCACAGAAGAATTTTTTTCAGCTAATTAACGTTTATAATATAAATAGCACATTGCAAGATTAGATTGAGAAAGGAGTTGACAGACGTATAATAATTAGATTTACTCTGTCTCCTAAATACAAGGTGATCAAAATTGCTTAATTTCTCTAAGGCACAGAAAAGTGGAAAATTGCATGATTATGTAAAAGATTGTTGCCTTTGCGAATAATAAAAGGAAATTGATTTGATTTTAATTGTGGGAATCTGGTATAAAGAGAGAAAATTAAAAGAATGAATTTCAAGAACTTTGCAGAATGGACTTTTGAAGTGGCAAAGAAAATTGGCAAAATTATATGGTAACTAGCTTTCTTTATGTAAATAAAGGTCTGTGCTTTCTACCTTCTCTCTTAAAGTGGTATTTCTGTAAACGATTAAACATTTCAAAGGTACAATACAACAAGAGATATAGTGTCACATAGAAAAGCAGCAATATAAACCTAATTTAGGTGCAATCTGAGCGCCTCATTTAAATACACTTTGATTTCTTATTTTTTGTGACTAACAAACAAGTTAAGCTAAATTAGAGAACCATTGCTTAGGGGTGGATTTATCAAGGGTCAAATTTCAAAGTTAAAAAACTTCGAAATTCTTTAAAAGGGGTTTAATTCAATCGAATAGGTCAGTTTTCAATCAAATAAAACCCCTTTAAAAAAAAAAAAAACGGACCTATTTGATCAAATAAAAATCACCAAAAGAAATTTGATTTTCAAAAATTTCCAAAAACACTCCTTAAAGGCCCCCCATAGGCTAAAACAGCATTTAAAACAGGTTTAAGGTGGTGAAGGGTCGAATTTGAATTTTTGAAAGAAACAGTACTTCGATTTTGGAATGGTCGAATTTTAAAATTTGAATCAAATTTTGGCCTATTCGATAGTTGAAGTAGCCAAAAATTACTTTGAAATTCAAATTTTTTTAAATTCGAATTTTTACTTCGACCCTTTGGGGCAGATTTGCTAAATTCACATGAAGTTTGATCGAATTTTCAAAAAGATTCAAATTCGAATTTTCGAATGTTTTTGAAGACCACTTCAACCAGTGAATTTTGAAAATTCGATCGAATCGAATGATTCAAATAAAAATCTATTTGAATATTCGACTATTCGACAGTCGAAGTACTTCCCCTTTAAAATTTTATTCGACTGCCTAGTTCGCCAGATCAAAGCTACCGAATTGGGTTTCATTATTATTGATTGAATAAAAAAAATTAAATAGTTCGATTTTATCGATCAAATTTTTTCTATTTGATCTTTCGACCAATCGATTTTGAAGGATTTTACTTTCCAGACTATTCCCATCTATTCCCATGGTCGAATTTGAGGGTTTTTTAACCCTCGAATTCGACCCTCAGTAAATGTGCCCCTTATAGTACAAGTAGCTCATACACTCATATATTATACATTAGGGGGCATGTTTATCAAGCCTCGTATTTCAAAATGTAAAAACTTAGAGATTCAAGCAACCAAATTTTGAATACTTTCAATCGAATTTGAATTGTTCGAATCAAACGATTAGCGCATTTGATCGAATTCGATTCAAGTATTTGCCCCAAAAAACTTTGACTTCTCAAAGTCCACCAAAAGACTCTATGAAGACAAAAAGGAACATCAAGAGCCCCAATAGTGTAATATGTTTTTACAAGGCGTAATGATAGAGTAAACAAATTAATACTCACAAGCCAGGGTTACCAATAGGCAACCACTGTAAAGGCAGGTGGGGAGATTATCCTGACCCCACTCAGGAATAAGAAGTCGCTCTCTGTAGAAGGAAGAAAAATGGGGATGACACCCCTCCACTTGGGGTGGACTCGGTATAGTGATAAGACAAAACAGAGGCGCCAAAAGGATAAAATTAGCTAAAAACATTTAAAAACCCAATGGGTAATTCAGAGGAGGTAGTAGTGAACTTACCTCCTCCAGGCAGACACCCACAAAAGTGGTAATTTTCAGTAATAGCCTCTGTGAGGCTCCTGGTGTGTTTATACAAAGACACTGTTGTTTTTGCTCCCGTTTTACATTGCCTGATGAAGCAGGAAATGCCTGCGAAACGCGTTGCAATATTGTTGTGAATAAACTATTACTGAAAATTACCACTTTTGTGGGTGTCTGCCTGGAGGAGGTAAGTTCACTACTACCTCCTCTGAATTACCCATTGGGTTTTTAAGTGTTTTTAGCTAATTTTATCCTTTTGGCGCCTCTGTTTTGTCTTATCACTAAAAGACTCTATGTAGTAGGTCAGCAGATTTAACATGCCAAATTGTTTAGTCAAAGTTTTTAAAGAAACAGTGCATGATAATTTTGAATTTTTTCATTAATTATTTTAGAGACATTAACTAAAATATGAATTTGCAAGAAATAAAATAGGTCTTGGGTATTGAGAATTGTAATAATATATAAAAAATAATAAGCAATATACAACACTGAGGGACAGATTTACTAAGGGTCGAAGTGAAAATTCTAATTTTGTAGTAAAAAATCTCCTTGCCATTAGTAGTATTTTAATGGAAAAACAGTATATGCAAAGTAGACATGCATAGTACAATGTCTAGTATTTTAATACATATTTCTTAACATCCAACATATACTACAGAGCTACACAAGAAAAAGGGTGCATACATCAAGCACACATATTACATGCAAATAATTTTGGTAACATTCATTAAATCACTTTTTCATTACATGTAGAAATCTATTGGTCTTTTTGCCTCAGGAAGAAGAACAAGGCAGCATTATCTGTCAATATATTATAGAGCCAATAGTGACAAAATCATGGTACAAGTTGCTATGGACTGGAATATGAAAAAAAGGGGACATTTTGCATAACCTTCATATTCAGATACGTGTATATGATTAATCTCAACTCAAACAGTGTAATTATGCAAAAAAAAAAAACGTTTTGAATGCATTTTAACTGCTAAAAGTGTCATTACATCAGAGCTGCAATGAGAACCTCTCAGGTCAGAAGCTAGGCTGAAAGGAAGAGTGGGCGTGTCTGTTCATTCTTTCACAGGAAACGGTCACAGCACTGACTGACAGGCTTGAGCTCTGCTGTAGCTGGGAAACCCTGCCCATCTGTCTGCTGTGTGTCTGTTCCCAGTCTGCACATAGCTGTCCCTATGCTGCTGCCAGCTAACACAGGCTACTGCCCAACTAAAACAACCAACAACCATCCGTGTAGCAGCAGCATTCTCAGAGATAAATAAAGTGCTAGGAGAGACACACACAGCTTGAAGTCAGTGCAACATTTTCAAAATATGATATATAGGCGTTTTTTTACTGCACAACATGGAGATACTGTGCTCATCCTAATCTTCACTGCTCTGTAGCTGTGTGTCCTAAGCACAATTCATCAGCTACAAAGCAACTCAAACCCACAGCTCCAGGGCAGTGCACTGGAAGGAGAGACGGCACACTGCCAAAGATGCAAACAGTGCGTCCAGCACTGCCAGACCCACCCCATGACATCCCAGATACACCAAACACTCAGACCATGTAAGAGTCCGGACCCGGCCCCCCAGGACCCACTGGCAGCATACCTCGTAGCCCGAAGCGCCGTGGAGAATAGGGCAATCAAACCCCCTCACTCCCCTGGTTAGCTGCGGCCCCATGCGCTAGCGCCATCACTGCCCAAAGAGCAAGTCGACCTCCACAGGAGACCCCCGAGTGCCCCACCGCCAGTCAGAACCACTACGGCAACTGCAGATCCGACAGACAGGCAGCCGGCAAGATCCCCGCCCACAAAAAGACATCCATAGACAGAGAACTCGGCAGCCGCCCATCCACCAGACCCACCGCCACCACTGCAATACCCACCAACAATGAAGCAGTGGTGGCCGTAGCCTTTGCCCCAGGCAGCAGTGGAACCAGCACACGGGGCAACAACCCGGCAGAGGCAGCCGATTCTCCATTGCACCCCGAACTCCGAGGTGCAGGTACAGGGGGCACATTTTGTATACCCGGGATGTGGGGGTAGTTAGCTTCCTGCTAATTATATGGATCTTGTACATCTGGCAACCCTCCCCTTACATCTGCAGAAATGAGTATAAACTAGTTTGTAACGCACCCTTCACTCACTTATAGCCGGAGCTGAAATAGTTTGCTCGCTCCATTGCTTTCTGCTCGTGCACAGGAGATGAGAAGCTGGGAGGGGACGAGCACAAGCAGCCCTGAGAAGGACCCGGCGTGATTGACGGCACCAAGATTACATCAATAATCAGTGCCTTCCCCTGTGCATGCCCAGTCCTTCTCAGTGGCTGCTGCTAGCAAGAGAAAAGACAGGGAAAGACAGAGACGGCCGGCGGCCGGCCTGGCCAGCTTTACTGTTATCAGCACAGGAAATCAAGAGAAAGGGTGGAGCCACATAACAAATACAAAGAAAACAGATAAAGTGGACCCAAAAGGTACATTACACAAAACATTTTATTTAATTATATTACAAAAGGAATTGTTCAAGCCTAAGTTCAAAAGTATGGTAAATGTCCCCTTTAAAGAGCAATTACTTTGACATTTAAAAAAATCAAATTTTGGGCTAGTCGGTAGTCGAAGTAGCCAAAATTACTTCGAAATTCGAATTTAAAAATTTTTTACTTCGACCATTAGAAATCTGCCCCTAAGGAGCAGATTTATTATTGGTCATATTTCGAATTGAAAAAAATTCAAAATTTAACCGTGTAAATAGTGAGGGAAGTAAAATCCTTCGAATTCAAATATCAAATTCGAAGGATTTTACCGCTTTCCGAATATTAGAACGATCAAATAAAAAACTTCAATTCGGTTAAAAATTTGATCCATCGATGAAAACATTAGAATTTTTTCTATGATCACAAACGACTTTAAAACACCAATGGGAGCTTCCCATAGGGTTTTAAAGCAATTCGGTAGGTTCAATCTGGCGAACTGGCCTATCGAATGTTTTTTTAAAGGGGAAGTACTTTGACCATCGAATATTCGAATACAATTAAATTCGATTATTCGAATTATTCAAATCGGTCGAATATTGAAAATTCAATGGTCGAATTTGCCACATTTGCATATTCAAATTGAAAATTTGATCGAATTTCGACTCCTTCATGTGAATTTGATAAATCTGCCCCTTAGTGTTTATTAAGAAATAACTTACCGAAACTCCGATTCCGCTCCTCTTCAGAAAAGGCGGCAGGGCAATGGTGCATCGTGTGGTGCCCAATTTCTCCTCCCTGGTTCCTTATAGGAGATAGCCAGGGAGGAGAAATGATGAATCGTCTCCCTGACACCTTTACTGAAGAGGAGAGGAAGCAGAGTTTCGGTATGTATATGTTAATAAAGAATAAGTGATTTCAAAGTTTGCTTTGTCTTTGTGTTTTTTTTTTCGTTGTAGACTAACAAATTTTTAAAAATTATGTTACCTTAAAGGTATGAAGATCCAAATTATGGAAAGATCTGTTATCTGAAAAACTCCAGGTCCTGATTATGGATACAAGTCCCATACCTGTACTAGTTTTTATTTTTAAGAACTTATTTTACTTTTTTAATCTCCTTGAAAAACAAGAATTATTTTATTCTAGTCTGTTAGTTTGCTAGATAGGCATATTTTGAATCATGTAGACCTGAAAACATATGGTTTTCTTGTACACTTGTATAGTTAGCTTATAAGACACAATAACTTTGAACAATAGAACACCATAAGTGCATTTTACTATGCATTTTGTCTAGTCTAAAGAAACATAATGTTAATTCCTCTATATGAGGGATCAAGAAACTTAGCTGATACATAAAAAATGCAGGTGCTCTTTTCCATTATGATCCCTTTTGCCTTTTTCTGCTAATGGCATATCAATATGTTCAGAAACAAATTCAATACCCTAATAGGTAATATGACTAAGATAAATTTATCACTGTTTGTTTTTTTTTCTGACAGTTTAATTCCCACTAGAAATGTAACTGCTTGATTGAAGCTTGCTCCATTTTAAACTATAGTTAATTCCTCTCACAAAACCCCAGGAGAAGCTAGAATGTTTCTTGTGTCAGCAGAGCACAGATATGTTTTCACTGGAAAGTCCAAAATACATGAGTGCTTGATTAGCTGAAAGAAATGAAATATTCTATTCATTGTTGTGTGTCTTTCACATATTCATAAAAATCAGAATCAGGTCTTTAGTAACATGGTCAAAGAGGCAGAAAAGTTTAAAAATAAATCATGGAGACATCATAGTATTAAGTCTCTTAATTATCTTTCGTGACACTAAAAATACTTGCAGATATGGCTATTTGTACTGTATATAGGATGGTAGAAATCTTAATATATGAAGGTTTAATAGTGTAGCATTAAATGGATAGTGACTCTTTAAAACTTTTATCAGAAATGTGTCACTATCCTTTTAAAAACCCACTTTCCACTGACATCTGTGCCCCCTGCCTCCCTGTTGACACCCCATTATGTGTACTGTGATTCCACTTTTCCTGATGCAGCAGGAAATGCTTTATTTCAAGGGGGACCAAACTTCTGATAGGCTGGGATATTTTTTACATATGTCCTCAGCCTGTCAGAATTTTCGCCTGTTTCCCCAAGCCTATACATCAACTCTTTTTAGGAATCATGAAGAAGAGCTGCCGATGGATCAATAATAGGGCTCTCCATGGAAGTAGGGGGGTAATATGTAGCAGTACATTTCTCACTACTTCAGCGTTTATCAAATGTTGAATGTGTCCAAAAAAAAAATAGTGGCAACAAAACTTTGTGTGTTTCATAGCCCTCAAGACACAGTATAGGGACACATACCTGAACAATACTGTATATATGTCTGTGTGTATGTATCACTTCTAAAGCATTCCATTCATATATCTGAGAATAACATATCAAAGCCAACTTCATCACTGTTTGAAATTGCGAGTGACTCTGAATATATATATATCCCTTTTTATTTGTAAATAGCAAAGCAAATACAATAAAAGGAAAGAATTCAAGAAAAAAGTTTTCCTGTGTACAAACAATTTTTGTTAACAAAATGAACCTTCAGAAATATTTAGTCCAGTATTGGTGTCTAATCCACCAGTAGATAAAAAAAGCTGTGCACTTTTTAGTTTGAACCAGCATATGGACCATGCCATTAAATGTATTTCTTTCAAAAGCTTTCTTTTGCTTCAAAAAGCTTATGGGAATACCCCTTGATGTAAAGTACCGTCTTAGAATCTTTATTATAGTTAAGTTGTATGAGCATTCTGGTTGAAGAAGGTTACATATTGTTATAGAACCTATACTTAGTAAGGCATAGGCTTTGCCTGATTGTCTAGATGTATTGGAGTATTATTATTATAGTTCATTGTTATAGTTAAAAAATGTTTGATGGCACGGCTCAGTGTATTGGGGAGAACACAATAAAAGAATTGTCAATCATAAATTGAGGTTATACTAGAAAACTGGCCGATGTTTACAACAAATTAATTTGAAATTAATTTTTAAATATTGCAAAAAAATCTAATATCCTGTAATCCCCATGTTCCAAGTATTTTGGCTAATGGATCCCATGCATACATTGGCGTTTTGGTCACCTAGGCAGGTTATGTTTATACTCTATTACTACTACTAATCACACTTATTATGAAATGTAACTTGTTGGGTTATATTTGGGTTATTTTTGTGCCCACACATTTATTTACTCTGTAAAGCTACCCTAGCAGGAAGGATACCAAGGCTAATTTGGAGGCTTGGTTGGTGGACTACTGCCCAGTAGTTTCTGATTATACCCCTGTTCAATGCAAGTAACTCATCTAATAGTAAATGTGTGTGAGCAGACTGCATGCTCTTACAATAATACAATGAAGGCAATATAGTATCTGAGTTTTTTTAAATGATATCTGTGTTATCTGAAATTCTCCACAGTTACGCTAGCTGCATATATTCCTTGTACTTGATCAATGTGGTGTTTGTTCTGCACTTGGAAGTAATCCTTTACTTTCCTACACAGCTGACCTCACAGCCTTAACACTTTCAGCACATACAATACCCAGATGTAAAATTACAAAAACAATATTAATATGCATTTGATGGATGGCTGATGCTGGTACCCCTTCTGTTTAGATAGGTATGGGATCTGTTGTCCTGGAATCTGTTTTCCAGAAATCTCTAAATTACAGGAAGGTCATCTTTCATAGATTCTGTTATAAGCAAATAATTATAATTTTATTATGATTAGGATTTTTTTTCTTTAATAATAAGGCAGTACTTTACCAGTATAAGATTGGGATTCAATGTTGCATTAAAGCTTTGTATTCTGCCCTTGATGTAAAGAATGAGTCGTGGAGGCCTATTAATTAAAGGTAGTATTTTAGTCTAATCTCACAAATACTAAAATCATGTTTGTCATTGAATTTATTAAAAGATTTCAGTTTTTTGGACAATTCCTAGCAAACAAATCTGAAAACCCCTAAAAGTCTGAATTAATTTAAAGTGATCCAATCATATCAACTCAATCCCATTGACTTCTATAACACTTTTACTTGGTGAAGTTTTGCCTTAGAGGTATTCATGGTGTTTATATCTTGAATTTTTAGAGTTTTTAAGAAATACAGGAAAATCATTAATTAGATTTGTGGAAAAAATTGCAATTTTATTGCTAGTAAATGGACCCCTTAATATCTGCTTTGTTAGCGATCTTTAATCAAGTATCTGCAGTGTTGGACTGGCCCACAGGATACTAGGAAATCTCCTGATGTGCCCAGGTGTCACTGCTTCTTGCTTCTAACCATTTAGGCTATTTCATGGTCATTCCCTGTTTCTTTATGGGAATAAATGCTTAATAATAGAAGAATATAGTAAGCAGATGTATAAGACTAGGAGAATAAAGAAGTTGAGTGAGGAGAGAAGGGATAAAAGTTTGGAAAGTGGGCACACAGTTTGAGGTTTTCTGGTGCTCCCCTGGCATTCCATTTCTTAATAGTAGTACATTTGCAAAATGTAATTGGGATACTCTGAACATAAATGGGAATTAGAACATATGCATATAAAATGGACTGTTTTGTTAGGTTGGAAAGCATTTCATACATATTCATATACAACATGGCAAGAATTAGTCTATGTCATTTCTCTGCATTTTTAGCTGTTATACTTGGAATACTAAAGAATGGTATGAGGGTCACAAAAACATTGGCTTTATTTTTAGTTTTTAAATGACAAAAACAATCACTGAGAAAAAAAGAGAGGGTTTAAAAATTAATACGACTGCCTCACAAATGTTTGGTTTTGCCCAGGGAATTGTCTGCTCCTCTCCAGCAGGAAACAAAATTGTTTTGTGACTTAATTCCCACTCCACTATCACCCAGGATTGAATTTTCATCCAACGCATTTGGGTTCATCTCAGGGTCCGGACACTGAAGTATCTAAATAAGGGGCTAGCTGCCACTTGATATTGAGATTTACCGTATTCATTTGTAATCTAATTTTGGGATGTATGTCATTTTCCACTACTGATTTCACCATAATCAGCTAGTTAGTTCTTTTTCACTTTGAGGAGGATCCCCTCCCATCATGCGGCACCGCTTGTTTTTAAACATTTTTTGTTTGTCTTGATTTTATTTTATTTTCACATGGGCATGGCTGTTTAATAAAAATTGCCTTTTATTCTTACCACTAGGCTTGTACTGATGTATTATTGGGTCACAGCATTGTGATTGGGAGGTTTAGTCCTAGGTTCAGGTGGCTAATAATCATGTACAAGTGCATGGACATTCCCAATCCCAATCCTGTTAATCTCTAGTTATATATATATCCTTACAGGTGTTCAGTTTGGTTTATAATTGTCTGCCCCTATTTCTTCCCCTATTTGCTTTAGTTTCCACAGCCTCAAAACATACTCGTAGGTTAATTAGTTTTTGATGGAACTCACCCTAGTTTGTGTGTGTCTGTGGCAGAGGTATTAGATTGTCTGCCCCGCTGGGCCAGGCACAGATGGAATTGATTAGACATTCTCTGTGTTGCATAATATATCAAATTTGGTTCTCCAGTATGCTGGGCAAATCTTCGTTATAATTGCTGGAGTCACAAATACTAAACCTCGATAGCAATATGCCCAAGCAAATAGTTGTGATTCCCCAGACCTGTGTGCAGCAGTTCCAGCTTCTACTCTCCCTATTTATTAA
>CM044432.1:71556213-71573419 GCA_024363595.1 Xenopus borealis | reverse complement strand
CAGTGCTTTGCCCTCAAGGAGCGCTATATAAATAAAAATATACATACATACATACAAATAGGTAAGTATACATTTTACATAAGTGAAGAGTTTTCCCTTAATTTAACTGGAGCTACATAAAAGCATAATATTTTTCGGGTCCTGTTAAAGGTCGCATCTGTGTAAACGTGCAGTCTTAGGTTACAAGGGAATGAAACAAATGTTCTGTTTTGCTTCGCAGAAAATAAAGGGCATTGAAGGAAATTGTGACCACAAGAAGAAGAGGGATTATATCCTATATCCTAGTAAGGCTTTGTGTTCTTGGCAACAACTCTAACATGACAGTTCAAGGACAGCTTGGAGGAAGTGCAAAATAGGTTTAACAATGAGTTTCTGATACTGTGCAGACACACTATTGTGTCCCCTCTAGACCTCTTGTAATTTTTTTCATAAGCAGACATGCACATGTTTGAGCACTGGTCCACATGAATGTTTCTAAACTGTCTGGTGGTACGTGTATCCACATATACAAACGCACACTGTACACAAATACATTATGACATACACAGAAAAATTGTGTAAAATAATTCTTATCCTCTTATTAGATCAAGGGGCTCATTTACTCACCATGCAGGTGGAAGTGCTGTTGAGTTCAAGGGAGCCTATAAGTAGACTAATACTGTAACTTGCAGCCCTAGTGTTCCCTAGCTTGTACATCTCTGTTGAGCCATGTGAAAATGTAAATGCAATATGCAATAATTCACCCCTCTATTGAACCTGCCCAATGTGACACTTTTTTTAAAGGAGAACATTTTTTACAAATGTATACAATAAAAGTATAAAGTATATAATAATCTCTCTAATGCTTTATTTACTAGTAGGTCTTTCCAGCTGGTGCAAGGTCACCCATTCGGATTAGGAAGTTCAGACTAAATATTCATAAGGGTTTTTTTTTTTACAGTGAGAGCTGTGAACATTTCCTGCTTTACCGTATCGTCCAACAAGGCAAGGCATGTAAGGAGTATAAAATAAGAGGACTACCTTTGTATGTCTTGTCTAAAAGGCTTCTGTGCAAGAATATTGTATTGCAGGGTAAAATGCCAAATTGCAATGATGTTTACCCTTTTTTGATAGCAAAGCCATAGTAGTTACTAAAATAAATAGACTTCCAAGCAAAGAAAATTATACCATATCTTTATTTTTAGTACAGAAACATAAATCATAAATACAATACATCTTTTTTATAATGTAAATTATGCTAGAAAGCCCTTAAAGTGGACCCGTCAACCAAAAAAAAATATTCCAAATCCTATTTTATATTGTTAGTCAAGCAAAATGAACTTAAATGTATAAATTATTTAAACCTTGTTTCTTTTGCTCTGGGAACTCTGTGGACATTGTTATTAAGGTAAAACTTGCATCATCTCAGAATATTATTTGTGCACCAGAATGGGGGTCTGGTGACTCAGGCCCCGACTCGCAATCAGTGGGTTCTTGCAAATGTCAGAGGGGCTGCTATAAGGCGCCATAGAAAGTCAGTATTTAGTGGGCTGGTGGGCCTCTGTGTGGGCTGATTGGGCCTCTGTGTACCTGAAATGCCAGGGCCTATTTTGATTCTCAGTCCAGACTTACCTGGTGTCCATCCCCATATGCCGGCTTCACAATTAAATGGTTAAGAGAACTGAGGGAATGTGGGGAGAGCAGTGACATCTAGAAAGTGCTGAATGGAAAGTGAAAGTAATTTCTTTCCCCACCTCTATGCCAAAGGCATAGAGGAGGAGAAGCCAGTATTTAATTGACAGTTGAGATTTTTAAATGAGTTTACAATAGCTATGAACACTTTAATAAAAAAAGAATTGGATTTCATGTTTAATTTGAAAAGGAATTTTATTATACAGCTTTTTATCTCTGGGTGACAGGTCCACTTTAATATGAATGTATATCACACAGGGTTGTTGAATAACCTGTATTCACAAAAAAACTGGAAATTCTTACATGATTTTTCTATACTTTATAATAAGTACAGCAATATTATTACACATAAAAAATGTTTATACTTTGAAATTTATTTAAATTGATGGTGTAGCAAACTCTTGCAGTGATCCTGTAGCCACTGTAGCAATAGATGTACAATTATTCCTTATACATATACAATGTGTAAGGGTTGCAGGCAAGACCATGCAACTGGAAACCAATCAGAACTGTCAGCCAGTGACTCCAGCCACAGATCATAAATGTGACAGACGTGAGATAATGTATTAGCTTTAGAAATCCAGGAGTGAATAGATTGTCCCTGAATCACATTTGGAGGTTACATATCTGCTACTAAAGCAAGATCCAACAGCCTTAATAGAGCTTTTAACGTACAATGTACATCGTGTCGATGTGATGCCAGGCAGGAAAATATGTATAAAAATACCTATTTTAGAACATTGCATGGAAATGCTAATTTTTACTTATAAATTCTGTGGTTCACTGAAGAAACATACGACAGCTGTTTAAAATAAGGCTAAAATGTGAATAATGGGAATCATTTCTTAACCCAGAGCTGTTACTACCCCAGGGCTTCCTGTACAGTAGTGGACATTAACATCCCCTACACTAAATTAATGGGACCCCCATACTGTATGCAGAGAACCAAATAACAACATGATTGGAAATATGCAAGCACTGCTGAACAGTAGTATTTTGAGTTGGGACGTGTAATTTTATTATTCAAATACTTAAAAATATAACTCAGTTCACATTTGTAAACAACTATGATTATAAATAAAACACACAACCCCCATTAAAATATTGGTTTGCTTGGTAATACCTTGGTTATGCTAGCAATCTGCTTTATATCTGGAACTTAGTAAATGCAGCAGTTGGAATAAAGTTTTCCACAGAACTCTTTTATAATACCTGTGCTCCTTAATATGCACTTGTGAAGGACAGACAAGATCAGGAAGGAACATAGGCAGTGGTCCCTTTGTGAATACACGTCTGCCATTATGGGTCATAATGTTTTTCTACAGACAGTGTCTGTATGCTTTATTCTGGAGCTAGCTGTGGGTGCTAGCAGAGGAGAAATCTGCAAAGTATAAAAAACATAGCAGCTCTTGTACCTTTTTCTTTCATTTCTTAACTTGCCTGCCAGTCTGGCTGAACAGGCACAGTGTTTTGCAATATGTTATCTTCATTCTCCCACAAAAAGCATCTATTTCTGAAATAATCTTAGGGTCATTTGCAGCACCAAATTTCTTATGTGACATAGCAATTAACACTAAGCAAGGAGTCTTTGAAAAGATTATTTGCATTTTCCTGTGGTAGCAGAGTAGATTTTTTTATGTTAGTTGTTCTTTTATAAGTCCTGTAATGAAGATGATAGAATATCCTCCTATTTTGTTAATATCAGCTTTAATGTCAGTCTATCAACCCACTAAACACATTCTAAACCAGCGTAATGCATTTCCCTTTAATCTGAAAATGAATTATAACATTCTGCAGTTTTGAATTAGTTCTCTTTTATTCTTAATTAGGCCGATTAAATATACAGATATGGCTCACACTGGAGAGACCATCTGGACTATAGTGAAATTGTCAGTTGCTGAAAACATTAGGATCTAATTCAGATCACAGAAAAGGCATTGTCTGCTTTATAACAAAGGAAAAGTGGACGGTACAGGTTTGTGGTGAAATGTGTCAAAAACATCATACATATAAATTACAGCTAGAGGAAATGTATTGAATAGAGGGCATGTCTGGTTCACAATGTGTGCTGAGAAAGCTGTCAGGCATCTAACATCTACCACAGCGCTTTTCTTCTCCCTCACAATCCTAAGGGGGAAAGATTCAGTGCTGTGTCTAAAGGCATTTATTTGCAGATATTTATATTTTAAAAATCATATGCCTTTTAAAAGCTTGCAAGAATATTTAGTATTGTAAAACTTTGCTAGTGCTAAAAAAAAAAGTAAAAAATGTGCATACTTAAAACTAAGGTTTTAAACAATTCACCTCATCTAACTTTTTATGGACAGTTGAAATGATATGGACAACCTAGGAAAATTATGTGGGTATTCTCTGTCTTGCTCCATAAATTCATGTCATTTATATTCTGAGCTTTTCTTGTCTTTGGGATGTTTTCTGAAGTACAAAAATAGTCTTTAACCATTTATCAGCTAATATGTATTGTTGGCTGTTAAAACCCTTCTTCTGTAAAAGCTATTGATGTTCTAGTTAGAGCAGGGGCCCCCAACCTTTTTCACCCATGAGCAACATTCAGATTTAAAATGATATACAGTATATACTAAGATGAACTTGGTCAGGCCTAATTCTGTCCAGAAAAAAAGTAATTGGTGTTATAAAGGTACTTATAAAGGCAGGGCCGGATTTATAAAGCAGGCACCCCGAGGCCCACTGTTGTTTGTCTCCCCTGTCCTCTCCCCTTTTTTGTGCAAATTTTCTTTATCCAGAGCAAGGGGATTGGCGCATGGGAAAAAGAAAACAATTGTACCTCCTGTGCATCCCCAGTGTTTTGGACCAATGTGGGTATGGTTGGGCAGCATGCTGCTCCCCTAAAATCTTGCCGCCCTAGGCACGGACCATGGTGGTCTTTGTATAAAGGTATAGGTACTGTATCTTCTGCTGTGAAATGGATAAAGGAAATAATGTAAGGATATTCACTATATCATGTGGCAACATTTAAGTCATCACTAAGTCCCAGATTTTTATTTATAATAAGGATATTATCAATCACCACTGAATACCATGCCAATAAACTCACCCTTTATGAACATACAGTAGAACCACAGGCTCTTTGATTAGTTCTTTATTCAAGCTAACGAAATCCAAGGCTACTTCTTTCATCCTTCTGTTAGGTAAAAGTAACTTATCATTCTTTTTTTTCCCCAGCGTGTCCAACAGGATTTTTTAAGTCTACTTCTCAAAGTCTGATGTGTAGCAAGTGTCCTCCTCACAGTTACACACATGAAGAGGGATCCACATCTTGTGTCTGTGAGGACCATTACTATAGAAGGGAGTCAGATCCATATACCATGTCTTGTACAAGTAAGTAATATTATGTCAGTTACATAAAGACCTTTTGAACCACCCATTAAAGACTTAGTTATTCAATGTACAGTATTTGATGCATAGAAGAGAAGCATATACAAATACTACATGCTACATTGTCAATATCTAAAACATTCTAAAGTAATTCCTAACTTTTTGTATGTTATAGAGCATCTATTCAATTGGCCTTTATAGTTTTTGAATTGTTTGCCTTCTGCTTCTGACTCTTTCCAGCTTTCATTTGGGGGTCATTGACCCTCATCTAAAAAATGCTCTGTGAGGCTATAAATGAATTGCTATTGCTACTTATTATTACTCATATTTCTCGTCAGGCTCTCACTATTCATATTTCAGTCTTTCATTCAATGCATGGTTGCTAGTGTAATTTGGATCCTAGCAACCAGTGAAATTGCAAACAAGAGAACGGCACCCGGACAGGTGCACATAGCAGGAGAAAACTGCACCGACCTAGAGTTACTCCAGCGAGCACCACCGAACAATCCTCTTCCTGCTTCTTCTTTCTTCAAATTTCTCGAGGAAAAAGGACGCATGCACATTAGAATGAAATAGCGCCTTTTTTGTTAAAGTTTGACTTCACACTCTACTGAGCATGTGTAGCCACTAGAAGAAAGATGAAGCTGGAAGAGGATCTCTCCATGTTGCTTGCTGGAGTAACCCTGGGCTGTTGCAGTTTTCTCCTGATAGGAGAACCAGACTGGGGTGTTGGATAAATATATGTGATCACTTGGGGATGCCAAAAATTACTTTGCTTCTCCTTTAAAATACCCAAATAAAAAAAAGAAAGCCAACTGCAAACTATTTCAGAATAGCATTCTCTACATCATACTTAAAAGTGAACAAACCTTTTAAGGGAATGTCATCCCAAAAAAAATTTTTTTTTGCCTAAAAAAAGAAAGCATATTTCTAAACAACTTTGAAGTATTCTTTACAATTTTCTATGATTTTTAAGATATTTATATATGCATTGCTATTAAATGCAGTGTATCTCTTTATATTCTCTGCCCTGGTGGATCAGACTGTTGAAACAATGCAAGACAAGGTAACTGATTAACAAACCTGTCTTTCCTGGGGAACCAAGACTTTGCAACATTGTTTAAAAAGTAGCAACCAGCAATTAAGAAAATGCTGCTTTCAGTAGCAATTGTTTTTATAAACTTTAAAAGCACTGACATTTTTTAAGAAATTAATATTGGAAAGTTGCTTAGAATTAAGTTTTTTTTTTGTTTTTTTTAAATAGGCATTTCTTTTTTTGGGGGTTTGACATGCCCTTTAAACTACATCCCTCATATGGTCATTCCAAATATGTTGCCCTGTTACTGGATACTGGATTAAGCTCTAGTAATTTGCCTTCATTTGGCATTGCAGACTCAAGGGTTGGTATACTGTACATTACCCTGACATTTTTATAAACTAGTGCAGCCCTACAACCCTACATTTAGATTTCCTATATTCTATTTTATGTCGTGGGAATAAAAAAAAGTATGTTCTGTCCTTAAACATTTTAAAGGTTTACCCTTTAAAGGGATACTGTAATAGTAAAACATGTTTTTTTCAAAATATATCAGTTAATAGTGCTGCTGAAATTAATTTCTCAAAAGAGCAAACCAATTTATTTATATTTAATTTTGAAATCTGATATGGGGCTAGACATATTGTCAGTTTCCCATATGGCCCCAGTCATGTGATTTGTGCTCTGATAAACTTCAGTCGCTCTTTACTGCTGTACTGCACGTTGGAGTGATATCACAACCTCCCCCCCCCCCCCAGAAGCCTAACAACAATAATGGGTAGATAATCTGATAACAGCTCCCTAACAGAAGATAACAGCTCCCTAGTAGATATAAGAACAGCACTTAATAGTAAAATCGAGGTCCCACTGCGACACATTCAGTTACATTGAGTAGGAGAAACAACAGCCTGCCAGAAAGCAGTTCCATCCTAAAGTGCTGGCTCTTTCGGAAAGCACATGACCAGGCACAATTACCTGAGGTGGCTGCCTACACACCAATATTATAAATTAAAAAAAATACACTTGCTGGGTCAGAAATGAAATTTTACATGGAAGAGGGAATTATTTAAAGTGTAAACATTGTAATATTGTAGTACAATGTAATTTAGAAATAAAAACAACACCTTAAAAATCCTGACAGAATCTCTTTAAAGAAATAGTCACCAAGATCCACCAAATCTTGGCTTTCCAGACCACTCTTCAGCATAGTTTCACATAGCAAAAGGAGAAACTTGGTTTCTGTCCCTAAATTGCCACTTATAGATATTGAAATAACTGTAAAAGTTTTTATATTCTCTACAAAGGGTAAAAGGCAAATGTCCTGTATGCATTATTATTGTCTATTGTTAAAACCCCCAGTTTAAAGTACAGTGATATATTATTTCCTTTCTACAAAATCAGTAATACAAAATATGCAATCATTTATATTCTACAAATAGTATGAAACATAATTTACCTGAACAAAGATAAACACATCATTGTTTTGTATCATGGCAGGAAGGAATGCTGGAGCAAAGATAATTTAAATGCTTGACAATCCATTTGCATCTATTATTTGTAATTCACTGGCAGGTCTAGTGTAACATTCAAGTAAATTGAATGTATACAGTTTTATATTTCCACTTATTATGAATACATTTCTACTCAAACAGAGTGCTGACATGTATGTTCCAGTTATACAGCAAAGTTACTGTACATGCAGTATTTGAGGCATACAGTAATGTCTGCTATGTATATTAAGTAAACAGGAAAAAAGTAATAAAATATATCTTGCTAAACATGTGCTAACATTACTGAAACAGAACCAAATGTAAATATTTTTTTCACATTTCTCTCTAGAAGTTTGATGTGCTCATGTTTTTTTTTGTTACCTTTTTTTTAAAGCAAGCTTAAGTCAGTAAAAAGGGAATTCTGGGAAATGTAGTCGGCCCACAGCAACATGCCTCTTAGAGGGGCATTTCTGTGGAGAAATAATATAAGAAATTTCTATTTATGCAGATATGACATATTATATTTTTTCTCCTTCCACCAGCTGTTCTCATCCTCATGTTGTAATGACTAATAATACACTTCACAATAACACTGCTTTACTGAATATTACTGTTATTTCCAAGCATAAGTAACTTTAGTAACAAGTACATGTAATGTTTCTCCTTTGATTTTTCCAATTAGGGCCACCATCAGCTCCACGAAATGCTATATCCAACATCAACGAGACAAGTGTATATCTTGAGTGGATGTTCCCCTCAGATACTGGTGGAAGAAAAGATGTTTTTTATAACATAGTTTGCAAAAAGTGCAATTCCCTCACCTTTCCTTTTGAAGAATGCGGTATGCATGTCCGTTACATACCTCAGCAAACTGGTTTGAGAAATACATCTGTAATGGTCATAGACCTTCAGGCCCACACAAACTACACCTTTGAGATTGAAGCTGAAAACGGTGTTTCTGAGATGAGCCCAGGTTCTCGACAGTATGTGTCTGTGAATGTCACCACAAACCAAGCATGTAAGTATAGCCCTAAATACATTTTGCAAAACTAGACATTACTATAAGTAAAACAGCAGTGATATCTAGTCCAGTTGGTTAAATGAAAGAAAATACTGAGTGGGTTACTGCACTTTTGCACATTTGCATCTGTGTTAGTAAACACACCCCCCTTGTATGCTTTTTTATCATTATTTACGTTATTATTGGTTTTACTTTTGCAACACATGATGGAAACATTTCTGAATTGAAACAATATTTAGGTTGATAGCAAAAGAAAGTATGAGCTTACTTGTGAACATTTCACAGTGCAGAGCCAGCAAAATATGTCAGTCTTATTTTTTTGGGTGTATGGAAGGTTGGCATCTAGTGTTCAGCTTCCTCCTCAAATATTTTCATTCATTCTTTTTATTTTTTGCTCTGTTCTGTTTAGAAGCCAATGCCTTCTGTTTATAAAACACATTATTAACATTTTAGAATTCAGCATGCAGAATGAAGCCTGTTTCTATCCCTCTGTACATTTTCAGTTTGCTGGAATACAGTAGTCAAATGTTAGAAATATATGTATGCCCTGAAAGTTCTCTTGCTACACCATCATTCCACAGTTACATGCATGCCTACGACTCAATTTAATTCTTATTTAAATGAGTGGTGCCACAATGCATTATTAATGACATGAAGAAAACATTGGCTATCTGATGCAAAATTTATTTCTGGTAACCAGGACAGTGCTAAACCGAAGTCGAGAAAATGCAATTTACATTTCTGTGTCCTATTGAAGAGTATGGGAAGATCAATATATGAATAAACCTCAAAAAGTTGGTGTTCTGAATAATTATAGGTCATGCAACTGAAAATTTTATTAAAATGAACAGTTAGGAACCACTTTCCCATGTTTATACTACAAAATAGCTATTCAGTTAATTCCACCCATGTTGTCATTGCCCCATCCTGTGTCGTCATCATTATACCCTCCAAGTGTCATCATATCTTGCCATGACCTGAAGGGAGTTAAATGCATATTATAGACAAACTCACTAATTGTTGTTTTCTGTACTCTGACTAATTGCAAGATACTCACATTAAGGGGCAAATTTACTAAAATTCATCAAAAATCCTATGAATTTATTAAAAATTCGATAAGCATTCGATAGTCGAATGCTTATCGAATAGTTTTAGTCTATCATTTTGCTCGCTATTCGATTTCTCGACAAAATCGTACGATCGAATACCGATCGTTTAATTTCACGAAAAAATTGTGAAATTATCTTCGAGCCTCAGAAAAATTCATACGATTCGAACAATCGAACGCTTCGATCATACGAATGGTATTCGAGCAGGACTTAGTTAAAGAAGCCTATGGGGGGTTCCCATAGGCTTCTATTGCAATTCGGTAGGTTCAATCTGGCGACGTAGGCATTTGAAGGATTTTAAAATTTTGATTCCTTCGATCATCGAATAATCGAATGATTGAATATCCGATCATTTGATCTATTCGATAATTCGGTATTCGATGATCAAAGAGGCCAAATTTGTATATTCGAATATCCAATTAAATCATACCACCGGTATTCAGTCGTATTTGATCGAACTTCGATCAATTCACGTGAATTTTGTAAATCTGCCCCTAAAAATATCAATAAATGTTTTGACTCATTTTAATTATATATTTTTTATTTTTAAGTAATTTATTAACTTAAGGCAAGTAAATAACACAGTGGCTTCATAATAATGTATAAAACTCTTTTAGAAACAAAGCTTTCAGTAATCATTGGATTAAACATAACAGCATTGGTGAATGACAGCTTTACATCCCATAAAGAGTCGCTAAAATTCACAAGCTATTTTATACTGGCAGTCTCCTCTGCTGCTTGGGGGATTTCATAGTCCATTTATGACATAATAAAATAGACCTGAAGGTTGTGTTTACATTTTGCCTGACACTTTTTACTTCTGTGGCATTATATGGCTGCTATACAGTATGTGGGAATAAGGTACAGTCTGGGCTATCATCCTACTAAAATATCTGGAAGTGCTGCCTTCATTTTAATTAATCCTCACGCCTACAGTATATTTGTAGTGCTAATGCTGGAGGATGTTGTCTGCTAGAAAACTAATGTGTGATATAGGATAACCTGACTAAATTCGACATCCTTTAGTGCCTTTAGAATGAGTACTTTCTTTTTTTTTATTTTTATTTTAAGAACATTAATAAAGAAATTAAGCAAAAAGAAACAGATTGTTGCATGCGCATTTTCTGGATCTAAGAATCACTGCTACTGGCCTCTAGGTGCAATGTGCTTAAAGCAATAAGCTCTATTTATGTAATTAAGCTGTATATCAGTGCTAGTAAAGGAATTGTGCAGGGTTAAATCCTGGTACAGATTTTAAAGGCTGCATAATTAACAAAGTTAGAGAAAGAAAACTTACACATCTACTTAAACTATGCAACTTACAGACCTACTTAACCTATGCTCTGTGCTGGTAAATTAGCAAAATATCACAACACAATCTGTACATTATACACATCTTTCTTGTTTATGAGAAATACTATTTGCCATTATTTGTTTTCATAGTTCTTTCAGCTAATGAGGAGATCTGCAGTTTGTGAGGCAAGCCCCCATAATTCTAACGCATGGCACACAAATGCTTCTTTTGCTTATTAAAGGATTGTTCAGTATAAATATAAAAACTGGCTAAATAGGCTGTGCAAAATAAAAAAATGTTTTCAATGTAGTAAATCTAATGTATAAATGCTGGAGTGACTGGATGTCTAACATATTAGCCAGAACAAAATTTCCTACTTTCCAGGTCTCTTATTTTCCACTGATTGGTTACCAGTCAGTGACTTGAGAGGGGGCATATGGTTCATAAATGTTTTTTTATTTTGCACAGCCTATCTATTTACCCAGTTTTTATTTTTACATTGAACTGCTCCTTTAACAAAATTGTCTGTGGTGTCAGTAGAACAAACGTCCACAAAGCTGGTGGTCTTACATGAGATAAGATGCAATATAGACTGGTAACAAATCACTATATTAACCAAAATATGTCATTCAGCTTAACAGTATTCTTACTGGATCAGTATTGTATAGGGGATCTATGATCAGATCCATCTTCCATCTGCATTAACTTTGTAAGCTTGTTTGGCTTTCTTATGGCTTCTCGTACAAAACAAGCATATCAACTGGCTCTCGAACTGTCTGTGTATAAATAGTAGGGTAATAGTGAAAACTGCAGTGTTGCAGGGACAGATGTTAATGATTAACAATCCCTCCCACATTTCTAAGTCTTCTGGATAACAGGTTTCCAGATAACAAATCATATTCCATGTAGTTGATGGAATATTGATGGAATCCGTATAAATAATGTTGCAATTCATTTTTGCAGCAGTATCTTGACAAACTGGTAATCTGGGCAGCTAAGTGACAAAGGAGTAATCTTCAGAAATTTAAAGTCATGCATCTGAGATGCAAAAATACAGAAGCCACTAATAACCTTAAAAGAGAATTCATCCAAAACATTTAAAAACTTCTACCCCCAACCCTATATAGACCCCCTCCCTCCTTCCCCCAGCCTACCTGCTACCCCGGGCAAATGCCCCTAACTTTTTCAGGTCCATGTGCGGTTGTTCTGGACCGGAAATTTGCTCCAACTGCACATGCACCGAAACTCTGCTCTGATTCAGAAGATAACCAAAGAAAAGAAGATGGCTGCCATAAACTCCAATGGATAGAATCCGCACGGAGGGGTAAGTAAAAAGTTAGGGGCATTTGCCTGGGGTAGCAGATAGGCTGGGGGGTCTATATAGGGTTGGAGGGTAGGGTTTTTTAAACGTTTGGGTTGAATTCTCCTTTAATGAGACTGCATTAGTCAAATACATAATGGAAAAAGACTCTGGGGTTATTGTAGATAATAAACTTGGCTGTACGCATCATCAGTCAGAAGCAGGCAAACAAGATTTGAAGCTGTAAGAGGGGCATAGAGGAGATGGCATTCCTTACTTACCCTTTACAAAGCACTGGTAAGGCCCCATCTGTAATATGCAGTGCAGTTTTGGTCTCCATTGCTCAAATGGGACATTATTGAATTAGAGAGTCCAGAGAAGGACAGCTTAGCTAGTAAAGGGTATTGGAAGGCTTAGTTATATAGAAAGACCAAATTGAGGATGTATATGCTGAATAAGAGGTTTTTAAAGGGGAATTCAACCCCTCCGTTGCTAAACCCCTCACCAACTGAACTGCGTGAACTTTGGGAACATGCAAAATGCATCCTACTGCGTATGCGCCGCCAAGCGAGCACCTGCACGTAGGGGTAAGTAGCAACTTAGGGGAATTTGCCCAGGGGGAGAGGTAGGCCTGGGGGGAGGAGAGAAGGGGGCCTATGGGGGTTGGTGTTTAGCACCGGAGGGGTTGAATTCCCCTTTAAAGAGAAATATTTTAAAAGCATTTATAAATATATAAGGGAACCATATAAAAAAATCTTTAATGCTTTATTTTCCAGTTGTTTCTTCCAGCAAACACATCTTAATGTTTTACACAATGTTTTATAAAATGAGAGTTGTAAAGTAGTGGAATTCTCTCCCTGACTCAGTTGTACTTAAAGATACAGTACAGTAGAAAGCAAGAAGGAGTTGAATGGCTTTTTAGCAAGTGAAAAAAATACAGTGATACTAAAAATAGTGATCCAGGAACTGGTCTGATTTTACGTAGCAACCATTTCCAATTCCAATAAGTTCGTCTGTATTATTCATCTTATGTTTGTAGAGTTCTGCCATATTAACTCTTAAGTGCCCCAGAGAAAAAATAATATAGATTCTAAGCTTTTCTCTTTTCACTAGCCCTACAGCTTTTTAAAGTAATAAGAGTCAGATGTATATATACATATATATTCAAAATAATATTTAATATATATAATGTATAGTTTACTGAACAATCTCTCAGCAACTATGCTAAAGGGAAGAACAGTTGGAGTGTAAGTCCACAAAAATCACACACATGATTGCCATAGTTATCCTTTTTATACTTAGTTGACACACAATATGTGCTTATTATATTATAGTTTAATATAGTATAGGATAGTATTATAGTAAGGATTTTCTAAATGGGCGTTAGCGGAATGACAATCATATTACACAGGCAGTCACCAAAGTGAGGTAATCCGCAGGGTGGTTGGAGGTGCACCCAGCTGTTCATAAATCTGATAGTATGTGGAAAATGTAGATAAGGAGAAACACTTGCAGCATGCTAATAAATACCATGCCAAATCAATCTGTATGTACTGACTATATGGTTCTCCAGCTTACAGGCAGTACATCTGAATGTATAGGCATAATTTAATATTCCATTTTTTTTACACCACCGATTTAATTTCCATATCAATAACTGTTGGTACAAAACTGCAAAATGAAGAAATGTTCAGTATATACAGGCATATCTTTTCTAAAAGTACATCTGTTCTTTTGGCTAATGCAGAGTTCTTAAACTAAAGGCAAACATTAAATGGCCTATTTATTATATCCACATTTGATATACCCTTTTTAAAATTTGAATATAGAATACAGCTGAACCTGAGAAATAGTAGGTTATTGTCTACTGATATATTTGTCCATGTCTTAATAAAGGAATAATTTTCAAGCAGAACCAAGTTGGTTTCAGGATATAAATCCCCTGCAAGGATCCATCTGAAATATACACATAAAGTGCAGCCAAATGTTATGCCCACACCTTGTTTTGCTAACACTTCCCACATCTAAAACAAGCTGTGCCTGCACTGTGATTTCATTGCACTACATATTGCTGGATGATTGCTACTAGATGAATTATATATTAGCTGAATATTTTATAATTTTATTTATAACTCCCTAGTTGGTCATTGCAGCTTCCCCTTAGTTTATTAGCCACTGGAATATTCTCAGATTAATTAAAGGATGTAATACATTCTAAAAACATCCTGAAATCGGTCTGAATGGTTATTCAGTCTCTGACTTTGATCACAGATGCCTTTGTTACTTTTCTTTATATGCGACTGAAAAGACACAATAAATAAGCAAACAAAGGACAAATACTTTATATTTCAGATAGAAGCAGAGCTGTTTTTTGGCTCATGAAGGATGATGTAGCTATGTTTCATAGTTTAACAGCAGATGTGTTCCAGTGCTAAAGTGAAACAAAACAACTCAAACTGTCTGTGCTATGCTGAATCTTTTTAGAAATCATTCAGTTCACATTTTATAACTACAACAAATTAAAACAATAAAAAAAGATTTATAGAAGCTGAAGTCCTAAGCTCCAACAGTACATCAGATGTCAAAATCCTTCCCTATGGAATAGCATGGTAAATGCAATAAGGTGTAAAAATATTGCTGGATCAACACACAAAACAACCATGACTGGCAAAACTACAGTATATGATGGAACAAGTTATTAAACTAGAACACAGATGTTGACTATGTTGAACTATGTTCAGTTTTTATGAAAAAGCATATTGAAGCATTCCTAAGTATACATGCAGATGTCTCCATACAGATGTCTATATTTTGGATGCATTATAAAAAAATAGTGAATACGCTTTCTCTAATAAACTTTCCAGCACAGTAGATTTTCAGTCCAGGTTCATAGACAGTATATAATAATAAAGCTGAATTGCAAAAATATTCTGATGTAAAAAAAAAAATCATTACAATAATTTATAAATAAATTATAATTTGAAAAATTGTATAGCTACTGTAACATGTTTTAGTCAGCTAAACAAAAACAAAAAATGGTAAAGGTATGATATCCAGAAACATGTTATGCAGAAAGCTCAGAATTATGGAAGTGCTATCTCCCATGGACACCATTTTAATCTAATCTAATTTTTTAAGTGTTTCTTTTTTGTCTAGAATTTATAAAACAGTACCTTGTAGTTGAACACAGCTATGTAATGATTAATCCTTATTGTAGATAAAACAATCCTATTGTGATTTTCTTAATGTTAAAATTATGTTTTAGTAGACTTAAGGCATATCAGTCCAATTTATGGAAAGATCCTTTATCCAGAAACCCCCAGGTCTCAAGCATTCTGGATTAAAGATCCTATAAATATATATTATGGGCTGGGCTATCTGGGTGCCTGTGGTGAGCATTTTGGTAAGCCAAGTTATTTACATGCTAATTAGTTAGATAGTGTTTGTATCTGCTTTATAGTACTGTTCTTGTTGTATGCTAAACAGTGTGTGGAAGTGTCAGAAAGTAGGCATACCCAAGAAAAAAATAATGCAGTCAGTAGGCAGTGTCAGGTTGTGGAGATGGGTGAAGTTAGTAAAATAATGTTGTTTGTTTGTTATCTGCAAATATTTTGTAATTTGAAATAACAACTAGTAAGGTGGATCTCTGCCTTTTACTTGTCCTGCTAAGAGAGTCACAGTTGGGAAAACCAAAATAACAAGCACCTTCTCAAGCTTAGAATAGGAAATAATTGTTTTTCTGCCTAGATTTTCAGATATGGTGAGGTTTAGAATAGGGATGTACCGAATCCAGGATTTGGTTTGGGATCCGGCCAGGATTCAGCCTTTTCCAGCAGGATTCGGCCGAATCCTTCTGCCTGGCTGAACCGAATCTGCATATGCAAATTAGGGTCAGGGAAGGAAATCACTTGGCTTTTTGGCACAAAACAAGGAAGTAAAAAATGTTTGCATGCATCGGGGTTCGGCCTAATTCAAAATAGTGGATTCGGTGCATCCCTAGTTTAGAATTAGTTTTGTTTTGGTGCTTAACTAAAATCATTTGAACTTGGTGGAAAAGGTGCTCGAAGAAGTAATATACATCTAGTTTTCTCACTACTTATAACTATGTCACTTTAATTATTCCTTCTGATAACACAAATACTAAAGCAAGTTCAGTCTTGAAAGTGCTAGAAGGCATATAATATCCTATGTATTATGCAGTTTCATTGCAGTGTGTATATCCAGATGTGAACTGTAGATCTGTTTTCGTTAGGGTTCATGCCATGGAGAGAAGTGGAAATGCATTACTGTGTATGATTTTAGTCATCAATTTTCTCAGTGATTACAGATAAGAATTTCCTCTAGGCCTCATTCACACAGCAGAGCACATTGCTATATTTGTAGTTAGAACAATTTCTAATTTGTTTAAACTGATATTTCATAAAAAATTTTTGAAAGTGAGATATATATTCTGAATATGTAGCTTCGTGAAGGCTGCCAAGCCAGGAGACTGAAATGAAAACTGATATTGGAAACTGAAAGTTATATTCTATACAGGAGGCTCTGATTTGCATATATATATTATTACCACATTACAGAAGATAGATACCCCACCTCAATACAATGTACTGTATTGCAACATTTGATTGAACATACCTTAGCCAATTAAAATTGGCCTGAAAACCTTTATTGCAGTACATTTAAGGAAAATAATGTTTGACATCTATGTAACATTTGTGTTACATAGATCAGGCAAAAAAACTTAAATTAGGCACCAAGAACAAGCTTTTCTAAAACTGTAGAAAAGTTCATAGAAATGGTAAATGAGAAAGCAATGTAACAGCAATATTGTGTTTTTTAAGAAATGTTAATAATGTTAGTAACTTAAAAAACACAATATTTGGTTACTTTCCCATTGTTCTGCTTATGGGCTGCTGGGGGGGGGGGGGGGG
>CM044432.1:71544734-71556186 GCA_024363595.1 Xenopus borealis | reverse complement strand
GAAGTTTATCAGAGCACAAGTCACATGACTGGGGCAGCTGTGAAACTGACAATATGTCTAACCCCATGTCAGATTTGCAAAATTAAATATAAAAAAATCTGCTTGCTTTTTTTAGAAATGTATTTCAGTGCAGAATTCTGCTGGAGAAGCACTATTAACTGATGTATTTTGAAAAAAAATGTTTTCCCACGACAGTATCCCTTTAACAAACAGAGAGAGCTTCTAGAGCTGTTTACTCAGGTAACATAGTAATATAGTAACATAGTAAGTTAGGTTGAACAAAGACACACGTCCATCAAGTTCAACCTTTTGGCTTTTTTTACCTGCCTAACTGCTAGTTGATCCAAGTGAAGGCAATAAAATCCCATCTGAAGCCTCTCCAATTTGCCTCAGAGGGGGAAAAATTCCTTCCTGACTCCAAAATGACAATTGGACTAGTCCCTGGATCAACTTGTACTATGAGCTATCTCCCAAAAGCCTGTATTGCCTCACTCCCTCAAATTTGTCTGACATGAAGTATACTTCATAAAGCCATGCTGAATGCTGCTCGTAGAGCCATTCACTAGGACAAACTTTTGAATGTGATCCCTTAACAAGCCTTCAAATAATTTGCCTACCACAGGTGTCAAACTTACTGGCCAAAAATTTCCTTTTTATTTTATAAATATTGGAATGCTTTTCTCCACTCCATTGGCACCATACCAGATGAAAGTGAATCTGAGAAAATCAGAAATAGGAGCTGGTCTAAAACTGAACCAAGCTCTCTTTGAACCCGGGGTTGTATGCCATCAAGCCCTGGAGCCTTGTTTACATTAGTTTTTATTACAGTTTTTTTTAATCATACCCTGAGTCAGCCACTGACTAGACTGAGCTGAGCCATCAGTGCAGCTATGAAGTGAGCATTGGAACTCAGACTTCTCCATTGTATACACTGAAGAAAAGAACTGATTTAGCACATTTGCCTTTTCTGTATCTGTTACAACCATACTGATACCACTATTTAATGGAGCAACCCTCTCAACCTGCATCTTTTTATTATTGATATATTTAAAAACTTTTTAGGGTTAGTTTTTGCCTCTACCGTAATTAACTCTTCATTTCCTTTCTTTGCCTTCCTGATTGCCTTCCTGATTGCTGATTTACAAAATTTGTTTCTACATTTACTCCTTAAGGGAATAATTTGAGAACAGTAATGCTTTAATATAATTTTAAATGACAACCACTTCTGTTTTTAGCTGCAAACTTAATGCCCCAATCAATACTCTGAAGGGCAGCCCTCAAGGCACTAAAAATTTCCAAAATTCATGGTTTTTCACATGAAGAATTTGAAGTTCGATCGAATTTGTATCAAATTCTAATTTGAATCTTCGAATATGTAAATTAGGAAACTTTGACCATTGAATATTCAAATTCGAATGATTCAAATATTCAAATAAAATTTTATTCGAATATTCGAAAATTCGATGGTCAAATAACTTCCCCTTTAAATTTTTATTCGACCACCTACTTCGCCAGATTAAAGCTACCGTATTGGAGATCCTTCCCTGAGATTGATTTGAATTTGATTTGAATATTCAAATTTTCTATATTCTATCGTTCGTTCATTCGATCGATCGAATTGCGGTAAAATCCTTTGAATTCGATAGTCAGATTCGAAAGATTTTACTTCCCAACTATTCCCTACTATTCCCTTGGTCGAATTTCGAATTTTTTTGCATTCGAAATTCGACCAATAGTAAATCTACCCCTAAATGATATAACATTATGGTCACTTTTACCCAGGGGTTCAATGACTTGCACATTGGGTCATTTGAGATCACTAGATCCAGAATAGCATTTTTTCTGGTAGGCTCCTCAACAACCTGTGCCATAAAATTGTCATGCAACAAGTTTATAAACCTGTTCCCTGTAACTGATCTGGCATTACTGTTGCTCCAGTCAATATCTGGATAATTAAAATCCCCCATTATTATTACTTTACCCAAACTAGCAGCCTTTTCTATTTGCATCAGGAGCTTAGCCTCCTCCTCACTTACTGTCTATAGCATACATACCCTACAATTCATTTGCTGGACTCTAACAATTGGTGAAGAACTCCACCCATAAGACTTCTGCCCCCTCATTTTCTAATATAACCTCCTCCTTCATATAAGCTTTTAAATCTTGCCTAACAAACACATACCCCTCCTTCTTTTCTGTTGCCTCTGCCCCTCTGAAACAAAGTATAGCCGCTGATATTAACTGCCCTGTCATGCGACTCATTCAGCCACACCAATCACATCTTATTTTCCGTACAGCACCAGCACCTCCAGCTCTCCAATTCTACCAGTCAGACTCCTTGCATTTGCAAACCTACATTTAATACTGGAACCCTACTGAAGAAATGCCATGTGGTCCTCCCTATCCTTAACGGTACCCCCATCCAAATCTCTTCCCCAATTTTCCTTACTTTACACACTATCTCATCTAACCTGTCTTCCACTGAATCTTTTACTGAACCCGCCATCTTCTCTCCCAAAACAGCTGCACCATCATCATTGAGGTGCAGCCCATCCCTAGCAGAGAGCCTTGCTATTTTCGACAAGCAGTGGACAAGCCCTCCTGCCCTCCTGTCCCCTACTTCCCCTCCTGACTGTCACAAACCTTCCTCCCACATTAGCCTCCACTACCCCTTCTCCTCCCCCCTCCACTAGCCCCTGCTAGTGGTTGCTCTGTGAGCCTCCTTTCATCTCCCACATTTGCAGTTGCAGTCAGTGCTGCAAGTTCCCCCCCTTAGAGTCTGCAGTTCAGATTTCTAGATGAAAATCCACCGACAAAAAGCATTCTACAGAATAAATATATCATTCTAGCTTGCATGATTGTGGCTAATCTATTGGCAATAAACTGCCTCCAGCTTTCCTTCTCCTTTAATGGATGCTTCCCCCTCTGCTGGGATTATACATTTCCTTCTTTATTGATCCAGTCTTTACATGAAATTTGCAATTTGCAACCTTTCCCCAAAAGTATAAAATTGCATGATCAAGTCCAACATGACTAAATTGTTTTTGTGTGTGTGTGACTGGTAACAAGTGTTCTAGGACTAGATAGGGTAACTGAAATAGATCAATCATAAAACAATATACTTTATGTGAAGTTTAACTTTTTGAGTACTGATCTTTGTGTTCTTATTTATATCCTGTGGAATTACATGTCCAACCAACAATAAAAATAGTGTGAATATGGCACTGTGAAAAAGATTTACATTGTGTTAAACATACAATCTGATATTTACACCTGTAAGTATAAGCACTACTTAATTTTGTTGAGACACATTCATGTCACAAGCATATATTTATAGTACAATTTAATAAATAAACATTAGAAACTCATATATATATATATATATATATATATGTGTGTGTGTGTGTTTTGTAAACTAAGATATGCAAAAAACGCTCCCAAAACAAATTCCCAGATGTGAAAAAGGGCAGTGTATGACAGGGTTTATGATGCCCTGATATGTTTTGATTGATGCCATGTGCTAGATCACTATCCTACATGTCTTTTGGCCTATATATTTCTCAGCTTTACTTAAATTGTGTTTTATTAATGTTTAGAAAATAAGAGCACAGAAGATTATTGCATTTAATTACAGTGCTTTGATTTAATAGAAGCTTGAACTAGGGCTTACGCTATACAGGTATAGGACCTTTTATCCAGAATGCTTGGGAAATGGGGTTTTCAAAATAACAGATTTTTCCAAAATTTGGATCTTCATACCTTCAGTCTGTTAGAAAATCATATAAACCTTAAATAAAGCCAATAGGCTGGTTTTGCTTGCAATAATGATTCATTATATCTTAGTTTGGATCAAGTACAAGCTACTGTTTTATTATTACAGAGAAAAAGGAAATCATTTTAAAAAATTTCGATTAATTCACTATAATGGAGTGTATGGGAGACGGCCATTCTGTAATTTGGAGCTTTCTGGATAACGGGTTTCCAGATAACGGATCGCATGCCTGTACTTATTTTACAGTAGATTAAGGAATAGGAATAAAATAATGAATAAGAATAATTAAAGATGAATAAATAAAATAAGGGTGTAATAGCTTGTTTAGCAAAATCATACTTTTAATCAAGTTGGCTGACCACTGTGGATCAGCGAGCAAGACCTAGATACTGTATGGTAATAAATAACTTCATAAATTAATTTGCAACTACAGAGAGTGACCCGGAAGTGCAAGGTCCTGCTACAACATCCCACACTATACATAACCATTCACAGGAGCTTGAACCTGAGTCGAAAATACATGTTGCATATGAATGAATCATTTTGATTATCGGACCCGAAGTTTACCAGTTAACTGATCTTTCTGTAATTTGGATCTTCGTATCTTAAGTCTGCTAGAAAAATCATGTAAACATAAAATAAACCCTGTAGGCTGATTTTGTTTTCAAAAGGAATCATTTAAAAACATTAGATTATTTGGATAAAATGAAGTTTATGGGAGATGGGCGTTCTGTAATTCAGAGCTCTCTGGATAACAGGTTTATGTACTCAAGTTACTTTACCATGTCTAGATCACTGATATAAGGTTACCAAATCACATGCAAAAACGTCCAGCCATAACTGTCTTGTATATATTGTTACACAGGGATGTCTATTTTTCAATATTCGAATTATAGAATAATTATTTTTTTGAATATTTTTTTATTTTAAATAAACTAAGAATGCTACCAAAACTTAACTGTTTGCCTATTTACTAAAAAATTAAAATCTAAAAAAAACTTTATTGAATAAAACCATTTGAAGTTAAGCCTTTTTTTTTTTTAATTTTACTCTGCATATTTGCTTTATGTCTGTGCCAGCCTTTAGTTGCCCTTAAGTGCCAGTATGACTTACACATTTAATGGTTAGTTTAGGATGGCATGCAGGTGGTTGAACTATTTATGAGGCTTATTATTACTTTTTTATAAAACGAGTTTCACTGAAAATTAATTTCACAGAGATTAAACCTGATGAGGTAACTTTACATTTCATAACTGTTAGAGCACTGAGCCTACACATTAAAGTGAGCAAGGGGGAATACTCAGTTTTATTGATATTAGAGTTTATAGATGGCCACTATTTATGGTTTTATGCCCCTAGTTGAACCCCTAATGTGGCTACAGAAGTTAATGGCATGGCGGGGGGTGTAATACAAATTTTGTTTCTTTTGTATGAGAAGCCAATGCTTATTACATTAATAGAATATAATTAACATTTTGGTACCTGATGCTCCAACCTATTCTTCGATGTAGTTTTTGCAAAGTTTTTTAAATCATAACTGCATGGAGAAATGATACAGAATAAAAGAGCGTAGCAAAAAATCTGTTGTATGGACCCAGCAATAGGCCAAGCTGGCCAGACGCCCTAGGCAACCTGACAGGTCACAGCTCCCAATAGGAGCTGGCATTTGCTAAAAGGATGCGTGTGCCCCATTAGGATGCACGTGCATACACAAATGCACAGGCGCATGCATGCGCGAGAAGGACTCAGATGCCAGCCAGAGCGATGAGTGGGGACTGGACTATGGGTATGAGGCAGAGAAGTCCAACTCATCTGCATCTTGATCAGAATGTCAAAAAGGGGGGCAGTAATCAATGCAAAACAGAACTTAATAGAACTTACATTCTGGAAAATATGTTAAAGGAACAGTAATAACAAAGAAGGTGAGTTGTTAAAGGAATGAAAATATAATGTACTGTTCCCCTGCACTGAAAAAAACGGATGTGTTTGATTCAGAAACTCTACAATAGTTTATATAAACAAGCTGCTGTGTAGCCAAGGGGGCAGCCATTCAAAGCTGAAAAAAGCACAGAATACATAGCATATATCACATAAACTCTGTGGTTGTAGTGGGGTTCTTCTGAGATTATCTGTTATCTACTGTGTATACTGTGCTTGAATGGCTGCCACCATGGTTACACAGCAGATTGTTTATATAAACTATAGTGGTAACTGGGAGGCTGGGGCCCACCGGTGCTGCTGTCCCAGAGCCCCCTGCTGGACCCCTGCCCCCCGGCACGTGTTCTTTTTTATGCATGTGCGCGTTGTTTTTTTTGTCACGGCAGGAAGATTGTACAGCGCGCAGGTTTGAGCCGTGGCCCACCGTTTCTTCCACAACAGCCGGCCCAGTCTGACCCTGCCAGTTTTACCCTACCAGTTTTTCATTCCTTTAAGACACTTGTTGATGTTATTGTTCCTTTAAATGCATAGTTTATATCAAAAGTTGATTTTAACATGGAGATCAGGCATCCTGACATTTATTTTGCATACATGAATATAGTTATAGACATTGTTTAGGCAGATGTGCTTCCCGATTTAAATCATACATATGATGTTATCACTTTGATATCTGGTATCAATTAAAAAACAGATGGTTTACATTCTGTTTTTAATTTTATGTCAAATGTAATTAAACCTCAGGAAACATTTGTGTATTTCTTTGTGTATAAATGATAAGCACTGAACATTATAGCCTATAACATCAAATGGTGTTAAATACCATCACCTTATACATGGGTGGTACTATTAAAATATGTGGTTTGTTATAGTTTTATATATTGAATATTTTATGTTTATGCTCTTCATTTTTTCAATTAGAAGCATCTTGGAAGGTAAGTTTTAAAACAGTATATTTTTCACACATTTAAACAAACAACAAAACAACTGGACAACATCAAACCTTTAATTCATTGTAGGAGGATATAGGATTTGCTTACCTTTACTTCTGGTTGGAAAGTCTGAGATGCAGGTAGGCCTCAATAGGAGAGGACAGTGTGAGAAGAACCTGTAATAGGTTTCTCTACAAGTGAGAAGTAAGATCAGAGGGCAAGTAGATGTTCTAACAAGGAGAACATGGTGTCACTTACCTGCATACCCATGTTAAGCTCAAGATTCTTGGAGTAATGCACCAATTGCCTAACCTGTTTAATTCAAGAAATAACAAAATTCTGTGAAAGAATTGGTTCTGCACAAGCCCAATTCATTGAATTGAACAAGTGGACACACTGACCCTTTAAAGAAGGCCAGTCAGGAGGTGAACTCCTTCTGCACTGCATCTTTTAGCACATTTTTTAGTATCAACTTATTTGATGACTTGTTTTTATTTATAGCACTTCTCACTTCTTAACTATTGTTTATTGTTGATTTAAGATGTTCTTTGAATGTACAAAATGCAACAATGTGCAGTTTATGTGTTCCTATCTTTAGAAGTAAAGGTTCTTCCTTAAAATAAATGTGTCGTGTTGCCCCTGACAGTTTAAGTGTTTAAGCAAGGTACATACATTGATGCTCTATGATTAGATACAATTTTTTGCATTTCTGGAAAGATTGCAGAAGTGACAAATCCCTTTGTTGTGCTTTTCTATTAAAATGTTATCTGCTTCAACAGGCTTGAAACATGCCCTACAAGAGGAAATAATGTGTATTTCTTCTTTATCTGTCAGACATGGCAAAAGAAACTAACACACATTCTGTATTATATAAAGCCAGTGTATGTAGACATATTTAATACTTTGCCACTTCCACACAAAAAATGTCTGTGACTGGGTCCACATTGTGTTGTTAAAGAAATATATCATATTGGGCAATTGTGATTTAAGTACAGACATATGTGTTTTTGCTGTTCACTCATTATTTGCTTCCATAAGGTCTCCAGAGTGTATTTGGGAAAATTCTATCACCTATTAATTTTAAAACCCAAGCCAATCTAGAAAGTAATGATTCATACTGCCTAGGCTGGGATTTAAGCTGTCATTTAAAACCACCATAGAATGCATTACACTTTCACAATGTTTGACTCAGTACAAAGGGTTAGTTCACAGTGGCATTTAAGGGGCTGCTCTCTTTGGTTGATTTAGATTAAAGCTAAGATTTATAATGGTAAGAATGGCATAAGATGTTGTAGCATGAGCAGATTCTAAGAAAATCTGTGACATTTTCTACCAAATTATTATTAATATTATTTGTTTTATTCCAAATTTCCAAATATAGCTCTATTGATTTTATTTATAAGAAATATCAAGAGCTAAGTTTAAAATACTATGGGGCAGATTTATCAAGGGTCAAAGTAAAAATTTTAATAAAAAAAACAATTTTTGGGTACTTCAACTATCAAATAAACAAAAATTTTGAATTTGAAAATAAAACTATTTGAATATCAAAATTTATCATGTACTGTCTCTTTAATAACCATTGGCCATCTTAAACCTACAAAATTGCTGTTTTAACCTATTGGGGACCTCCTTGAACCTAATAGGAGTCTTTTGGTGGAGTTTGAAAAGTTTTTTGGGCAAATCGTACGATTCAAATTCAATCGAATGCATTAATCCTTCGATTCAAACAATTCAAATAGGGACTATTCACCCGCAGAAAAAAAATGTTGATTTTTTAAATAAATTTCGTTCTTCGATAAATTTCAGTTTCTTTTTATTCAAATAATGGGAGTATAAAAAACTACCATTACTTTGAAATTCAACCCTTGATACATCTCCCCCTACATGTCAACTGCTACAAGCTTACAGGTTTTCCAAAACTAAAACATACAGTATACACAGAGGCCCAAATTGCGCACTGACGAAGGATCGCCTACACAAATTCACTAAGATTTAAATTTTACTGAACGTTACCACTTACGTTAGACTTCACTTCACCTGGTCAGACCAGACGAAGTTCAATACAATAGATAGGAGTTTGAAAAACAAAATTGGAAAATTTTTCTAAGTCCCAAAAAACCGCTGGCGTCCTTTACCATTAGAGGGTGATAGTCTGAAAAAGATCGATTTTTTTTGTGGGGTTACCCTCCTTCCCCCCTGCAACTCAAATATACAGGGGGCACATGTAGGGCAATAGGACAACTTTATTTAATTTATTAAAGGTTTCCTGGACTTGTGTAGTGTAATGCAGTGGCTGTAACATATACTTCTATTTTACGCTTAAGTTCTGCCGTATGCAAATTAGGCATCGCTAGCATAACTGTGCTTTGCCTGGCGAACGAACGTAGCACTACTTCGCTAACGTTCGCTGCCCTGAGCACAAATTCTTATCTTAGTGAATTTGCGTAGTGCTGGCGAAAATTCGCCTGGCAATGTGTGGCGAACGCTAGCGAAGCCAACGCTAGCGAATTTGCGCATCTTAGTGAATTTTCCCCACAGAGTTTACTGAATGTAAAGTGAGACTGCTAAATAGACAGTAAGCAAATTGCTATGATATTAGTCCTGATTCCAATGCTACAGTAGATGTAGGTCCTATTCTGTCAATCACAAAATATCCAAGACTTTTTGGAAATTTGAGTCTTGTCTGTATGGGTGTTCAATGTTACAACATATTTTCAGTGGTACACAAAGTTACTTAGATTATAAGATCTGCACGGCAGGGTCCTCCTTTTACTGTCTTTCTTAACACATGAAACTTAAGCACTGCCTACAGATATAAGCTCTGTGTATTTTATTTATAATTATTGAATGTATTCATTTTCTTGTCCTCCCTGTGTGTACTTTCATATATTGTACAGCACAGCTGTGAATATCTTGTAAATTATATCCTTATAAACGGTGAGTTCTGATGTCATCAGTTATAAACAGTGAGTTCTGATGTCATTTGTGTCACTTGACTCACTGAAACTTGTGTATTATAATAAATAAAGTACCCCCCAGTTGCAAAATATGAGGATATTAGAAATTACCTCGGAGTTCCATGACCTGAGGCCTTCGGGCCCGTGTTTTTATATGGTCATGAAACTCCTCTGTAACTTATAATATCATTATATTTTACAACAGGGGGTACTTTATTCACTATATAATCCTCTTTACAACAATCCATCAACAGACAAGGCTTATCATCACTTAGGGGAGGCATGTCCAGCCCTAGTAAGATGAGGAACAACCCCTCATAGGGGCAAATTCACTAAAGTGCAAAGTGGCTAACACTAGCAATAATTCGCCAGCATGACATCATTGCGCAACTTCGTCGATTTACTAACAGTGTCCCTGGTGAAAATTTTATAGCGAAGTAGATAGACTAGCGCAACTTTGCAACATTATACCAGGCAAAGTTGCGCACTCATGAAAGGATGTAACTACTCTAATTCACTAAGATGCCCATTTTACTGAAAGTTACTGACTTTACTTCGCCAGGTTGAAAAAGATCGTAATTTATTTTTAGGTAACCTCCTTCCCCTCTACATTTTCTAACATATGGCAACCCAACTATATAGGGGGCACATGTGTAGGGCAATAGGACACCTATATTTGAGTTATTAAAGGTTTCCTGGGCTTGTGAAGTGTAATGTAGTGGCTGCAGCATATACATCTATTATACTTTAACTTCACGCCGTATGCAAATTAGGCATCAATGGCATAACTTCGCTTTGCCTGGAGAAGTAACTGTAGCGCAACTTTGCTACTGTTCGCCTCCCTGAGCGCAACTTCACATTTTAGTGAATTTGCGTAGCGCTGGTAAAACTATGCCTGGCGAAGTACTCACTGCTATTTAACTATTGGAAACAATTAATTTGTAGAATTTTGGATAATTTAAGTTATGTAATTTGTTAAAGTTTATTTATATGAATAGTGTTGTATTTTTTAGAACTAGTGTTCAAATAAAATCATTTTATTTTGCAGATGAAAGCTCTATTTTCTTGCGTGATTTTCTACATGTGAGTCAGAGCAAATTTAGCCCACCCATTTTCCTTTCTTAATCTGCAATTCAGTACTTTCCTTTAACAGGAACTTCTCCATCCTTCCCTTAGCTGTTATTAAATTCAAAGAAAAATATGAACACCAATCACCGCGACCTGCTTTGGCTGTGTGGGAAATGTTCTTCTGTGCCAAGACTGCTAGTCTACATGATACAGCAATCAGTCTTAGTGACGAATTCCTCATACCAGAGCCAATTTTTTAACACAGTACCTGCATCATTGTCTGCACAAATCAGAGGATTGGAAAAAAAATCCAGGAAAATGTATGATTCATAAATCCATCTTATATTTGGAAATGCAAACACAAAACAGCCACTTAGGAGGTATATTATCCCCTAAAACATACCTAGTTTTCGGGTCTTGCATTTCTTTATGCTGTAAAAGGGTAATACAAAGCAGCAAATTAATCTATTATTAACATTATTCACATGTATTTCTATAGCACCAATTTATTCCGTAGCGCTGTAATCTAAGGTTATTTCTGTATCAAAACTGTGTTGGTTGTTAGTGGTATAGGTCAGGGCTGTCCCCCTTCTGTGGACCCCCACCTGCTGTGCTTACTTACCATGTGTAAACTTTAAATGGTATCACTAAAGAGATTAACTGGACCCTGCAATGTTTAAACCTCAAATTACTAATCCATTGTATTGTTCATACCTATGATCCACCTGCATTGTTCAAACTTGTAACACCTCTATTGTTCACACCCCTAAAGCCCTGTACTGTTC
>CM044432.1:71520279-71543397 GCA_024363595.1 Xenopus borealis | reverse complement strand
GTGTGTGCCCTGCTCTGCCTGTGTGTGCCCTGCTCTGCCTGTGTGCCCTGCTCTGCCTGTCTGTGCCCTGCTCTGCCTGTCTGTGCCCTGCTCTGCCTGTGTGTGCCCTGCTATGCCTGTGGAACATAAGCCTGGTATTTGTTCTGGGGGTTTGTTAGCCTTTGAAAATAAATTATTGTTAGGGGCCCTAAGGTGTGTGTGCTGTGTTATCCACAGGGGAAGAGGAGGCATATGGATATAAGGGTATGACAACTTTTTTCCCATATGAGTGATGATTGATATCCCTGCAGTGAGCACAAACCATTTGTTTTTTTTGTGTGTGCTACCACAAACAATTACTTTGGACATGGTCTTGTGGTAACATGGGTGTGGTTTAAAGTGGGTGTGGTTTAAAGAGTGATCAATACTGGCTTCCATTATCGGCCCTCCACAATGTAGGCCAGAACATTTTCAGCCCTCTGTAACACAGAAGTTGGACAGCACTGTTATAGGTTATTAAAATATCCCATATCAGAGCACACCCAGTGACACCCATGCTAATGGGGCACCAGCACTGTGTCACTGTATGTAGAAGTATATCTTAGAGTGGTCCTGATGGGTTTCTCTGTTTCCTGTTCTGTTCTGCCTTCCCTATGCTCCCTGTGTGCCCTGCTCAGACTGTGTGTGACATACACTGCCTGTGTGTGCTTTGCTCTGCCTGAGTGTGCTATGCTCTACCTGTATGTGCCCTGCTCTGCCTGTGTGTGCCCTGCTCTGCCTGAGTGTGACCCTCTCTCTCTGTGTGCTATGTGTGTGCTGTGTTATCCACAGGGGAAGAGGAGGCATATGGATATAAGGGTATGACAACTTTTTTCCCATATGAGTGATGATTGATATCCCTGCAGTGAGCAGGGAGCTTGTGGTAACATGGGTGTGGTTTAAAGTGGGTGTGGTTTAAAGAGTGATCAATACTGGCTTCCATTATCGGCCCTCCACAATGTAGGCCAGAACATTTTCAGCCCTCTGTAACACAGAAGTTGGACAGCACTGTTATAGGTTATTAAAATATCCCATATCAGAGCACACCCAGTGACACCCACAAGCTATTTGTATAAACACCACACATACTAGTTATCAAACATATAAATAGGCAACTTTTCCTTTCCACACATACAAAGAGTTCATACACTTAGGCACAAGCATTCATATGGGCAATGAGTTCATTAGAGCACAAGGACTAACGTATTAAAAATGTATTTAATATTAAAAGTAACTGCATGTATTGAAAAGAATATTTTATAAAAAAGACATATAAGTGCAAAAACAGTCAATAAAATAAAAGGGAGTAAAACACATAGAAAGCTACTATACCAGGTTTAGAGTTTCCTATTGTATCCTCGGAGGCAAGAGGACATACAATCCACCTTTTTCATTCAACCTTTTTATTTCCTGCTGGGACACTCTCCTCATTACCTGAGGTACGAGTACCCAGGATCTTTTTTCAGACAAGATTCCCCAATATCATATTGGTACTTGCCAGTACCCCATATTATAATACAAACATGAGCAGGCTGTGATCCATATGTAGGTTATCAAATTGATACCAAACACTAATGGGGTTGCATGTTCCAGTCCCCCAGGAACCATCACACCTAACTGGTGGGTATAGGCTGGCCCTGTTTGGTATCATTAGGAAGCATGTGCCCTCCTTGTAACCAATATGTAAGTTATGAGGATGTGAATCCTATGACACAGGAGATATGGATCCTTTCCTATAATCCATATTTTTATACTAACTATTCCCCCTTGCTGCTCTAGGTCCACAGGTCTGTTCTTTGATCAACTGATCAAAGATCTGACTGGCCCAGCTTCCTTGCCCAAATCGTGTGACTCCAAACTGTCTCAGAAGGCAGATATTGACGTCACCTTTCCACAGCCCCCCTGGTGAGATATGCAATCAAGGGTCTCTATGAGTCTGAGACCACATGTTTCCCATGTTAACTCTTGTAATGCCAGAGCAATGCTGCCCTGGCATGACAATTGGTTAATTTGGGAATCTTAAATCCCTTAGCTTTAAAATTATCTGCAAAATAGTACATTTGCAGTACATTGGCCAACTATCATATATAGTAGGTGATCAAAAAAGTGTATCAGTGATAGTGAGTAGTGACAGGAAACACTGCTGTATTTCAAAAAACTACCTAAATATTTGCATTGGAGTCAACAGTTGTTTTTTCTTGTGCCAAATAAATTGGAGTCAGTGGGTTTTATTTTGTCTTGAATTGTCCCCACACAAAAATAACTTTTTTCAGGGCAAAGCAAATGCATGGCAAAAGTCTTATGCACATTTGCAAACATTTTCACCACTCATGAAAACGAAAAATATCACATGAAAAAAATGTGTTTCTTACTAAGAAGCTTATTTATTAGAAGTTGCATTTTGGTTGTTTTAGAGGCTTTGGAAACCATTACTAAACCCACAAACTCTAAGTCATGAATGTCATTGAAGATCTAAATATAAAAATTACAAATGAAAACAAGCTCTGCATGATGCACTAAAATATGAATACCTCTAGAAGTGTGAATTAAATTAAACACATTCCAATAAGATCAACGCAGCTACCTTTGACTTTAATAGCACCAACAACTTTTACTTGGTGAAATGTGGTAGGTTTTTTTTTTCACTTAATTTCAAATTTGAAGAGCTATTGAGGCATTTAGGAAAACTGCAAATTTTCCTGAGAATTGTGGAAAAATTGCAATTCATTTGTTAGCAAATGGGCCTGCTAATAGTCAGTGAAGCATTTACTTCAACTTCAACAATGCTCATGTTGAGAAATCAGGATATTATATTTGGCTGCTGACAAGCAACTTTCCAGAGTTATAGACAGGGATCATAATGTCTTATAAAAGGAACTAGAAAATAATCCATAGACACCCAATAAAATCTATTAAAGGGCTTGAAAATGTCTATGTTTACCAGCCCCTGTAACTTACTACACTCATAATAAAACATTCAACATTATAAGGCTCTACCTCCCCGGTGTATTAGGATATAAGGAGACTCATTAATGAAGCTCAGGTTTGAGACCAACATGTCCTGCACAGCAGGACTGGACTGAGAATCAAAATAGGCCCTGGCATTTCAGGTACACAGAGGCCCAATCAGCCCACATAGAGGCCCAAACAGTCCCCACCAGCCCACTAAATACTGACTTTCTATGGCACCTTATAGCAGCCCATCTGGCATTTGCCCTAACCCACAGATTGCCAGTCCGGGCCTGCTGCACAGTCATGTACAGTTACTGAGACTCATGATAGGAATCAGACCATTCATTGTAATATATTGTGTTGTAAATTATTTGTAAGTCATTTAACTTTTTGTTTTTCACAAATACCTATTGCACAATCTATATTGTTTTGTTTTCAAAAAGTAATAAAGCTGTATTGGTCTTTCTGTAAAACGCTAATCTGAAATTCTGAGATAGATGCCCTTGCAGAAATAGTGACCTTTAAAAACAGATTTCCATATAACTGCATTTTTCTTACAAATCATACAGTGCAGTATCCAGTTGCAGACTTTTAAGATAGAACGATTGTTACACTTGTGAGGATGCTGGGATTAAATTACATTTTGTTTGACAATGAAAACAAAAAAAATACTCCTACCTTTCTCCTTCTGTAGGATATATTGTAACACAGATGTGCTCAGGATACAAAAAGGGCCATCATAGATATACCTTTGGGATCGATTTGATATACTTAATTGGCCTTTATCTCACGGTTACACTTTAACACTTCTAGTAAAGCAAGCTCAGCAAGGTAGAATTACTCGGCTTATCATTAACTTTTGGTATAATATTACGTGTTTCTTTGTCTGAGTTTTATTCAATGTCAGGGTAGAGTATTTCTTTGCAGGCAACTGTGTATGTCAGAAAGCTGACATTCATGAATACCATTTTTAAACCATTGCCCATTCACAGTGAAAGTTCAATCCAAAATGGGAGCAATACATTTTTTTCCATTCAATTTTAGAGTAATGATAATTTGGTTATGTTAATAAATAAAGTAAACATGTATTTAATAGTCATAATATGATTATAATAATGTTCAACAATGTTAGAATATGATTTACTTAATTATAGCTAAGCTTGCTGTAAAAAAATAATTGTCTTCAGGTCATAGCCGGTTGAGTGATGCTAAGGTAGACTCTGTCCCTTGAATACAGCCAAGGGATCCATATAGTAGATACCTGCCTAAGGGTTAGACAACAATTTGTGAATACTGAAGTGAACCTGTGCCTAGACATATCAGCTTTTTAGCTTACTTGGTAGTCAAAGTGCTGTCAACGTAAAAGCTGCAGAACTTCATAATGCAATAGGAGAGGGCACAAAAGTAACACCCTTTATTTTGCTTAAGCCTCAACATTTTGAGATAAATAAAACATTAATCATCTTTCACATTTTTTTCTTTAGCACCATCTACAATAAGCATTGTAAAGAAAGGGAAAATTACCAAAAACGGCATCACACTGTCATGGCAAGAGCCTGATCGACCAAATGGTATCATCCTTGAATATGAAATCAAAAACTTTGAAAAGGTTTGACTCATTTTAAGTACTATTACTATTATGTGGAATTATTTTTTTAGTTGATTATTTCAGAGATAAATTACTAGGAAAACTTCTAATGTGTTTTTTCTACTAGATTTGAAAGTCAACCGAGGAACAAAATAAAAAAGTTACTAAAGTTTTGAATAAATGTTATAAAGACAGCCTAAACAAAACAACATTGGGAAATGTAATCAAAGTAATTAAAACATAGAGCTCATTGGGAAGAATGAAAAAACTGTAATTGTTCTTCTTTTTTTCCAGTAATACGGTACATTCCTACACCAAAAGCTTTTTCAAACTGACTGAAAGGCTTGAATGTTATGTCATACAAGCCTTTTACCATTTTACAGTTTACAGTTTAAAACTTTACTGTGCTGTGACTCTTGCTTAAAATATGCTATGTTCATTTGGTGTTAAATAAATGGTAAATGAAATTGGTGTCAAGACCAGAACACTATATAATAATATGTATATATGCTTTATACTGTTACAGCTTTTATCTACTACATACTTCCTTAAATATGCAATACTTGTGGATTCTGTGTTTTATACACCATTTATAAAAGGTTAATGCTCATTTTATTTTTTACATCAAACAAGGATCAAGAAAGTAGCTACACAATTGTCAAGTCTAAAGAGACAGAAATCACAGTGGAGGGATTGAAACCTGCATCATCCTATATATTCCAAATAAGAGCACGCACGGCCGCAGGGTATGGTGCCTTCAGCCGCAGATTTGAGTTTGAAACCAGCCCAGTGTGTAAGTAATTCTAGTTAGTGTCAACTCATGTCCACATAATAGTTAGGAGAAAGAGTCAGAAGATCAATACTGTAACAGGGAACTGTCATTCTACAGTAACACTTGGTACAGATTTCCTCTCCCAGTTCTCATGTATTAAATGAAAAGGTTTCATTCATGTCACTTCAGTGGAATAGTACACATATAAGACTCTGTTTCTTTGAGTTACAAAGGAGAGTGAGTGGGAGGGCCCACAAGGGGAATATGTCAAGCAGTCCTTTAACTTTAAGAATTCGTTTTTGCTTTTAATTTATTTTTACATGCATTGACTGCTTCCTCTTGCAAGAATTTGAACAGATATATTTAGCTTGTAGCAGACTTCAGTCGAATGAAGCACTATCCTACTGCATTTTTTTAAATTAATATCTGAGTTTAAATGCTTTTATAGCATTCAAAACAGATTAATGAAAAGCCCTCCCTATGTTACCATAAGAAATCAACTCAGAGTTCCAAATCTGATCATCCGCCATCTGATGATCCATGCTGTCTGTTATGCGCTCAGTTGTGGATTATATACTGTATAATTTAAACCAGGGTGCTTTTGTGCAGTGGCTTTATGTCACATTTGTGACATAGATTTAATTATTACACTATAATCTCTCAATTTGCAGAACAGTAAAGCCATTTGAGTGTTTTTGGTAATGCCAACTGTACAATTTCATTCACAAATTCGCAAAAACCGGAAAGACGGGCACAGTAGTGCAATATTGTAGCATTCAGGAAAAAGCATGGGCAAAACTACCATTTGCGAACAATTATGCGCTTTTTATAAATGACCCCCACAGTGTTTGCCTTTTCATGCAATTACTGATTCAATCCTTTGGCATTAAGCGGGATAGTTTTAGAATAAGCATATGTATTTATATTTTTCTTTTTATAGTATAGAAGCTTTATTCCAAATAATAAAAGTTAAAGGCAAAATCAACAGTATAGTTAAAATAAACAGAACAAATTTTTTATTGTGCTTACAGATCTCTATGAATAATGTACTAAACTGTTTTTTTAAATACTATTGTAGGGGACAGGTAAATTAGCCACCCAGTATATTTAGCAGGCAGTCCCCAAGTGTTATAGACACCTAAGTGGGTCCTAAAATACAGTTAGGAGGGGGAACCATTTTCTATTCCTGCTCTAATCAATGCCCCTTGGTGTTACTCACAGTGACTTGTAGATGTCACTGTCTAAAAGTATAAAATCATTGTAAGCCATGCTTTCAGTGTCCATCTTGTGCTGGCTCTGGGCTGAGCAGGCAGGCAGAACTCAAGTGGAACCTAGACAGGTCATGTCTAGTATAGATTGGCTACTCACTGTTCACTCTAGGAGTGACAGATAGCTAGAATATTTAGCTGAGCAGTTTGAGGCTCCTACGAGGATTGTGAGTGGGATTAAGATCCCGGGTACTAATTGCCCAGAGTAGGGACTAAGGGGCATGTTTACTAAGATTGGAGATAAATATCTAGAGAAATTTCTGGAGATGTTGCCCATAGCAACCAATCAGATCTTTGCTAACTTATAGGTGGCTGTTTAAATCTAATTGCTGATTGGTTGCTATGGGCAACATCTCCAGAAATATCTCCAAATATTTATCTCCAATCTTAGTAAACATGCCCCTGAGTGTACAGGACTAGGATTAGAAGTGTCTCCTCAGGTTCCACTTAGGGAAAAGGCTGAAAGCTGGGTGTACCTCCTCAAGGCTGCATATACTGTACTTTGTCTCCCATGTGTGAAGGGGACAGTCTGACCAAAGGTGCTGTGAATACTGCCTATCTACTGTTCATCCTGCATGTGCTTATGTGATTGTTGTACACTCCAGTGAAGATTGTATGTCAATAAATATGTTCTTTGGTTAAGTTAAAAGAACCACTCGCGTGCAATTATTTGCACCCTGAATACAGTTACAGTTGAACTTCACTCTGCCTCCACATCGTTGCGAGGGCTTACTCCCTAAGATTTAAGGTCTCATCCAGAGCAACATATTGGGAGTGGAGCTCATAGTCAGGGAAAGGTGCACTCAATTTAATATAGCGCTACACTATCTTTATAAGGGATGCACCGAATCCACTATTTTGGATTCGTCTGAACCTCTGAATCTGAAAGATTCTGGCGAATACCGAACTGAATCCGAACCCTAATTTGCATATGCAAATTAGCGATGGGGAGGGTAAAAGAGTCTGTGTGCAGCAAAAAAATGTTTTACTTCCTTGTTATGTGACGAAAAGTCACATGATTTTAAGGATTCAGCTTTGTTTGGCCAGGCTCAAAGATTCGTCCGAATCCTGCTGAAAATGGCTGAATACTGGCCGAATACCCAACCGAATCCTGGATTCGGTGCATCCCTAATCTTTATTGATTCAAGCAGTTGTGTTTGTAATTCACATACACTACAAAAGATGAACTGAAGATAATTAAGATGGTAATACTAAGCTGCACTTAATTAGAATATTTGTACTAAAAAGACGTATGTGTCATAAAAGAAGTTCTATAGCTTCCTCCATGTTGTTTATAATTGAAACTGTAATATGTACTTTCTTTTTATCTTCTCAGCATTTGCTGCAACTGGAGATCAGAGCCAGATTCCTATAATTGCTGTTTCGGTCACTGTGGGAATTATTCTGATGGCTGGTATAGTTGGTTTTCTTCTTAGTGGAAGGTATGTAAAATTGTCTGGGTAATTCAATTTAAAACATTATTTGTATTGGTGATACTCATGGAGGACTTTTTATCAACAGTCTTATTTAATGGTTATAGAGGTTTTTGAAACCATTACTAAACTCATTCTAAAACCACAAATGTTTAAAAACAGAAACTTTTTCAACTTGTTGCACAATTACTAGGACTTTTTCATATTGTCGTACAAAAGCCACTGTCAAAAACACCTAAAAATATCTAAAACCATGAATCGAAGAAACTTCCATTTGCCATTGACTGTTACACGATTTTGAAAGGTTATAGCTGGAGTATTTTTGTATTCGGAATTGTTGCAGTTTTGTCGCATAATAAATACTGGAAAATGCTGTAAAAAACCTGAAATAGTTGCGGTTTTAGTAAATGGCCCCTTAGTAATACATATTGATGTTTATGAGCAATAAAGACCTTACTTTTGATTTCCAGGAGGCCCAATATATCTTTTTTGAAGTTAAAGTACTTTGCCTGAAAATGTAAAAATGGAACAGATGGTAAAATAGTTTTTCCCTGCTTGAAGATAAAATATGATTTTGTTTTAAAAAAATAGTGAAGTGAGAAAATGTGACTTTAGTTCAAATCAGATTGGCCCTTAGTGCAAGAAATAACAAAAACTGTACATATTGTCTAGTTTAAACAATAATCAAAAAGTATGTTCAGGACAAGTCCTGATGATATGTTGAAAAGGGTATACTGTCACTTTAGGAAAAGTATGTTTTTGTTAGGAGGTAAAACAACATATTTCAGTCAATGCTTTTTGAACTTTTTGGTTCAAGCCCCCAGTCTGAGAACCAACATGTAGCCAGAACTCCCTCTTAGCCTATAACAAGTTTAGATATGTATGAAAACATCAATCACACAGCCATAGTTCCAAAAATATTTTGATATTTTCTAAAACAGAAAGAAAGCAATGTTCTTAAACTTGACATCACAATTTGGAGCAACTGCCTTAAGTAAACACATACATGGACACATACAGTATACTGTATGTACATATTGGTTCATACATTTCATGCTAGTATTTTCTGGCAGTTTAAGCAAGTTAAAACTGCCATGCAGAATGTTTCACAGCAAGTACAACAAAGTACTGTGCTAAAACAGGATCTCAATTCACAGAAATTTTACGTTGCAGATATATCATATTTAGTGATGGGCGAATTTATTCGCCAGGGGCGAATTCGCGGCGAATTCCCGCGATTCGCCGCTGGCGAATAAATTCGCGAAACGACCCAAAAAATTCGCCGCCAAAAATTCGGAAACGAAGCGATGCGTCGGAATCGACGCGACGCGCGTCAAAAACGACGCAACGCGCGTCAAAAACGACGCGACGCGCGTCAAAAACGACGCGCGACTCGTTTCGCCAAATGGCGAAGCGAAACGCGGCCGTTTCGCCCATCACTAATCATATTTCCCATCTACACCATCGGTAGATATAAATTATTATTAATTATAAATGATTACCATTGTAGCTGTTGCGGATTTAAAAGTGTTAGGTGGCTGAGGATCCTGGGAGTTTTAAATTAATTGCAGATGGTGAGCTGCAAATGAGCTATGCATGCAACTCTTTTCCTCTAATGTATAATAAAATTACTACAACACTGATGTCACATTCATGATAACCTTGGAAGACTAAATTATAGATTATTCACACATCTAACAATGCTTTATTTAGATAGCTTATCCATTTAAAATTTCATGTGCAGTTCATTTTGGTTTGCAACAGGTAAAATAGCCCGATTTTGTTTGAGACAGTTCCTGAAAACCATGCTTACCGAAGCATGACAATGTGAAGTATATGCCCCAGTATAAACAACTGTGCTTACGAGCAACCAATTTACAATACAATAGAGTGATGCAATTTAATTAAAGCCTTTTTTATGTATATTTTTTATAGCCCAGCATTTATAAAACACAGAAGAGAGGAAGCCTGATTAAGAACACTTTAAGTAAAGACTGCTTTGGGAATTCCTCCGCAGCTGAACCATAATACTGTTCCACAGTTGTTCTCTGCATATGCTTCATGTACAGTAGATAAATTGATGTATTCACAAATACAATATTTGCCATTGCAGCTATATTTGACATCAATACTTTGTTCTCTTCATTTCAAACTAATTGCACTCATACCAAATAAAAAAGTTCTAAATAATTAACAAATTTAAAATAATAAAAACAATAAATAATAAAAATGATAAAATAATTAATTTAATAAAATATGCGGGAATAACTATGCTGTACATATCTCACACAGGATTTTAGAAAACTATTTTATGGCCCAATTTTATAAATCTATGCTGTTAACACATGTACCCTATCAGTATAGATGTGGAGTATAAAACAATAGGAGAACTATTGCTATTTAAAGGTAGGGGTAACACAGGTTGTTCGGCATATAATACATTGATAAACTCAGAAGGTAGAGTAAAAAATATTTAAACATTCACCTACTTAAAAGGCAGTAGCACTTTTTAATACATTTTCCATATGATTTCCATAATTTAACTGTTAAGGCCTCAATTTAGATTTTATTGCATGTTGCTTTTTTTATCTTATATGCTCACCTTGCACATTTAGCATTGCCTGAGCTGCCTTTTCTTTTCTCTCCAGCTGTTCACAGGCTTCCTTACCACCTTCCAGGTCAGTTAAACAGGCCTGTAAATGGCAATCACCATAGCAAGCATATATCCCTATTTTAGATCTTGATTTCCCATAGCCTGTACAGATAGCATAAATCTATGCCAGCGGAAGAAGTTTCTTGCAGTAAGCAAACTTCAACTGAATAATGTGATGGTGTAGAGGTTTTTTAACATTAAACAAATACTAGATAATAATAATAATAGAAAATAAATGAAGGTATGGTAGCTTTTAACAATGCAGATTTGCACATTGTGCTCCGTTCATTCTGAAATGAAATATTGATATGTTTGTGTATGTGCTTATGGCCTTACCTATAAACCTAAATTTATGAAATTAGTAGAGTGCAGTAGGATGCAGTTCAATTCAGTAGTATCCCATGTAATGTCATTGAGACTAACCATGATCTTTCCTGACAAGGATCCCAAACATTGCATTGCTAAAAATTGTGGTCACCAAAGAGATTGATAAATGGATCATGTCAAAAAGTATTTAAAACAATAAGGGGTAGGTTGTTACTAGTCTATTAGCCAATAGCAACTCAAATAGGTAGTATTTACTGTCTGTTTTTTAAAAACACATGCCTGATTGGTTGCTTTTGTAACTAGATGTAAGAAAATGGTTAACTTTTTATACCATTACCTTAAAAACTATTACTGGAGCTCATTTATCAAAACTGGGCAAATTTGCACTTGGGCAGTAGCGATGGGCGAATTTATTCGCTTAGCTCGAATTTGCAGTGAATTCCTGCGATTCACCGCCGGCATCAATTTCCAATTTTCAGGAATTTTCAAAATTCACAAATTTTTCGTGAAAACATTTGAAATTCACGAATTTATAGTGAAAACGTTTATAATTCACAAATTTATAGTGAAAACGTTTAAATTTCACAAATTTTGTGAAATAGTTAAAAATTCACAAATTCATAGTGAAATTGCTTGAAATTCACGAATTTATAGTGAAGTAGTTCAAATTTCACAAATTTTTCGTGAAAACGGTAAAATTTGACAATATTTTTGTGAATTTTCCGATTTTGACATTTTCGCAATTTGTCGCCATTTCGCAAATTTCTCGGGAAATTCGCGAAAAATTCGGCGAAGCGAAATACCCCAGATTCGCCCATCACTATTGGGCAGTAATACATGGCAAGTAATCTGCAGGTAACAAACTGGGGTTTTTCAGCTAGATGTATGAACATGTTTATGAAAAGAGCTTTAGCAGATACATTTTTAGAAAAGTCAAGCCAGCGAAGCAATACCATTTTAAACCTGCTGAGGTGTTATTTAGAGCTTCATACTGAAGTTTTTTATGATGCATTGGAGGGTTTCATGGTTTAATTTCATATGTTAATATGACATGCTGCTGTACACATTTATGGTGCTCTAGAGATTATATAAAATAAGATGCTTCCAGTGCCCTTTTAATATCACATTGAATAATAGTGTAGAACACATTTAGACATGGCAAAACCTATTTTATACACCTAGTTAAATCCCTATGTGTGTACTAATCTCTGGGAATCTTTTTGTCCCAGAGGTTGTAAATATAAATGGAGCATGTATATTCTGCTGTGAAGCAGTGTATTCTCTTATGTTCAGCACCATAATTAGTGATGGGCGAATCTCCCGCGTTTCGCTTCGCCGAAAAATTAGCGAATTTCCAGAGAAATTCACGAAATGGCGAAAAAATTTGCGAAACGAGTCGCGCGTCGTTTCTAACGCATAAACTGGGTCATTTCAACTATGGTTCTGAAGTATTTAGCTACATGTTTGGATCTTATAATGGTTTGTGGGCCCATGTCATCAACTGTCAATGAGAATTTCTATTAAGCATTTGTGAAAACCTTTCAACTAACCATTCATTAGAACCCCATAAAGGATGATTCTGGATTAGTTAAATCAAAATCAACCAAATTTGCTGCTTGTTTTTACAAGCTTATATACTATTCTTTCACTTGGATTTTTTGGATTGTCATCTATATTCAAATACACAATTGAATATAAAAAGTTTTGTTTTTATGTATATTATGTATTTGAAATTTCAGTAAGACTGAACTTCCAGTTGAATTTTTAAAGAATTCAGTTGTCTGACACTGACTGCCAACCAACCAGATTAAGCCTGACTGGATAAAGAATCTATTAAATCTACTATTCTAATGGAATGCACAAGACCTTCATTTTATCAAATGAATAGTCTGGGATCAATCATGTCACCCTTAAGTAGTATGCTAATGCAATAAATTTAAAAGACCAGTTCAGTGTAAACATAAAAACTGGGTAAATAGATGCAAATAACAAATGTTTCTAATATAGTTAGTTAACCAAAAATGGAATCTATGAATGGAGTGACTGGATGTCTAACATAACAGAACACAACTTTCTGCTTTGCAGCTCTCTAACTCTTAGGGGCAGATTTATTATGTGTAGTGATGGGCGAATCTCCCCAGTTTCGCTTCACCAAAAAATAATCGAATTTCCAGAGAAATTCGCGAATTGGCGAAAAAGTCGCGAAACGAGTTGCGGCACGCTTTTGACCCGCGACGCGCCGCGTTGTTTCTGGCACTCGTCGCGTCGTTTTCGAAAAACGACGCGCGACTCATTTTTATCGCCGAATTTTCGCCAGGCGAAATTTCGCTGGCTTTCCCGAATTTGTTCGCAACGTCCAGCAGAACTTACAACAGTCTGAAACAATGTAAAATAAAGATGGAAAAATAACACACCATTTATTTTACACAGCTTTTTCCCATTTTCCCATTGATTTTAGTTTTACACAGCATAATAAATTGGCCCCTATGTTAGTCAGTGACTTTAAGAGGGCTGCATGGAACATAACTGTTCAGTAAATTTGCAACAGCTCAGATTAAAAATCAAACAGTTATGACCCATGTGCCCCCCCTCAAGTCTGGCTAAGTTTGGCTAACTTACTCTATTGAAAACATTTTTTATTTTGCACAACCTCATCTAGTTATCATGTTTTAATTTTATGCAATACAATTCCTTTAAGATGATGCCAAGCATATACATTTTTATTATATAGATAGAAACAAAAATACATTCCAGGTGCTCCCAACTGGAAAACAATCTACAGTTGATTGTTTAGCAGGCCAGTTATCTCCTAAGGGATTGCCAACCCTATTATGTTGTTTTGATCCATCCAACTAATTAGATTCCAACAGAGGAGTTAATTAGTGGATGACACAGGCAGACCAATAGTGCAGTGTGTGTGTGCAGTAAGGACCAAACTTAATATTGCATATTATAATGCACACAAGTGAATGTACTGTAAAAAGAGGCTGATCTCAGTGGATCTGCACATTACTGTTTGAGACAAACATTATAGTTTATTCTTATCATGGATATCATGTTTTCTTTGTCCTACTACCTCTGTATTACTTTCTATTCTCACTTTAGGAATCATGGGAGGAGACATCAAATTACTCATTTATGTCCCTTTGGCCAACAATGTACCTACCTCTACTGGTTTATTTGTGCATATAGCAGTTTAAATATTAAAACACATAAACAGCATCCAGAACTGCAGAAAGCCTGTCAGACATTGTTAGATCTCATTAGCAGAAAATATTGCAACATGGCTTCTGAGAGGTAGACTTCAAGAGTAGTGATGGGCGAATCTCCCGAGATTCACTTCGCCGGAAAATTCGCGAATTTCCAGAGAAATTCGCGAATCGGCAGAAAATTCGCAAAACTAGTCGCGGGACGATTTTGAAGCGCGTCTCGTCAACTTTGGCGCGTCGCGTCATTTTCACCGCGCGTCGCATCAATTTCGGCGCGCGTCACTTTCGCCGTGTCGCGTCAAAAACGACGCGCGACTCGTTTTTTCGTCGAAATTTCGCCAAGCGAAATTTCGCTGGTGATTCGCGAATTTATTCACCAGCGGCGAATCGCGGGAATTCGCCACGAATTCGCCCCTGGCGAATAAATTCGCCCATCACTATTCAAGAGTAACTAAACAGAAGAACTTAAAGGGGTTGTTCACCTTTGTAACAAATTTAAAAATCTAACAGTTCACATTAATAGAACAAACTTTGCCATATATAAATTTAACGGAAAAAGTACAGTTAAAGAGATATTCACCTCAGAAGTTTCCCTGTACTAATCCTTCAGTTCCACATAGACCCTGTGCTGGGAGGGGGTCACTGACCCCCAAAAACAATACAGTCACTATTCAACTTCCATATATGAAATCACACATAGTACTGGCAGCTTAATGTCTATTGGCTCTGTCTGCTGTCAATCTGCCACTGCTTCCTGTGCTGGGCTGTGCTGGGGAGCAGCATCCAGATACTGAAGAGAAACTGTTACAAGTTTGTGAGAGGGAGGGGGAGTGTGGGATGTGGGCTTCAGAGACTTCAGTTGTGCACAGGCAGAGAGTTTCCATGTTACATATGTTTCTAAGCAAGTCAGTGTTGGTTTTAATGCAATTTTGTACATAACCGAAATAATGCTTAATGCCAAAGTCATTAAAAGAGATAAAAGATAAAAATATAGAAAAGCCGGTATTTATTCCCAGAAAAGGTCATGTCCCTTTGGCATTCAGTTAAAGACTAGGCAGAAGGAGAGTGCAAGAATTATAAGAACACGGTTGCACCTTACTTTTCTGCAGTGATTGTCTGCATGGCTGTATGATTGTTTGTTGCAAGGCAGGTTTATTTATATGCAGCATCTGTTTACCTATGTCATTAAAACTAAGGAGGAGGGCAGTATCAATGTCCAACAGGAAACAAGTAAGCCTGGAAATGATGATGTCGTCATATAGGAAGTTCTTGGTGTGTCAGGTTCAAAATAGGCCACTCCCATCCCTTCAGAAAACTGGTCACAGTGACAGGAGAAGGAATGAGTTAACAGGTAGAAAAATTTGCTTTTGCAATGGCATTTTTACTTTTTGTTATGGGAAATGTTTTTTCTAACACATTGAGAGTATTGTTAGCGGTTAGAATTTTACATTGAAGATGAACACCCCAAGGTGAGGATCCCTCAGAAATGACAAAAAAAAACCCTTCCGCATTTGCATTTGAAAGCCTTATTTTAACAGAAAGTATATTCACTTTATATTACACATGCCTTTAAAGCCAAAAAAAAAAAAGTGGCAGCAGTAAAAAAAAATTAATTTGGGGCAAAAGTAAATATTCTAAAGAAGAGAAGTCACCCAATAACCTACCTACAAATAGCAGAGGCAAAATATGCTTCTTCAAAAAAACTGCTATTCTATTATTTCACAAAATATACTATTCTATGACTAGTCTATGACACTCGTTCTTTCTGTTAGTGGACTAACAGAGTCATTTTTGGAATAAAATATAAAAGGTGGTCAAATTTAATGCTAATAATCCAATAGCTACCTCTTCTCAAAAGTTGTGGATATATTAGCAACAGGCATGCACCTGGTAAAGGAATTTATGGGAAGGCAGCAATTTATGAATGTTTAATGTACTAATGGGATTCCTAACCAACCAAACAACAGCTACTTATAATCTATGCTGATGCAGCAGCCCTTTAATTAAAGGGTAAAATATCTAATGTGACTCATAATAATACAGTTTAAATTTATGATAAAATGTCACTTTATGTTTTAGCCTTGTGCAATGACACAGGCATTTGTAGCCACATTTTTAGAGTTTAGTTTTCCTCCAGAAAACAAACAAAACTTCACCAATTTTTATTATTCCCTGTGACTATTTCTATATAGTAAGCCATCAAACGGTATCAGATTTTTGCCATCCTAATTTGTTTTTCCACATTTATATTCATTTAGCTTATTCCAGAAAACAGTATTTTTTAATGTTCTCAAAAGCAGTTTTGATATTGGTGTTTAAAAATATTTGAAATGGTTTTCATTTAGACGTTGTGGCTACAGCATTGCTAAACAAGATCCAGAGGAAGAAAAGATGCATTTTCACAATGGGCACAGTAAGTTCTGTACAATAAATATGTTATTATCATGTGTGGTGTGTCTCAATTAAATTGAATTCACCTTTAAGATCTGCCACCTATAGCTCATGGATCTATGGGCAGATAATGTGGTTTAGATTACATAATAGAGAAATATGTTAATAGTTATTAGTGTGCCATGACTGGTATCTGATACTCCATTAACTTAACATTTCAAGTGGTTACAGCTACTACTGGTAGAGTCTTCCTTTTGTACACCATTTATTATTTATCAAAGGGATACTGTCATGGGAAAAACATTTTTTTTTTCAAAATGCATCAGTTAATAGTGCTGTTCCAGAAGAATTCAGCACTGAAATGCATTTCTCAAAAGAGCAAAAGATTTTTTTAGATTCAATTTTGAAATCTGACATGGGGCTAGAAATTTTGTCAGATTCCCATCTGCCCCAAGTCATGTTACTTGTGCTCTGATAAACTTCAATCACTCTTTACTGTTGTACTGCAGGTTGGAGTGATATCACTTCCTCCCTTTCCCCCACCCAGTAGCCTAACAAAAGAACAATGGGAAAGTAACCAGATAACAGCTCCCTAACACAAGATAACAGCTGCCTGGTAGATCTAAGAACAACACTCAACAGTAAAAACCCATGTCCCACTGCATACTATTCAGTTACACTGAGAAGGAAAAACAACAGCCTGCCAGAAAGCAGTTTCCCCCTAAAGTGCTGGCACAAGTCACATGACCGGGGCAGCTGGGAAATTGACAAAATGTCTAGCCCCATGTCAGATTTCAAAACTGAAAATAAAAAAATCTGTTGATGATGGCCCAAAACAACCAATACGCAATTACATTTGAACAGTAACCTAAAAGTTAGGCAACATCTGTGGTGATGTTTCTCTCTAATGTTAATAAATATGCCCCCACATAGGTACTGTTATGACTGTACATTTCCATTACTGGATACTGCTTGTGGGATTAACAACCTTTTTATAGAAGCAAGTAAAAACAAAGCAAAAATATTTATAGCGGGCAACAGTATATATTAAACCCTTAATATGTGTAAACTTGCAATGGCTTTATAGGGAAAGTATGATGATATAATATACTGTTGCCCTGTATTGATAAAACTGGTGTTTTGGCTTCAGAAACACAACTATAGGGTATATAAATAAACTGCAATGTAACCATGGTGGCAGCCATTCAAGCACATAATACACAGTAGATAAAAAATATGTGAAGAATCCCATTGTATATTACAGAGCTTATATGTTATCTGCTGTGTATTCAGTGCCTTCTCTCCTTTTGCAGATTTGAATGACTGCCCCCATGGCTACGCAAGAACTTGTTTAGTAGTAGAGTTTCTGAAGCAAACACACTAGTTGTACATTGCAAATAATTCACTACCATATACAACTTTATTCCTGAACCAGCAAGTATTTGTTAGTTGTAATATTGGTGTGTAGGCAGCCATCTCAGGTACTTTTGTCTGGTCATGGGCTTTCAGAAAGAGCCAGCACTTAAGGATGAAACTGCTTTCTGGCAGGCTGTTATTTCTCCTACTCAATATAACTGTCTCAGTGGGACCTGGATTTTTACTACTGAGTTCTTAGATCTACCAGGGAACTGTTATATTGTGTAAGGGAGCTGCTGTCTGCTTACCTTCCCATTGTTAGGCTGTTAGGCTGCTGGGGGTGGAGGAAGTGCTATCACTCCAACTTGCAGACAGCAGTAAAGAGTGACTGAAGTTTATTAGAGCATAAGTCACATGACTGGGGGCAGCTTGGAAACTTATTTCAAAATTAAATATAAAAAAAAATCTGTTTGTGAACATTCTTCATCCAGGTCATGATATATCTGAAGAAATAAGTCAAATCAACTGAACTTGCTGGGTTTTGCTAAGTTTTGCTGTGAACTTGCAAAACTGTCTTTCTCAGTCCAGAATAACATGAAAATAGGATCTTTTTTAAGGTTAAATAAGACCTCAAAGCGCAAATCATGCTAATACAATCATCAACCTAAATTCATGACATCCTTGCGGATTATAACAGATTAAGCTGATTGGAGCAACATTCCAGAGGATATATTCCCGAAAATAGATCCAATTTACAAGTTATTCTGAATTGAGAAAGCCAATTGCATGATTGGTGAAATGTCTTTATAGAAAAAAAACATAAAGTCCAGTTGATTTGACTTATTTCTACAGATATAAAAAATGTATTTTTTGCTCTTTTAAGAAACAGATTTCAGTGTAGAATTCTGCTGGAGCAGCACTATTAACTGTATTACAATATTAAAAAGCATGTTTTCCCATGATAGTATCTCTTTAAAACACTTTTTTGGTGTCACTGATCCTTTAAGTTATTTATAAATGTAGCAGACAGAAAACAAAAAGAAAGACCGCTCCAGCTCACTGCACTTCCCTTGCTCCAGGTGCTCAGTCAAACAGTGTCCCCACTTTAGTATATCAAGAACTCCACAAAAAGACTGCACATCTGGATGTGATTTATTGGGAAAGACTGCTACAAACCGCCTAACGCGTTTTGGGAGTATATCCCTTAGTCATAGGCCTATGATATACAGCAGTCTTTCCCAATAAATCACATCCAGATGTGCTGTATTTTTGTGGAGTTGTATTTATAAATGTACCTGCAATTGAAAAATGTATTTGCTTATCAGTTGTTGCAATTGAACCAGTTTGGCAAAGGTAGCTTCTTTACAGACCTATGAAAAAGCTTACAAGCACTGTGAGAACAGATGTCTTGGCAGAATGTTAGCTATTTTCAGATACATTGTTCTAAGAGTCAAAATGAGCAGTGCAGACAATTACATTTTTTGATGTTCCTTTACAGTTAAATTACCAGGAATTAAGACATATATTGATCCACATACATATGAGGACCCAAACCAAGCAGTGCATGAATTTGCAAAGGAGATAGATGCTTCCTGCATAACCATTGAGAGAGTCATTGGAGCAGGTGAGTAAATACATTGGGGGTTTTTTTTAGGGGATTAGGGGCCTGTTTATAATGCTGTGTAAAAAGCGGAGTAAAACTTTTCTGGTGATGTTTCCCATAGCAACCAGTCAGTAATTAGGTTTCAACAGTTAGAAAACTATGTGAAACCTTTGTCACAATCGCAATTTTGTAAATTTTTTTATGCCAATATAACTCTTGATGCGCGAACTTGTATTCTGACACTCATCAAAAATTTTTTGATGAGTGTCAGAATACACTGCAGACTGTGTTAAGGAAATTTGACATATTTCACTTTTTGAAAAGACTTGCAAACTGTTGTAAAAAGTTTCTGTATTGCATTGGAGTCAATGGAAAGAACAATTCAAAAACATTTTTTGCTCAGTATACTGCTACACGGGTGCCCTACATTATTAGAGAACCTCCTATCTGCTATGCTAAAGGTGTTTTTTCAAAGGAAAAAAAATCACCAATTTTGCCAGTTCCTTAAAAACATGTCTGTGATTTTTTACATTACCTCTGGTCAACTGGTAATGGTATCTGCTACTAAGAGAATAGTCATAGTTGTGTTATAGAAGTCAAACAACTTCTGTACTATCTGAGTAGTAGTTAAATGAAAAATTAAAGAATTCACACTTAAATACACTTTTGCTCTAAAATGGCAAAATAATTAGAAAACAAGTGACTTTATTATAATTAAGATAAGAATTATATTTATTCTGTTTAAACAAATCTACCTTCTACTTCAGCCTGCAGCTGTTCAACCAAATCTGGATGTGCCTCTTCAGGTCACTCCAGATGCACTGGACAACACACAGGCTCAGGTGCAGATTGAAGAAGTGCCTCCTCAGCCTATGCTGCAGTCTCTGCATCTGCATGTTCCTTTTCAGGGACTAAATACTGGTGGTCCCAATAGGGATATTGTCATACTCTTCCCAGTGCAGATATTGGATCATAAATTGCAGATGCTGGTCATTTAACATCCCAGGCTTTACCATCTTATCTTTTAAACTCCTAAAAAGTGTAAAGGCAGGACATTGGTTATTTATACTGGTGATGCTCCAATTTTGACACATTATTAGGAGCCTTGACAGACCCCATCCAGTTGGGGTCTGTCAAGGTGACTAATAATGTTGCTTCCAATACTGTGGCATTGTTGGCAAATTTCTTCTAGTTAAGGTGAACCTCTTCTAATTCTAATAATATTGCTTCTAATACTGCAGCGTAGTTGGCAAATTTCTTTTGGTTCAGGCCTACCTCTTCTAATTCTAATAATGGTATCTGTATCAAAATTGGAGCATCACCAGGCGTCTACCTGACTAGGTCCTGAGACCCAGTCTCATGCCAATCACTCTGGCACAGGTACTCCTCTTAATTATACCAATCCTCTTTTTTAGGGAAAAACTGCATTGTGTCTTGTTTCTGCTTCCAAACCAAAACACCATATTAATTATAAATACTTTTCACGTTTATGAGCAACAAGGGCATTACATTTTACATCTAAATTCCCAGATCACTTTTAACATGTTTTCCCTACATCCCCACCAATAAGTGGTTAGTGGTATTTTTGTTATTATTTTCTTCATGAAAGAAATGCAGCAATCTAATAATTTTGTATCTTTTTTAATGCTTTGCAAACTGTTTGCAGTATCGCTTGAATTTTTATTTATTTTTGCTCCTTAGGTGAATTTGGTGAAGTTTGTAGTGGCCGAATCAAACTTAATGGAAAATGTGAGTCTCCTATTGCAATAAAGACTTTAAAAGTAGGATATAGTGATAAACAACGGAAAGATTTCTTGGGTGAAGCAAGTATAATGGGACAGTTTGACCATCCAAATATCATCCACCTAGAAGGAGTTGTCACCAAAAGTAAGTCCTGTTTCTCAAATACATATATAAATTGTTTGTATGCTATTTATAATATATATTATATAATACACATATATACATATATACAGGATAAATGCCGGCACTCATGAAAAACAAGTCGATGTAGCCTGGTTGCAACCCTCAAGAGATGAAGTAGAAGGAAACTGTAGAGATTGCACTCACAGGTCTTATATTAAATCAGAAATTATTTTATTGTGGACAAAAGACGTTTCGGCTGGAACAGCAGACATTTTCAAAGTGAACCAAATATACTACAATCAGAATATCATGTATATGTATTCTGAGTGTAGTATATTTGGTTCACTTTGAAAAAGGCTGCTGTTCCAGCCAAAACGTTAGTCTTTTGCCAACAATATAATAATTTCTGATATAATATAAGACATGTGAGTGCAGTCTCTAGTGCAGTCTCTAGTTTCTATATATATATATATATATTTATTTATTTATATATATATATATATTTCATATATCTTTTATGAATCATATATTGATTTAGTTATAGCTGTTAGACATAACAGAGGGTGGACAAAGAAGGTCGTTATGTTGCCTAAAGCAGCAGAGTCCAGTCTCCCTGAGTATCATGCCCCATCCCACTTACATTTGCTCCCTTCATTAGGTAGGGCTGTGTCTTATAGATTACAGAAGTCTTCAGTTTGAGAAGAGACAAACCTCCCTGTTTAAGAAAATGAAGGTTGGACATTTTTGTTTGAAAAAAAAAATTACCAAATCAGTTTTTTTTTAAGAAAAGCTTAAAATATAGATAATCTATATTGTAAACTAAAAATGTAAACTATTAATTCAATTTGAGTTTTTCTAATTCTTCTTGAGCTTGTCGACCCATTAAAATGATAAACAAAATACGAATTTGAGGTATTTGTATTTTTTTCAAGGTTTTATTCAATCATGATTTTATATTCAGATTTTGTTATTTAATAAGGTAAAATTTATATTTACATTGTGAGTTTAGTATGAGTTTATTAGAAGTAGAAAAACCCTTCTAAAATTACACAAATCTGAATTTTGTGTCAGGTGTCTAAGTTTCTATACTACACATCCTTCTCTTCATCTGAAGATAGACTGAGGGTGTTCAACTTCATGCATTTTCCCGCTTTGAAATTTGCTATGGTTTAGTGATGGGCAGTGTTTTACAGACTAAGGGGATACATGTAAAAGACATAGCAATCTGCACATACTATATAGACAGAAGCAATAATCTTGAGTAGGCACCCATTTTAGAATCACATATTGCCAGGAGACAGTAGAAGGAGGACCTTGCACACAATATCTTACAACCTAAAGTCACTGATAACCAGCTTACTAATTCTGAATTGTGCAGTTGAGAATGCGGCCTAATGCAACAGCTTTTAGATTTTCCTTCTTTTTAATTGCCACCACAGGAACATTTTTTTTTTATTTCTCATTAACACAGACCAAGAATACGATGCAGTCATAAACTCTCAACAGTAGGCAGTCAAAATAAACAACTGTGTAAAATGCACAGCTGTACAGTAGTGAGTTGTCTGCATTTAGATCAAGACAGAAACAATTTATCTTGTGGATTTGCTCTATTTTCTCTGGAATACTGCCTGACTTTATTATATACTGTGTCTGTAGTGTGTGCTTTGCAAAAAAAAAAAAAA
>CM044432.1:71453023-71512366 GCA_024363595.1 Xenopus borealis | reverse complement strand
CAAACACAAACCAATTATTAGACAGTGCACTCCTGGGACTTCTTCTAAAATGTAACTTTATTTCATTAAGTGAAAGAATCGACTTTTCGGCTCACATCTCAAGCCTTTATCAAGATTACCTATATATACATTATATATACATGTCCAGTCACCTACAGATACTAATTAGCAGGAAGCATTAAACAACATCTTGTTGGTTGCTATGGGTGACTAGACCTTGGCAAATTACCTTTTATGAGGATTATATTGTAAACCCTACTTTATATGGGCAATAGCCTTCTACAGCATGTGTAACTTACCCATAATTCATATTTTGTGTTCTTTTGTTACTGTACATATTTATTTTTATTCATTGAAATGTTTATCTCCCCTGTCTGAGGGTGATTTTGAAGAGGTGGAAGTATTGTCTTTTCTCATTCCAAATTAACTATGTAACTATAAAATAGTATTGTAGTGTAAAGATGCACAACGCACCTACACAGTCGTGCTACACCAATAAAAATGTACAAACATTCCTTTATAGATAAAATGGGGGTGTGTGGTTTATTTTCCAGTCATATGCTGTAGCATCTTTTGTGATCACAGGGTGCAATGTTGAATAAATTGAATATTAATTAATTATATGTAACACACAACTGTTTGGTCTCCTTAGAAAAATGATGGTCAGTTCACTTTCATTCAGCTAGTGGGCATGTTGAGAGGAATTGCATCAGGCATGAAGTATCTTTCTGATATGGGATATGTACACAGGGACCTGGCAGCAAGAAATATTCTGATAAACAGCAATTTGGTCTGTAAAGTTTCTGATTTTGGATTATCGCGTATTCTTGAAGATGATCCTGAAGCAGCGTATACTACCAGGGTAAGGTGACCCTCTGACAAGTGTCTAAAAATGTATACAACAGCACTGAAAGCAAAAAAGATGTGTGATCTATTTTTTTTTTTATATATTTTATGAAATGGTAGTTGAGTATTCTAAAAAGTCATGTATATTTTAGCAAAGTAAAACCTTTTTATTTACGAAGCTATAAAAATAAGACTTCTTACTTACAATAGTATGAAACTGCAAGATCCTGTTTGTGTACAAGATATGAGTTGATAAGATAAATACTAAATAAATCTAAATTAATTCCTTCCTATTGGTAAGAGTTCTTTATTAATAATTAACATTTTATTTACCTTAATTAAAACTACAGCAAATTCCTATGCATAATATTGATTTTAACTGGGGATAAGCTTCTTTATACTATTAGTGATAGATTAGCTTTTTATTAGCAAAAACAACTGTATTACTGTTTAAACTTTTTCTATATATTATACATATATCTTTTCTTTTTTCCTTGATAGTTATTTTCATGCAGCATTTTGTGATTCATTCGCACCACTTTCTTGGTACTCATAATTATTTGATTGTAATAACAACATTGTGTGATTTATCTATTATCTGACACAGAGAGGCATTTAATTCTTTAAGGAACAGTTCAGGGTAAAAATAAAAACTGTGCAAAATAAAAAATGTATCTAATATATACTGTAGTTAGTTAGCCAAAAATATAAAGTATAAAGGCTATAGTGACTGGGTGTGTAACATAATATCCAGAACACTACTTCCTGCTTATCAGCTCAATAAATCTGAGTTAGTCAGCGACTTGAAGGGGGGCCACATGGGACATAACTAGGGTTACCACCTTTTCTTGAAAAAAATACCGGCCTTCCTATATATTTATCTTTTTTTCCTATTAAAAGCATTGGGCTCAGCCATCGAAAATCCCGGCCAGGTCGGTAAAATAACGGCCAGGTGGCAACCCTAGACATAACTGTTCAGTGAGTTTGCCATTGATCTTCAGCATTCAGCTCAGATTCAAAAGCAATGTATGTGGCCCTCCCTCAAGTCACTGATTGGCTACTGCCTGGTAACCAGGGTAACCAGGCAGTGTAAACTAAGAGAGCTGAAAAGCAAGTAGTGTTCTGTTCTGTTATGTTAGATTTACAGTCAGTCCAGCCTTTATACATTGCATTTTTGCCTAACTAACTATCTACTTACCCAGTTTTTACTTTCATATCGAACAATTCCTTTAAAGGGGCTTCACTAAATAGGCTGTAATTTTCACAGGGAGGGAAGATACCAATACGATGGACTGCTCCCGAAGCTATTGCCTTTCGTAAATTTACTTCTGCAAGTGACGTATGGAGTTATGGCATTGTAATGTGGGAAGTAATAGCTTATGGAGAGAGACCCTACTGGGAAATGACAAATCAAGATGTAAGTAAAGCTGTAACCTTGCTGTGTGATCCAATAAATACTTGTTTTTCCATACAACATAATCTGAAATGTAAAAAAAATATTTAGTGAAATGTTTTTTTTGTGTCTCTACCTCCAAATAATTGTTCCCTGTTTAAACTTTTCATTACACCATAACATTTACGTTCAGTATAATGTTGACAATGATATTTTAAGACAGTTTGAAATTGCTCTTTATTGTCCAAAATACCCTAGCAACCTGACAGTGGCTGACTGACCTAAATAGAAAGATTTGTAATATAAAGTAATAATAACAGTTTGACCTTACAGAACAGTAGTATTTGGAGTCCTTCATTTGCAGTAGATGGAAAAAGGCAGAACAGGGAGGCAAATATTTAAAATACTAAACAAATTTAGAAATCAAGGCTGTTCTTTCCACTGACATATAAACCATTGGAGGAAATTCAATCCACTGCCTTCTATATCTTATATTAGCCATGATTAGCATGATTGAGACAACTTATTTTTATTGACATATCCAATGAATCCACTCACCTTCCAGTCAATATTTAAGATTTATAATACAAAGAAAAGTTAACATAATAAAGACTATGTATTACTAAATTTTCTACTAGTTTTTATAGATGGGAATTAGATTATCCTCCCATTTTTTTCAAGAATCAGGCCTGTAATTAATCTTTTTTTATGTAATAAGGTAGCACACAATCAGAAAAAAACCACTTTATTACAACCTGCTTGATCTTGAACAAAAATGAAATTCAAGATGTAATTAAAGACCATGAAACACAATCCCAAATGTAATTAGCTTGTCTAAAATATATAATAATATGACTATACAGGATATGAGCACTAAAGCTCATCACCTAATCAGATGCAAAAACTGATTACAACTTTGCAAGTATATTTCTGAATCAATTCAATTAACTGCTTATATAAAGTACAAGGTAGAATTTATAATTGTGTTCATGCCTTGCTGAAAAAGAAAACACAAAACAAAAACAAGGAGACAAAGAATGAATATAGTTATTTTAAGCTGATTTTTCCAGGTAATGCATAACATATTGAAAATAAATGTTGTGTTGCTCAAAAGATATACTGTATTTAAATACTATATTGACATGCATTGTTCAAACATGCATACTGTCAAGGTTGCTTGGCTTGGCTTGACTGATTTACTATGATCATTAAGATAGGATTTAGCTTTAGTGAATCTTGATAAGTGAATTAATGTACTTATTTCTGAATTGGAATATTGTTTATTATATGGTCCTTAAAACATTGAGAATTGTACATTGCTATTAATAGGTCGTTAATAGGTCATTAAAAAAAAAGTTTTTAATGAAAACATTATTTCAACAATTAATTGCTCTGAAGAACAAAGGAGATGGTATCCAGGTATACTGAAAGAGGTATTTGGTGTGTTTGGTACAACATAAAATATAAACAAGACATTTTCAGAATTCTAAATTAAAACAACAGGCAGAATGAATCTGCAAAAAGTCATTCAATCAAAAAACATTTAAGATTCAAATAAACCCAGCAATATTGTTTTGCCATTGATATGGAGTAATTATCCAACATACAGCATAATGTTTTATAACACAGAAATGGGAATAATTTAAAAGTGTAATAGTATCTGTATATATAGTGCATTAGTGCTGAAAATAAAGATGGAAACAGAAACCACCATGTTTTTGTAGCCAGTCATGGAGAGGAGGAATGCATTATTTAGGCAAACTGTTACTAAGACGTGTTCAGAAAAACAAACAAAATTGAATTGCCCCTAAACTAGATTTTGGAAAATAGCACATGGACCTCACATTCTAGCTCTTCACGCAATTTAATGTCAACAAATAAATAAAGAGATGCATCTATAGGCAAAACTAATCCAGCAATTCAGACTTTAACTCTTTTGGCCATTAAACTGAAAGCAGTATTAACTGTCAAATGATAATGTGCCAGTTGCCTAAATATTGTACGGTACATTGTATCTGTTAAAAAAATGAAATAGTAATTTTTTTAATTTGCTGTCAGGTGACCTTATCAGACCAAAAAAATAAATAAAACATATTTCTCATTAATTAAACTTAAAAATAAACTAGATCCTTCATATCCGCAAGAACTAAGCTTTTAATACTCTTGTGTGAATCCCTAGTAGAAAGCTAATATTGTTGATCCTCTTAAATATAATTTAATATTGCATGCCATTCCCTGTAAGATTAATGACATAGAGGAGGATTTACTATTTGATCCAAGTCTTCTTATAATAATGTTCCATTTCTTTTGTAGTAGTCATTGATCAAATAAAGACAATTGATCTATTATTTCCACCATTATTTTACATTAAACTAATAATCCTTTGGAAACAAATGTAGAATGTGTCACATATGCACATATTCGTTGCCTAATATTGCTGGGAGATACAACTAAAAAATGAAACGATTAGTGGCTACTAGATTTCTATTCAAGTAATCTGCACAAATCCAGCAGTGCAATATTCTATTAAGAATTCTCTAATGAATTGCAGCATAATTTCAGGTGCAAAATCTTTGCTAAATAGAAAACTACATGCATATTTACACAATGGATGTTATTCATCAAAATCTGAAAAGTTCTCACTATTTTCTGAAAATTACTCATACTTTCGCACTGACTTCCCCCCATATTTAACAGTAAATTTTCACAAATTTTTCTTATGCAGGAAAAAATCATGATAAAAATGTAAAAGATTTGAATACTAAATTTTTTTTTCGGATTTTGGGCTTGGAACCTACTATTTCTTGTAAAATCCTGAAAGCTAAGATTTTTTTGGAAACCCAGCACAAATAAAGAAAATATTCCAGTTGTTAATGGGACATCTTACATAGACTTTTACATGTTATTGGCAGGTCTGAGTTGGTGTACTTTTTTAATTGGACTTTTAACATCATCAGATTTTTTTTCTCAGAATTTGTGCACAGTGCTAGTATTAATGAGGACACGAGGAACAGTGTCAGCGGCGTAAAGACTGGAGAAGTAGGGGATCCTACCCTAGTAACACCAGCATGCTGTGTAGAGTATTTAATAAAATTGCATAATTATTTGCCTTTTTTGCTCCAAGTGCACACATTAAACCTCTGCACACAAATGGCTATGCCATGTATATTATGCATAGACATGCAAGTACAGAAGATTCATATACAATTTGTTATGTTTTTTTTCAATTAATATACAGTGCCTTTCTTGTACTTGATATATTTGATTACTGGTTTTATTACAAATAATAGTTTGGTTGTTTGCAGAAGGGGAAAAAAAGGTTCAGTAAGCACAATCATTCAAAAGCTTAAAACTAATTATCTCAAAACTAAAAGCTAAACAAAAATCTATTGTGTGAAATATTAATTATATTTTTAAATGTGATGAAAAGTAAAATTAATGGTGCCAGAAAAAAGTGCAGAATTTGATACATGATGCATGTTTGTTTACATGACAATATGCAGCATAAATGAAAGAGTGACAGAATGTGTAAACTTTGGGTGAATGCTTATATAAATGACAGTCCTCCTTTAAAAAATGGCATCACAGTTTAATGGAAATTCAATTGAAAATGTAATTGGAGAAATAACATTTCTTATTTTATGAATAAAAAAGTCAGAAGTAAGAATAATCTGAGAGATGAGCAAACTGTCAGCCTAGTTAAAGTCCAGTTCATAGCCTTATTTTAAAGATCAAAAGCAAATCAGTCAATTATAACTTGTTTAGATAGAAACTAATTACTAAACTGTAATGCTGCATATATCTATGTTGTCCGGATCTTTGAATTATAGATTCTTTGTATAAATGATTTGATTGTTACATGACTATTCTTTTGTTGCTGTTGAAACCTTATTGACTGGAAAATTGACTTACTGCTGTTATGGCGAAAAAAATTAACTCAGTGACTGTAAACAATTTGAATATTAAAATGGATATAATTGCCATTTACCAACCAGTAATAGAACATGTTATTTAAGTTTGAGTATCTGAAACAAAAATAAGTTTTCCTCTCTTAGGTAATTAAAGCTGTTGAGGAAGGTTACCGCTTGCCAAGTCCTATGGATTGCCCTGCTGCTCTTTACCAGCTTATGTTGGATTGCTGGCACAAAGACCGAAACAGCAGGCCAAAGTTTGAAGAAATTGTCAGTATTTTGGACAAATTGATTCGTAACCCAAGCAGTTTGAAGATGCTTGTTAATGCATCGAACAGGTATTAAACTAATGTATCTCTTAATTATATATTACTAACTTTGCCTGCATTTAGAAATTCCTAAGGAAAGAAAATAACATTTAGACAATTCCAAAGCCATTTAATTAGATTCCTCCATTCCTCCAAAAAGCACCATACTCCATATGTTCTGCTAGATGTGGTCACCAAGCAGAACCTGCTACTGATGGCCCTTTATAAAAAGAGACAGAAACACATGCCTGATGAATTAACATAAGTTCAGGAGAGTGGTGTTTACTGGCAGGAAGTATGGGGGAGAACTTAGCGGAAAAAGCTCAGAAAGTTAAATAGCTTCAGAAATGTATAGCAGCTAGTGATGGGTGAATTTATTCACGAGATGCAAATTCAATACGAATTCCCATGTTTTGCTGGTGGCGAATGAATTATCAAAACAGCCTCAAAAATTTGCTGTCAAAAATGAAATTTTTTGGATGTCACCGCTAGTGATGGGCGAATAATTTCGCCCTAGGCGAAATCGCGGCGAATTTCCGACATTCGGCGATGGCGAAAGTTTCGGGGCTCATGAAAATTCGCCTTGTGTTTTGTTTCGCCGAGCGTCTCGTTTCGTCGCGCGCCGAGTTTGTCGCTTCACTTCAAAACTGCACAATCTGTGCAGTGAAAACTATTTTTAAAAATGAATGAATATATATTAAAATATGCCTTTTTAATGTTTCACTATTTTAAATAATAATCACAGATGTTTTTAAGATGCTGGCAAAATGGGAGGCCTTTTTTTCTTTTGAAAAGATAAGAGTCCACTAACAATGCAGGGCATTTGTGGTGTTTATACAAATGGCCTGCAGCACACAGCTATCACACATACACCACCACTTCAGCCAGTACCATTTCCTGATACAGCATGGGAAAAACTTGCTATTGATATTGTGGGTCCTTTTGCAGACGCTCCTATAGACTGCACATTTGCTATAACCTTGATAGACTATTACAGTAAATGGCCAGAAATTGCATTTGTTTCTCATGTAACATGAGCTACAGTAATAAAATTTCTGTCTACAGTCTTCAGCAGAGAAGGAAATCCAAAGGAGTTAATATCAGACAACGGACCACAGTTTGTCTCATATGAGTTTGAATCCTTTCTGAGAGAGAGGAATATTGTGCATAGGAAATCTTCAGTGTATTACCCACAAGCAAATGGAGAAATCGAGCGATTCAACAGAAGTCTGAAAGAAGCACTACAGACAGCAAATCTTACTGGGAAATCTTGGAAAGTATTTACAACAGAGTTCCTACATAACTACAGAGCAACATGTTATGCAACAACCCAATCATCTCCAGCTGAATTATTACATGGCAGACAGATGCGCACTAAGTTACATGTTGCAGACGTCAAACTTCCACCAAAGACTATTCCTACAAAATCATCTACTGCTGACATTGTGAAACATCACCAAGCCAAATGCAAGGCTTATACTGACAGAAAATGTGGTGCAAAAGAAGTGCACTTTAAGCCTGGATCTTTAGTCAGAATTAAGAAACCAGGAATACTGAAACAAGGACAATCTAAATTTACTACACCACTTGAAGTGAGACGCCAGCGAGGACCATACACATATGAACTGTCTGATGGACACATATGGAATGCAAGTCGTCTTGCTCCTGCTAGATATGACTTTGGAGATGTTCCATTTGATGAAGGACATTTCCCTACTCCTAATGCCAACTGCAATAGGGCAGAGGAAAGTGAACCTATACAATCAATTCCTTATTTTTAATATCAAAATTGTTAAAAAGCATCTTTTTTTTGGACCTGTTAGCTGTTCTTCTAGGCTCTCTGCCAAAAGCCAATTAAGTTACAAACTTCTTTATTTTTCTGGCTATTCCGTGCAGAGAAAAGAGGGACTTTCCAATACAAATGAAATGAGGGACTGCAGGTTGCGCCGTCAAAAGAGGGAATGTCCCTCCAAAAAAAGGGACCGTTGGGGGTATGCATTTCAACTGGCAGTTTTATTACATTGCACTGTGCGTCAAAACTATTCTGACGCGCGTCAACTTGGGCGCGCGACAAAACACCAGCGTGACTCGTTTCGCTAAATTTTTCAGCGAAGTGAAACGCCACAGATTCACCCATCACTAGTCACCGCAGTTTCGCTGGCGAATGTGCACCGGCATCCAAAAATGGATACTGGCACCCAAAAGCAGACGCTGGCATCCAAAACAAGACGCCAGCAGCGTTTCACAAATTTTTAGCTGTTTCACAAATTTTGCAGGGAATTCGCAAATTCAGCGAAGTGAAATGCCACATATTCACCCATCACTAATAGCAGCTATGTACTTTAATAAAATTATACATAGCTGTATTAAAATATTAGCTCCCAGGGCCCAAACCTCAGAGTATTATGTTTATAGTGACAAAGTGTGTTTTTTGGATTATTTATGCACACTTTAAACTAGGCAGTCAGAAGTCAACCAGTGAATTTTGTAAATTTGATTGAATTGAATGATTCGAATGATTCTAATAAAATTTAATTCATATTCGACCATTCGACTGTCAAAGTACTTTCCCTTTAAATTTATTCAACCACCTAGTTCGCGAGATCAAAGCTACCGAATTGGGTTTCCTTAATTTTGATCGAATAAAAAAAATTCGATCGATCAAATTTTTTTTATTCGATCGTTCGACCAATCGAATTGCGGTAAAATCCTTCAAAGTCGATGTTCCCTACCTATTCACATGGTCGAATTTCGAATTTTTTTCAATTTGAAATTTGCCCAATAGTAAATCTGCCCCTAGGTGTTTCTGTATATATTATCAAAAGCATACAATGCATAGGTTGTGTTCATTGTTATCTTTTCAGATGACCTATTAGTTTAGAGGGTTTTTTTTTTATAAGAAACCCTGCTTGTCCCTTTTTCTATGTTGTCTTATATTAAAGACAATACTGACCTCATTAAAATGACATCTACCTTTAACAAGTATGAAGTCTACATGCATTTCAGCTGTATTTATCTTGATTATGTCATTGATTTTAATCTACAGCCTTCCTCAAGGTATTACACATATATGCAATGACTTTTACAAATGCAATTTAAGTTGACACAGGTCATGATTTTACTATCTGGTCTTTCATTTGAAACTGTTGCCGTTTCACTTGGGGACTGTAAAAATGGGCCTAAAGACTTTTAAAATAAAATTGATTTGTGTGCTAAAAATTGTAATGTATAATAATGTAATTGTAATTTAAAGAATTAAAATAATTAGCAACATTGGAAATAAAACTTATAAAGTTAATCAATTATTTTATTTTAGGATATCAAATTTACATAGTCCTCTTGGAACTGCTGCCTATAGATCAGTAAATGAATGGCTGGAAGCTATCAAAATGGGAAGATATACTGAGACATTCATGGAGAATGGTTATAATTCAATGGATGCAGTCACCCAAGTGACACTGGAGTAAGTAAACCTTTGTATATTTAAAATGCTAGCTATACATACTGTATATATATGTGTGTGTGTGTGTGTATACAGTATATGTGTATATATATATATATATATAACGATTTGGAACGATTGGAACATAGAGAATGATTTCTCCATGTATATATATATATATATATATATATATATACACATATGATAAAACTAGTAAAATATATTTTTTATAATCTGCTATGTCTTTGAGTGCATTATATTATTATATGGATATATAAATATTAGGGATGCACCGAATCCAAGATTCGGTTCGGGATTCGGCCAGGATTCGGCCTTTATCAGCAGGATTCGGATTCGGCCGAATCCTTCTGCCTGACCGAACCGAATCCTAATTTGCATATGCAAATTAGGGCCAGGGAGCTAAATCACGTGACTTTTTGGCACAAAACAAGGAAGTAAAAAATGTTTTCCCCTTCCCACCCATAATTTGCATATGCAAATTAGGGTTCGGATTTGGTTCGGTATTCGGCCAAATCTTTCGGGAAGGATTCGGGGGTTCGGCCGAATCCAAAATAGTGGATTCGGTACATCCCTAATAAATATATATTTTTGGTGCTATATAAATGAACACATACAATACAGTGTTTATGCTCGCTCATTATAATGTCTCGAAAGTGAAGCAGCATAGTTTCATCTTTGTGATATATAGTACATATTTTCTGTCTAGAAATGTCTTAATATGTTTTCCCAAACCATGTCTGCCATGTCTGTGAAGTTTAGTTGTTTTCTTTTCTACTGCTAAGATACAACACCCTCTGTGCCTATTTTCTCCATTCCAAGCAGATTGAAAAAAGTCATTAAGATAAGACCACACAATTCATAACAATTCTGAAGTGCAAAGCTTTTGTATTAAGATAGTTTGTAATTGTACTTATGCTTCTCCTTTTCAGAGATTTGAGGAGATTTGGAGTGACTCTGACTGCCCATCAGAAGAAGATAATGAACAGCATTCAAGAAATGAGGGCCCAGTTATTGAGTGGAATGGTGCCATTGTAATTTTGCCATTTCGCCACCAAGCAAACCTGCACTTTGTTACTTGCCCAGAGATTTATAGATACAGATTGAACTGAAATGAAAATGGGAAGTAGAGTGCTATAGAAAAAAGAAAATAGCACATGCAACAAGATAACTCAAAATCAGTATTGGAATCAGACTTCCATTTATTTTGTATTTTATCTCTCATTCTTCGTGAGAAACTGCAACATGCATGGAACCTGGAAATGGATGTATGGTAAGACAGGATGACCAGTTTCTATAACAAAAGACTTCCCATGATGCTTTGTACACAAATTGTATATAGCATCTTGTTAGTGCTTTCATTGTAGCAGCACAATAAATTCTTCCAAGAACTTACTTGAATGGATCATTGACAACAAAGTTTTGTAGCCATGTATGGCCTAGTCAAAAGCTGCAGTTTTTGGACATTTACTAAGTTGAATTGTCTACAAAAGTGTATTGAAGAGCAATATGTTTAGATTTTCTTGTTAGTTAAACTGTTTGTTTTTTTAAATTTAAAGAATGCTGTTACACAGCATTATCTATAGAACCTAATGTATAAACATGTTGCTTGATCACTTGCAAATACAATATATTTATTTTTTTGTGTTCTTGAATTTCTTTTAGTCTGCTTCTGTGAGATTAATATAGTCTATAATGAAATGTATATATTGTACAGTTTGCTACACACTTCAGTTCTGTGCAGGCACTATGCTTGTAATTTTTTTGTGTGGGGGGGGTATATAAAAAGACTAGATATTTTGAACATTTGAAGTAAAAGAAAATAACTGAAGAAACTGTTTCATTATTTCTATGACAAAATAAACTTGGCCAATACAGGGTACAGGAATGAAGAAGAAAATGTATGCCATTTAAGGCCAAAAGGTTTTTAATCATGACATAGGAATTAAATAAACTCACTTTTATGTTTTTATTTTATTTGTTCACATGCACTTTGAATATCTGTAAAATAGGGTAAATGTGAATATTTATAGAGTACAGGAGAAATTTATCAAGTAGAACATGATTCAAAGATATTAATTACAAACAATTTTTAGCAACACAATCATTGTTCACAATTCATCATAAATTCTGTCTCCCTGCTGTATATGTAACTATAAGTATAAGAAGTATAATATTCTTATTGATCTTTGAACAGACAGAGAAGGAAAGACATAGGAGCAGATTTACTAAATTCGTGTGAAGGATTTGAATATTCTGGAATAGTCTATTTTTGATTGTGTGACTAGTGATGGGCGAATTTATTCGCCTGGCGCGAATTCACGGCGAATTCCCGCGATTCGCCGCCTGCGAATAAATTCGCGAAACGCCAGTGAAAATTTGCCTGCCGAAAATTTGCTGGCGTCAAAAAAAAAAAAACAAGTCGCACGCTGAAAATTACGCGACGCGCGTCGAAAACAATGCGATGCACGTCAAAAACAATGCGACGCACGTCAAAAACAACGTGATGCACATCAAAAAACGTGCTGCAACTCGTTTTCGCCAATTAGTAAATTTTGCTGGAAATTCACAAATTTTTCGGCGAAGCGAAATGGGATAGATTCGCCCATCACTATGTGTGACTATTCGAATATGCAAATCAAGTATTTTCGACCATCGAATATGAACCAAATAAATATATATTCGATCACTCGACTATTCGCCGGTCGAAGAACTTGCCCTTTAAATTTTTATTCGACTGTCTACTTCACCAGATCGAACCTACCGAATTGCATTAGAAGCCTATGGGAAGCCCCCATAGGCTTTTTTTTTTTTAAGTTTTCTAATGGAATATTATTCATACGATCTAACACTGCGAATATTCGATTTGTACGAATTTTTGCGCAAACTCATTCGATCTTAAGATTTGGCCGAATATTCGAAAAGAGCTCAAAACTAGCGAATATTTTATTCGATTTTGGAGAATATTTATTTGCCAATTATTCGCTAAAAGCCCTCGACAATTCGACCCTTAGTAAATCTGCCCCTACGTATATGGTTTAAAATGGAGGCTTAGTGGACAAAAGCCAAAACGGGATATATAGTTACTATTTTTCACCTGCTCTACATATGACTTTTTCCTGATACAGTACAGAATCTATGCGGTACACATTAATAAGTGGCATTAGTGGTATTTATTTATTACTTTATTGGCTTGCCTACATTTGAATGTACATTTACAGAATAGGGAAAGTCACATAAAAATATAATTTTCGCTATTATCATAATTGATGCAGTGTTGTTGTATCTAATGTCAAAATGCAGTTTGGCAGATCATAGAAACGTCTAGGATTAAATGCAAAAACCAAAATTTTCAATTTTTTTCACAAAAACTTCTGTCAGCACATAATGCTGTTGGCACAGTGTGATAAAAAGGGGAATTTGTGAGTTTTTTACTTAGCATAAAAACAGAAAAACACTTTATTCTAATTACAAAATGTAGACAAGAAATACAGGTATGGTATCCGTTATCCAGAAACCCGGTCTCCAGAAAGTTTGGAATTACGGAAAGGCCATCTCCAATAGATTCCATTATAATCAAATATATTTAAACATCATTTCCTTTTTCTCTGTAATAATAAAACAGTACCCTGTACTTGATCCAAACTAAGATATAATGAATCCTTATTTGAAGCAAAACCAGCTTATTGAGTTTATTTAATATTTACATGATTTTCTAGTAGTTTTAAGATGTGAAGATCCAAATTACCAAAAGATCAGTTATCCAGAAAACCCCAGGTCCTAAGCATACCTGTATAAATTAGTAAACTATAAACTATAAAATGATATTATATTAAATTATAAACTTCAAGTAGAAAATGTGTAAAAGCATATATTCATCCTTTGTACTATAACATTAAAGGAACAGTAACACCAAAAAATTTAAGTGATTTAAAGTAAAGAAAATATCATGTAGTGTTGCCCTGTGCTGTTAAAACTGATCTGTTTGCTTCAGAAACACTACTATAGTTCATATAAAAAAGCTGCTAAGTAGCAATGGCAATAAACAATAGTAGTGCGTCTGAAGCAAAGACTGCAGTTTTATCAGTGCAGAGCAACACTGCATTATATTTTTATTATTTTTAAACATTTTCATTTTTTGATGTTACTGGTCCTATAAGGGGAAGATTTATCAAGTGCAAAAACTTCGAATTCGAATTTAAAAAGGTCAACCGAAATGAATTTGAATTTTTTTTTATCAAATAGGTTTGCTTTCGTTCGAATAGGTCTTTATTCGATCAAATTCAAATCGATCAATTCAAATTTTTAGTGCATTCAATTCAAAGTTTTTCCCCAAAAAACTTTTTAAAGTCCACTAATTGACTCCATATAGGTTCTAGGAGATCCCCCATAGCAATTTGGCAGGTTTTAGATGGCGAATGGTTGAATTCGAAATTTTAAAGAGACAGTACACGATAAACTTCAAAATTCAAATTCTCTAAATTTTTGCAAATTCGAATTGAAGTTCCCTAGTCGAAGTTCACAAAAATAACTCGAAATGCTAAGTTTATATTCGAAGTTGATTTTGAGCCAAATTATTTGTCTTTTTGCCTATTTTTACATTTAGGGACATATTTATTATGCTGTAAAATAAAAGTTTGGTGTAAAAAAAAAGTATAAAGGAAATGGCAAAGGTGTGTATAATTTTACACCATGAGAAAGCCAGATACAACAGCATTATTTTACATTGCTTCCATCGGAAGTTACATAAGAAAAAATGGTGCAAAAGTGTTATGCCACTTTTTACACTGTAAAGCATGGCGCTGCATTGTGCATTATCCCACCATTTTAATACAGCATGATAAATATGCCTCTGAAAGTGAAAATAAAAGAAAGGGTGTATTATTGGTTTAGTATGTGTTCTAAAAACATAAATATCTTGTATTTGCTATGTTTTAAACAAAACCCTTATATCTATATCTGAAGTTAGAATGCTTCACTGGTTAGTCCATAGTAATGCAAAAATAAAAACATTTCTTCAAAACTACTGTCAGGGCTGATAGCAGGTTGTCCAATGTTGGGGGCAACAGCAAAACACTTGAGTTCCTAAGTTTCAGTACAGTACTTAAGGGACTATGTTTTATTTATTTATTTATTTTAAACTTTCAAGTTGAATTTGATCAAATGCGCTATTACTTACATTCAAACAATTTGAATTCGATTGAAAATTGACATATTTGATCGAAAACGGACCTTTTCAACCAAAAAAAAAAAACTTTGATTTACAGTACATCATACATTTTGAAATTCAAATTTTTTGCAAATTGGAATCGAATTTGGACTATTCCCTAGTTGAAATACACAAAAATAGCTTGAAATTCACATTTTTAAAATTCAAATATTCACTTTGCCAGTTGTGTCAATGACTGCCGACTATCTATTTGATGTTTTCGAGTTTTTTTATTCACTTTTTTCCCTTCACTTTGAGTAAAATTTTGATATTTAAGGTAAAAATAAACTAAAATTTCACAAATGTGAATTCTAATAAATAGAGCCCACAGTGAGAAATATTTTTTCTGAAATTTATAAATCAGTCTATAGGCGTGCAGGATACCTCACTGAAAATAGCAATTCATAAGGGTATTTTACAGTGCCTGTATTGTGTCCTGCATTGTGTAAGTAGCCACAGGCCTCCGGCACCTGTGAATTCCTTTGCTAATATTTTCCTAAATTAAACAGTTTGTGCTGTATTTGTGAGGGTGGCATGTAGACCTCACCCCTCCCTCCCCCCATGTGGTGACCATGGCCATAATAGAAGTTGAAATGTGTTAGGTCATTATAAGTTGAAAGAGATGTAACTTGATAGTTTGGAGTAGAAATATATATATTATATAAAATATATATTAGTTCCTTCCAATAATGTGTAGTTTTCTATGGTAAAACAACTGTTAGTGGAATGTTTGGCCGTGAAATCGGAAGTATGCAGTCTTGTGGAGCGGTGCTTTGGAAATTTGGTAGTGTACTGCTTGGATTTTGTGACTTATACAAGTAAGAAATCAGCATAAAACTAAATCATTGGTATTGGCACATTCATAAGACATGGAAATTTCCAAATCTGCTGTGTTTTCGTGTATAAAATAAATTGTGTTTCTGATATATGTGATTATATTATGGGAAACATCATTTTTTTTAAATTTTTCAGACACTTAGAAGTTTATATTTTGTTACAGAAGTTGAATTGCCAACAACATTCTAGCACATTTTAAAAGCTTAGATTGTCCTGACAATATATTGTCTTTCTGTGTAAACTAAAAGACACCCCCCCCCCCGAAATAGAATAAGGCTAGAAATGCTGTATTTTGTATACTAAATATAAACATGAACTTACTGCATCACAAATCTAATCAAACAAATTATTTATGCTTTCAAAGTTGGCCACAGGGGGCTGTCATCTTGTAACTTTGTTATACATCTTTGCAAGACTAGACTACATGCACATGCTCAGTGTGGTCTGGGCTTCAAAGGGATCGTCATAAATAATCAAAAAACAAAGCTGCTTGAGTTCTGCATGGCTGGTAAGTAAGGCAGGGGCTCCCTCTGCTGTTCATAAGTATGACTGACTGCCAGAAGTTAAGGACTATCCTCAGCACTAAATGAAGGGCGAATTTCACTGCATACGGTCAGATTTCTTATAAAAACGTACACATTTGTAATTAAAGTATATTGGAGATATATTTCTTTTTCGTTAAAGATAGTAAAAATTTTATTTCTTTGCCTTTCCTTTCCATATTCTCTGTGAAGGGTAGCAACTGATTGTTGGCGATGTTTGTCCTATAAAAAAATTAATATTTATGAGTTAAGTGCCTTGTCCTCCCCCTAACCCTATAAACCTTTCCCCAATATGTTGAACTCATGTTAGTGATGGGATTAACAACCCATCCATCTACAGATACCAACTGATCATAAATTGTCCCAGAACAGCTGCATTTCCCCTTGCAACTCCCTGCACCTGCTCATGAATTGTTCCAAAACAGCTGCATTTCCCCTTACAACTCCCTGCACCTGATCATAAATTGTTCCAGAACAGCTGCATTTTACCTTGCAACTCCCTGCACCTGATCATAAACTGTTTTACAACAGATGCATTCCCCTTACAACTCCCTGTACCTGATCATAAATTGTTCCAGAACAGCTGCATGTACAGATGAAGCCACTTTGGATTGTGCGTTTGACAGAGAATAACTTAACTCAGACATCCTATTTAACTCACTTATCACAGAATATTGTGTCACAGCATCCCATCCAATTAAAGAGTTCACCATTGAAAACAATGGTGCTTTGGTATGCTAATGAAAAGGTTAAATGCATTAAATGAGTGATAATGACTTTAGATAATACAGTTTCTTCAATTAACCCTGAGTCACGACGCATTTAACTTACAAATCCAAGTTGCTGCATCTGTATTCTCTTGCAACTCCCTGTGCCTGACCATAAACTGTTCCACAACAGCTTAATTTTACCCTTGGAAATCCCAGTACTTGGTCAGCTGCATTTATTCCCATGCAACTCCCTGCAACTAAACATAAATTATCCCAGAACAGCTGCATTTATTCCCTTGCAACTCCCTGCACTTGATCATATATAAATATGAATGAAAACAAACCTACAGCTGTACTAATGTACACTGTTCTCTGTTCATATAACTTTGTAATGTAATAGATTCAGGGAGTTGAACAGTGTATAACAATGTATTATGGACTATAGATTATGTCCAGCTGGCAGGTACATTTGTGACTGATGCCTATTTGCTGTGGGACACAGGAGCTCTACTGTTGTACTTTAAATAAAAGAAAATATTACTATTACAGTTTGTATTAACCTTTACTTCTATTGCTTTATGTTGAGCATGTAAGGTATATTGTTATAAGTGAATGATCAGGCAACAGTATAAGACAGCTATGTGCAGGCTGGAAATATACTGGACAGAGGGTGGGAGGGGAGAAGTTTGGCTGCTACAGCTCCAGATTTTACCCTGTCAGTCAGTGCTTTGATCATTTCCTGTGAGAGAATGGACAGACATTCTCTCTCTTCATTTCAGCCTAGACACAGAGCAGAGAGGTTCTCTCTGCAGCTCTGATATAATGACAGTTTTAGGAGGTAAAATGCTTTCAAAATGTTTTTCTTTCTGCATCATTACATGTTTTGAGGAAGGATGTGTAACATGTCTGATTATGAAGGTTATATGAAATGTCCCCTTTAAGCCTGCTGAGAAACGTAGGGATGAAACTGAGATTGTGTTGAAAATGTTTTGGCCAAACCCCTAAATACCATATATATTTTACAAAATTTGGCAGGTTATGGAAAAATGTACATATTTCTGGGGGGTTTAGGGCCATATTTTATATATGTTACAACAGTTTTGCCCTTCAATTTGAAATTAGCCTTCAAGCAGTGAGTTTCAGTTCCCCCAAGAGACTTTACATCTATTGCTTTATGTTGAGCATGCAGGCGGTAAGTATTCTGGGTTTTCTGCCAAAAGCATCTTATTTAATTAAGTTTGAAATATTTGTACCTTTTTCAGCGTAGGTGATCAAAGAGAAACTCAGGCCTTTTAAATAATAATCTTGGTCTCCATGCTCAGCTGTCCTGCTCAAATCTGGACAGTTGGGAGGTATGCTATTATTTCCCCTATTTTGGCTCCGCCTAGGCAAGTATCTAAGCTTTTTTTAATCAGTCTCCATATATAAAATTCTGCTGTTCTTTCTTTAATTTTGTTACAGTTAGAATGCATAAAGAATAAAGAATGCATAAAGAATAAGATATTACTGTACTATGTAAAAGTCATGAAATGCTGTATAGTATATGCCTATGGAAGGAACAGCTGTGCTTTCTCAATACATGCATCCATCAGCTGTGATTTTACCATTTTAAATTAAGTGCCTAATTGGGGTTTGAATATACTTTTAATTGGCTGCAATTTAAATTCTTATCGTGTTGCTTTTTTGGACATGTTTCTGTTTTAAGTGTTTTAATAATTGCAGGTTTTGTGCTTTCAGTTTAATGAAGCATGCTGAAGCACTTCTAAAAAATGTTATTGTCAAAACAGACCAAGGGGATGAATCTGAAATTATTTATTTAATCAAAATTTTTACGAAAATATGCTTAATTAAAGGGGTTATCCACCTTTGAAATAACTTTTAGTATGATGTAGAGAGTAATATTCTGAGACAATTGGTTTTTGAGTTATTTAGCTTTTTGTTCAGCAACTCTTCAACAAGCATTTTAAGTTATCCGGTTGCTGGGATTCAAATTACCCTGCGACAATGCATTGATCTGTATACAAGACTCGAATATGAATAGGACAGGACATGAATAGAAAGAGAAGTAACCAAAATTATCAATAACAATACATTTGTACTTACATACAGATAATTAATACTCTAAAACAAATGGTATCTCCCCAGTTCAGCAGTCAAATAGGGCTCTCCTCTACCCTTAAAAGACACTTTTCAAGATAGGAAAAAAACCATTGAGGGGGAAAAATAACATAGTATAGTACTAATAAGTAAAATGTCCACATAGGTCCTACAAGTTATTTTAAAGGGCACCTATGGCCCAAACAAATTGGCCCCAACCGAAGGTGCGTGCTGATAGAGCCCGCATTCCGGTTTTGGGTTCCAGTTTTTTTTTCTTAAAAAAATTTTTTCTGGGGAAGCGCATGCGCAGTATGAAAAAGCAGCATGCGCTTCCCCAGACAGGGAGCTCCCTCCCGGTGTGATTAAGCCAGCACTTGCGGCAGGCTTTTTAAAAAAAAAGAGATAATGGAACCCCAAACCGGAATGCAGGCTCTATCAGCCTGCACCTTCGGTTGGGGCCAATTTTTTTGGGCTATAGGTGCCCTTTAAGTGCTGAGTTCACACCCAAATTTCTTTTGTTACATGTCACCTTAATACATATGCAGTCTGTGAAATACAATCCTCTATAAACAAAGTGTATTGAAAAGTAGTATTTGCACCCATTGTGCACAGAAATTCATAAGGAAATTAACCCTAAAAACAATAATGCTGAAGTAAAAAATTATGAAAATAGGGACTTAAAAACTAAGAAAATTATTATTATCCTCACAAGAGAAAGGGAAAGTGATTGAGATATGAAAAACTGGTGTTAAAAGATTTAGAGCAATTGGGAAAACATAATAAGATCAGTAAAAATAGAAATAGAAATAATTTAACAAAGGGGGAAAGACAAGAAAGAAACAATGAGAAATAAAAATATAATAATTAAGCCAGCAAACAAGGGCGGGGGTAGAATAATAATGGATAAGGACAAGTATAAATTTGAATGTGAGAAACTAATAAAGGATGAGAACACATAAAAAATTACTACGTAACCCTATGGGGACATTTCAAAAGAAATTAGAGAAATTGGCACAAAAAGCGGAGCTTGAAAATGTGATAGACACAAATGAAAAACAACCCTATGTGAATACCTCACCCTCATACTTGAAAGACTCTACTCAAGTTTTAAACACCTTGAAGGATTTCAACTGGAGCCCAAAATGTATTTTTGCCACCTTAAGGTGGCCATGTCACCAAATGAGCGGATCTCTCCCCGATATGCCCACCTTGTGGTGGGTGATATCAGGCTGATCCGAAGGGCCCAACGATTGGATCATAATGGAGGCCATATGGGTGGTCAGATTGCGGGACAGCATCAACGAACAGATGCGGCCGCTATCCAATGGGATTTTTAGTCCCATCCGATCGACATCTGGCTGACTTTAGGCCAGATATCGATCAGGAAAGCCCGTTGGAGGGCCCCATACACGGACCAATAAGCTGCCAACTTGGTCTGTCAGCAGCTTTTATTGGCCCGTGTATGGCCACCATTAGATGTTTAATCCCTTTATACTTGCATAAAACATGAACAAGAACTAAAAGCTATATAACACTAGATGAGAATACGAGTCTAGAGTGTAAGGAGTTCATATACACTAGAATAGAATTTATTTAAGTTATGACTTCTTCTGGTTTTATGGGGAATACTATCTCCAGGTCTGTGGGACCGCAAACTTATTCATGGGGTACTGGGAGAAGCACATACATACTAGAACCAATGACCAGGTGGGGGGTTTGTCCCTATGGAAACATTATATAGATGACGTACAGTATTAATCATCTGGAATATAGGGGAAGTAGAACTAAAAAAATGTGTGAAACTATTGAACCCAAAATTATTTCAATCTAGAATTTTTCTTTAACTGTAGTTTGGAGAGATTTGATTTTTTAGATCTACAGATATATCTCAAGACATTTTTCAGAAAAACAAATAATGTAAATGGGATGTTTTTAAAGGGTACCTATCACTTGAAAAAGTAACCCCCCAACCAAAGGTGCGGGCCCGCATTCCGGTTGGGGGTACCAGTACTTTTTTTAACAAAAAATGTCTCCCACCAGCACAGGCAAGCTTGCACCGGGAGGGAGCTCCTGGTTTGAGCCGCCATGACAGTAGATGCACGTGTGACGTCACGCTCATGTGCATTAAGAAAAGCGGCCCCAACAGTGACCGCTTTTCTTAATGCGCATGTGAGTGACATCACATGCGCATAAATGTGTATGCGCGTCTACTGTCATGGCAGCTCGCACAGGGAGCTCCCTCCCGGTGCGAGCTTGCCTGCGCTGTCTGGGGGCATTTTTTTTTTTTTTTTAAAGTACTGGTACCCCCAACCGGAGTGCGGGTTCTATCAGCCCGCACTTTTTGGTGGGGATAACTTTTTTAAGCGATAGGTGGCCTTTAAGAGTTAAACCTAATGTTTGGGGGACAATAAAAGGAGGGTAAAAGGAGCAATTTACCAGAAACAAGATACAACGCTCTTTGGAAGAAGCCAAACGGCAAAACATGTCAATGTGTAATAGGAGTGTGGAAGCAGCAGCCGGAGATCCGAGACACGCAAGCTGGATTAAGAGAGAAGCTAATAGACTTGGATCACCAGACGGTTGCACTGCAATTTTATAAATGAAATGTTTGTGCATGTAAATTTTACTATTTATTAAAACTGTTTAAATGTTTCCACACATGTTGCTTCATTTTACCCACTAAGAAGATTCAGCCCTACGAAATATGTTTCTGCTATAGAAATACATGTTAATAAAGATTAAAAGCGAACCAGGACACCTATCAATCTTAAAGCATTGCTTTAACTTACTTCTTGTACGTATGATCACCTGCCAGACTCACAAGGAAATAGAGTTGTGGGCTCTTGTGGAACTATAACTAGACAATAGGGGTGCAATTTCTACTTTTCAATACCCTTTGTTTATAGAGGATTGTATTTTATAGAATGCATACAGTATTTATTAATGTGGCATGTAACAAAACATTTTTGGGTGTGAACTCAGCACTTAAAATAACTTTTAGGACATATGTGGACATTTTACTCTTAAGTACTACACTATATTGTTTCTCAGTTTTTTCCCCCCTCAATGTTTTTTTTTTACCTTTGAGGTGTACAAAGATACATTTGTGCCTTACAGAGCATTTGCTTTTTAGAAGGGGTCAGTGACGCCCATTTGAAAGCTGCAAAGACTCAGCAGAAAGAGACAAATAAATAAATATAAATAATGAAAACCAACTAAAAAGTTGCATAGAATTGGCCATTGTATAACATACTAAAAGTTACCATAAAGGTGAACCACCCCTTTAACTGAAACCGGTCTGTTATCCTTTACAGTTGTATCTTGCCAGTACAACAATGTACAAAGTGCATCTGTGAATTTTTTTTGAGAAACTGTGGCAAAAATCTGCAGCACAAATTTGCTGCAGCAAAAAGTCCATAAGACGAAATTGAGGCAGAGACAAAAGAGTTACCATGCCAAATGTATAATTATACATCTTTTTCCTTAGGTTTCAAATACAGTATGTTAAAGTGGACCTGTCACCCAGACACAAAAATCTGTATAATAAAAGTCCTTTTCAAATTAAACATGACATCCAATTTCAAATTTTTACTAAAGCATTCATAGCTGTTTTAAGCTCATTTAAAAATCTCAGCTGTTAATCAAATATTGTCTATCACTAAATCTCAGCTGTTAATCAAATATTGTCTATCACTCCTCTATTCCTTAGGCATAGAGGCGGGGCAGATGATTACTTTCGCTTTCCATTCAGCACTTCCTACATGTCACTGCTCTCCACACATTCCCCCAGTTCTCATAACCATTTAATTGTGTAGCCAGGACATGGGGATAGACATGGGGTCCCCCATTCTGGTGCCCAAACAAGATTCTGAGATGATGCAAGGCTTGCCTTAATAATAGTGTCTGAAGACTGAAGGAAACAAGATTAAAATAATTTATAATTTATGGTGTAATTAATGTTCATTTTGTTTGACTAATGTGATAAAATATGATTTTGAATATTTTGTTTTGGGGTCATGGGTCCACTTTACTTTGGGAGAGGGGGTTATAACAAGCTTTTGAAAGGTTCTGCATTTGACTGGGTTTCACAAGGTCCCAGCCCTAAATTAAGGTACCTGATTCAATAACACACTTCTTTAATAATCTAATTAAAAAGACTCTCAGTTATAAACACTGGGCAGATTTGCCCCTACGAAATGTTTATTTTCATTGTTCCACCAGCAGATTAACTAAAAAAGATGCTTTTGTTATTGAGGCTAAATGGGTCAGTTTAGGAACTGAAAAAAATTTATTTCCAATCAGATGATCATGGTATTATATTTTATCTTGTAAAAGATTATGACAGAAATAAAAAGAAACTCTAAGAAGAAAATAGGCAGGATGATAAAAAAAAATAGTTTCCAGAGACTCACCACATGTATGAAGAGGACCATGCGTTTTGTGTTTTCACAGTCATAGGCTACATGGGAATTCCACACCACCAATATGTACACAATATAGCCAATAATCAGATCACTTCAGATTTCAGCCAACCTGAATGATTCTAAGTTAAAAGAGTCAACACAGAAGCCATCCCCATGGTAACCCTATGTGTCACAAATTCAAACCCCAGGCAGCCATACTTGTGTTCTCTACATGAAGTCAGTTCAAATCAAAAACAACATTATTTACAATTATGGCACAAAATAAATAACTAAAAAAACAAGAATTCTGTGGACAGCCTGTACAAATTGCACCAGTATACAGGAATATCAGAAAAAGTTGAAACTGTACTCATCAGTTACAAAAATCTTGTCATATAAATTCTATAATGTGTCTGTCTGTTAGTTCACGGGATTTTTAAAGACATCATATTCTGAATGTCTCAATTTTGAAAATTGTCCAGTTGGAATATAATGGATTAGATGTCTTGGATGAGAAGAGGAGGCACATAAGATCATATCGACAGTGCACTATTTTCTATATATAAGGATGTTATTGGATACAGAAAGGAATAAATCCAAAAAGACCATGTTAGTTGATATCTGCACTGTGTAAATTTCGAATTCAAATCATTCCCATTTATGGATTCAAAAAAATGTTTTGAAAAAGTCACTATTACCACAGAATATCAGTATCAGGTCATCTATGTAGCTACCATAAAATTGTATGTATTCACCATGAGTTCTTTTCATGATATATAAATAGTTCTTCACACCATTCCATATAATTTGCAAATAATGCTGTGAATTTTGAAGGTGTCAGTAAGAGGCACATTTACTAAGTGTCGAAGTGAAATTTCAAATAAAATCAGAATTTTTAAAATTCGAATTTCAAAGTAATTTTGGGCTACTTTGACTATCGAATAGCCCAAAATTCCATTTGAATTGAAAAAATCTGAAAATTGAAACTTTGAATTTCGAAGTACTGGCCCTTTAAAAAAATTTGAATTTGACTATTTGCCACCTTAAAGCTGGTGGATTCCCATTGTAGTCTATAGGGGACCTCCTGGAAGCTTTCCTGGAAATTTTTGTCCTCGAAATTTAAAAAAAAAAAATAATTTGAATTGTTCGATTTGAACAATGCGATTGTTCAATTCGAACTATTTAAATTTGATCAAAAATGGTAATTTTCTCTCCCAAAAAAATTTGATGGTCGAATTTCAAATTTTTTTCAATTAGAAATTTGACCAATAGTAAATCTGCCCCTGAGTGTCATTGAAAATTAAGTAATTGTGTGTGAGTAGAATTTGTCTAGCTTCTAAAATAAATTATTTTAAAAGAATTACTATAGTACTGAATATATGTTACTTGAAAGATAGTTCTCACCCTAAAATTTTACTTGAAATTTTTCAGTAGGACACTACTTACTCATGAATCACTAAGATAGTTCTCACCCTAAAATTTTGCTTGAAATTTTTCAGTAGGACACTACTTACTCATGAGTCACTATAGATGTTGCTTCACTGTATTAATTTATTCCACAAATTCACGAATGGAAGGTTATTTCTCATCATCTCGAGAAATATAGTAATTACAATCATTCGGATTGGCTGAAATCTGAATCTCCTGTAGCTTATGGCTAAGGGCCTTATTAAGAGTAGAATTCAAAATTTTAATTTTCAAATTTTCTTTATGGTCAAATCTGTCAAGTTCCATTAGGGAATCGTCCAAACTCGATTCGAGTTCTTTAAAAATTCAAATTAGATTTTTGAGATTTATCATACTCTAGCCCTTTAAGACTATTTGTCACCTAAAACCTGCCGAATTATTGTATAAGTCAATGGGAAAAGTCCAGGGATCAATTTGGTGATGTTTGCAGTCAATGGGAGTCGTTTAAATTTGTCACAGTTTTTAAAATTCTATTTTTTTTAAAAATTTCCCCAAATCAAATTTTGAATTCAAGGGATTTTTTTTTTAAAAACTCACATGAATTTGAAAGTCGACCCTTGATAAATCTGCCCCTAAGTGTTGTGAAAATACATAACTTTTCTTAGTACTTCAATAAACACCTAATTTTACAAGTCTGCCTGGAGGACTGCTCATTGAGTGCCTGCTCTACAAACGAATACAGTGAACTCTACAGAAGCATCCATGTTTCAGAAAAGAATGGTTTCCAGATCATGTTTATGGTAGTTTTGGATATTCATTGAGAATATTTGAGTAACTGTATTAAATACAACAATATAACAGTTTCTTAGTAAGCCGTTTCAATCTGCCAGTTTCCATGCATCAATCTTCCATTACAAGAACTAAAAATGGTTTTACAGTATGTCACTTTGGATGCAATAGTCTGTTTGTAGGCAGGTTGATTACTTGCTTCACTTGCTATAGCTACCACAATTTGCCAGTGTTTTCAGCATTTTCATTCATAGCAAACATTCTTTGGTATATTAAACCCTGGGGTTTGTTTGTATGGATGAAAATATTCTCTCTGATGTGTTCTGATCAGTTATTGAATTTTAATAAACTGTTTATACAAAAAAAAGTCCTGAACTGTAAAATTGAAATGTAAATATTTAAATGTACACATATACAGTAACCATATATAGAAGAACATACTTTATATAACACTTTTACAGTATAACTATGCTTATTTTTCCAGTGTACTCCCTATTTAGTTCACTTCTGAAGGGGCATATTTACTAACCTTGGAGATAAATATCTGGAGAGCTTTCTGGAGATGTTGCCCATTGCAACCAATCAGAACTTTGCTTTTGTTTTCTAACTTATAGGTGGCTGTTTAAATCTAATTGCTGATTAGATCCATATATTTATCTCCAGTGTTAGTAAAGATGCCCCCAATAGATCTTAGACCTTAGTATGCTAGATTCTACCTGCGTGTGATCTATAACATGTTTGGGCAGATTTACGAAACTCACATGAATAGATCGAAGTTCGATCGAATTGGAATCCCCCCATAGGCTTTTTTTTCAAACACCTGCTCGAATACCATTCGTACAATCGAACTCCTGGATCGTTCGAATCATATGATTTTTTCGTGAAATCGAATGATCGGTATTCAATCATACGATTTTATCGATGGATCGAATATCAAGGTAAAAATAGCCTAAAACTATTCGATAAGCATTCCATAGTCAAATGCTTATCAAATTCCTAAGGAATTTGACGGTTTTTAGGGGAAAATAGTAAATCTGCCCCATTGTGTTAGTAACAGACTACATGGAGGCAACAAACGGCAAGAGGCAAATGGGTTAAAAGTTAAATGAATACTGTCATTGGAAAAAAATTCAAAATGCATCAGTTAATAGTCCTGCTCCAGCAGATATCTGCAATGAAATCAACTGTATCTAGTATAGGTAATTCTAAAAAAATAATACTGAGTAATCATTGAAGATGCTTCACTACTCATCTGAGCAGCTTCTTCAATTCAACTGCCTGAGTTGCAGATGTCACCACTCTGAAGAGTTAAAATTGCCATTGTGATTGGATTGGTGGAAGAGTATATATGCCTAGGACTTCCCGCACCAGTCAGTTGAACTGAAAAAGCTTCTCCAATGAGTAGTGAAATGTCTTCAATGATTACTTTCTTTTCTTTTCAAATTCTTTTTATTGAATTTTATGATAATACATCATCAAGACAATGCTGTACAGTAAATTCATATTAGCTGATATGTTCTTCGTATTTAAATGAAAATTAACAGAAAAATAAGATAAATAAAAATAAAATAAAGTAAAATTAACCATAACTTCCATGTGACCTGAAAATAAAATTTTACCAAAGAAAAATAGTAAATAATATGGATGTAGCTAATCAATCCAATATGCTTTGTTATTACAGTTGTCTTATTGAATCACTATTTCTTTTCCCATGAAATCAAAGATAAATTGTTTTCTCTTTGCTTCTATTGTTTCTAAATAAATAGACCATTTAATTTCTAATTGGTTCCTCAACTTAGTTTCTCCAATTTTATATCTAACTGCATCTTGTAAACATAGATGATACAAGTAATTATCAACCTCCTCCAAAGCTGGAATACTATCCTTGATCCAATGAAGAAAAATTGATTTCCGGGAAGCAGCTACAACCAAGGAGCAAAAGAAAAAAACTTCATCTGATATATCAGTAAATGGGTCTTCAATTGAGTCTCTTAAATAATCTCTAAGATCAAGCAGTGCAAATTCAATGATTACTAAGCAAGTCCAGTTTTGGCATTACTTATACAAGATATAACATAATCTGGATGAATGAAAATCTTCATAGTCAGATTTTTTTTATATTTAACTTTGAAATCTGACATGGGGCTAGACATAGTGTCAGTTTCCCAGCTGCCCCAGTCATGGAATTGTGCTCTGATAAACGTCAGTGACTCTTTACTGCTGTACTGCAAGTTGGGGTGATATCACATCCTCCCTCCCCCCTGCAGCCTAACAACAGAACAATTGGAGAATAACAGCTCCCTGGTAGCTCTAAGAATAGCACTCAATAGTAGAAATGCAGGTCCCACTGGGGCACATTCAGTTACCTTGATGCGGAAAAACAACAGCCTGCCAGAAAGCAGTTCCAAGTGCTGACTTTTTCCGACAGCTCATGACCAGGCAAAATAACCTGGATGACTCTCTACACACCAATATTATAAATTAAAAAAAAATATACTTGCTGGTTCAGGAATTAAATTTTACATGGTCGAGTGAATTACGTGCAGTTTAGAAATAAAAACCACACCATAAAAATTGTGACAGAATCTCTTTAAGGGAAAAGATCTATAATTATACATTTGCCATTTAATACTACAGCAAATGAGAAAAAATACAAATTACATGAAGAAGGTTTAACAGTCTGACTACTGTTATACCTTCTTCATTTATCTCCTCTTCTATAGTGGCAAACAGTGATAGGCGAATCTGTGGCACTTTTAGCCAAAACGTTTGCAAAAAGCTTTTGACTTGGACTGCAATTTAGTCGAAATTTATCGAAATCATTTTGACGTGAATTTGCATCTGTAGATTGATGCAAAGCATTATTTTTTGATGCACAATGCAATTTGTTAAAACCCATCTTCTATGGGTGTTTTGTTTGTGTCACCTTTTTTCAGTTGGGTGCTTTTATATTTTATATAACAGATAAAAATTAATAAACCATATATTTATGTGAATAAACCTTATATTTAGATCATGTAATTATAATGATTCTGAAATACTATGTAATGTAATGTTAATGACTCCGATTGAGAATAGTCATAGTTGTGTTATCACATCCAAAAACCTTCAAGTACCATCTGAGTAGTAGTTAAATGAAAAATAAACTCCAAATATAGCGTATCAAGAACTTTTTTAATATGAAAAATAGCACAAAGGTTCAAAATCTCAAGCAGATAAACAGTGGAGGAGGAGGAGCTTTGTCTCTCTGGAGACACTGGTCAATGTCTTTGACCTTCTGAAATTCCTGCCTCATGGCATTCACCTAGTAGACCATTGTGATTAGCAGCTCAGTGTGGTCATAAAAGGATTGCCAGTCTGAGTGCCCACATCACTGAGTGCCTGGTCAGGTGGTGGTGCTGCCTGATAAAGTGCTGGTGCTGCCTAGTCAGGTGCTTCTGCATCATCAAGTGCTGCAGCCGGATCATCCTGGATCCACTCAGCTGTCAATGAATGAATATAGTTTGAGTAATACAGCAATAGCACTATGGCAATTATGGGGCAGGCGACACCATTAGTATAGTTTTTTGCAGCAGATAATCTCCATTTCATTTACTTGTTCTCTACAGTTATATGACAGATAACTGTTACTGATGTTACACTATTCACCTAAACACACTTGTGCGCAAGAATAGCAAAATAAATAGGAATCAAGTGGCTTTTTTTGTAGTTAAGAAGATAATCCTATTTATTCTGTTTAAATAAATCTACATTTGTTTGCTAACAATGTGGCAATTTTAGAAGTAAAATTATTATTAGCCTTGGTACAGGTCTAAACAAACACGCATTTGCTCAAAAATAGCAAAATTAATAGGAATCAAGTGGCTTTTTTGTAATTAAGGAAGAGAAATGTATTTATTCTGTTTAAACAAATCTACCTTCTACTTCAGCTCTAAGCTTATTCACAAGCAGCCTCAGATGGATGTCATACCACCTCCTGAGCCTGCGTCCGAGCCTCTCCATGTTGGCCCATCACAGGGACTGCATCCCGGGGTCCCAGGGGAGATATTGTCTTATCCCTCCCTGTGCAAGTAGTGTATGAAAAACTGAATATGCTCCTTCATCAGGTGTGGACCTGCTATGTTTACTGTAGAAAAGTTTTACACTTCTACAGGTGTTAGGGCAGGGCATTGGCATTTATACTGTTGACACCAATATTTGACGGTGTATGACACGTGACACGTGAAGCATGCACATCGACTTTGATGCTCATGCGTGCGTGTTTAACATATTAGCTATTGAGTTGAGTGGCACTCAAATACATTATGAATTTTTTTATTTTAGTAATAGTATTACTACATTTGCCAACCATGCTGCAGTATTTGATGTAACATTATTAGAATTAAAAGAGGTAGGCCTCAACCAGAAGAAATTATCCAACATTGTGGCAGTATTGGAAGCAACATTATTTTTAGGAGATTTGACAGACCCTAACCAGAAGAAATTAGACAATGATGTGGCAGTATTAGAAGTGAAATTATCATTAGCCTTGGTAGGCCTTGACCAGAAAAAATTAGCCAACGCTGCGCCAGTATTAGAAGTAACATTATTTTTAGGAGCTTTGACAGACCCCAACCAGAAGAAATTAGACTACAATGTGGCAATATTGAAAACAACATTGTTTTTAGGAGCTTTGACAGACCCCAACCAGAAGAAATCAGACAACGATGCGGCAGTATTAGAAGAGAAATTATTATTAGCCTTGGTTGGCCTCAACCAAGAAATTAGCCAATCATGCGGCAGTAGCAGCATCAGCAGTATTGGAATCAACATTATTAGAATAAGTTGAGGTAGGCCTCAACCAGAAGACATTTTCCAACCATGTGGCAGTATTAGAAGCAACATTATTATTAGCCTTGATAGGCCCCCACCAGAAAAGAATTTGCCAACAGTGCAGCAGTACAGTAGTTGGAGCATTGATAGGCCCCCACCACAAAAAAATTTGCAGACAATGCAGCAGTAGCTCTAGAGGTTACAGGCTGCAGCATAAGCAGTAGACATATCAGCTAGATGGAGAATAGGCAAAACTATGGAGGAGGAGTCTATGAGAGGAGAGTATAGGCAGCAATGGAGAGAGGAGGGTAAATCTGTGAGGAGGAGGAAAGGAGGCTAGTCTCTGATGTCTACAATGGACACTTGGATATCCCAACTTATTTGTGCCTCATAAATTTTTATAAATGTCAGCATATCCTCATTGCCAGTGGATAGCCGTATCCACTTCTCAGTGACCACCCTACCTGCGGCGCTGAATACACGTTCTGACAGGACACTAGCAGGGGGGCAAGCCAGAGCATACTGTGCCAGTTCTGGCCACTGGTCGAGCCTCAACACCCAAAAATGCATGGGGTCATCATCAGTGTGCATGGCATCCTGCACACTGACCATCCCCATGTAGTTAGCCACCATATGCTCCAGGTGCTGTTGGTGGTGACTTTGGGTGCTGACTGCTGCCTGATGAGGCTAAAAAAAAGCTCTTCCACACACCCATGAGATCTCCACCTTTGCTTCTGCTGCTGTTAAGTCCCCGTCTCTGCTGGATGTGTGGAGTAGTGGAGGCCTGAGAAGTGTCAGCCACCTCTGGGAAGGCCTTAAGCAATTTTGAGCACAGAGTCCTCTTCAATTGACCCATAATCCTCTCTCTCTGGCTGGGTACAAGGAACTCCCCCACCTTTCCCTAGTACTGTTGGTCAAGCAAAGTGTCCACCCAGTATTCATCCCAGTCTTTGATGGAACAGATCCAGGAATCACTCTGGAGGAAAGTCACCCAGTCCTCCTCTCCCTCATCCTCTTCATTGGACAGAAATTCCTCCTCCTCCTGCCTCCCATCCAACAGGTGCTTTAGGAGGAAAACCAGGGGTATAATATCACCAACACAAGCAACACAAACATTGTCCCTGTTAACAAAGCTTGTGGCCTGCTCCAAGAAGGCAAGTACTTAGCAGAGCTTCCTCATCTGCTGCCACTGCTCTGCATTGAAGTACCCCTTGCACTGTGCTCCAGCAGGTAATTGCTGACCACCCAGTGCTGCTCTAAACCATGGAAGAAGTGGCTAAGTTGGGTTTGCCCTGTACCCTACGGGAGGCACCTCTAGCCTGAGGGGAGTGCACTTGCTTGCACTCTCCCCAGCAATCGACAGCATGATCCAGTGACAGGGACACATTCTCTACCAACTGCTTGAGGAGGAGGAGGCAGAGGGGGCTACAGAAGAAGCAGAGCTACACAGTGGCCATATCCAACTGTGAGCCTCAGAATCCTCTTCCCTTGCTTCAGGGGATGGGAAGCTAGCACCTCTTCCCTGAGGAATGGGAGGAGGTGGACCGGAAGCACCACTGTCCCCAGTGCACTGGCACTTTGGTGCTGCTCCTGTAATCCTGTGAGGTTGTTTCATATGGGAACTTAAAGCCAACATTTCCATATGTGACTCTGCCTGCCCCCTTCGAACTTTATGCTGGCATTGCTACCGACTGGTCCTCACTCTGGCAAGTGAAAAATGGCCACAATGCTGAAGTGCTTGCACCTTGCCTGCTGTCAAGGGCTTAGAATGGTCCCCACCTATTGGCCCAGAGGCTCTGGACCCAGGTGCAGTGCTGCCCTGCTGCCTGCCTGGTGGGGGCCGGCTCTTCATCATCATCATCATCATCAACAACAACATACAATTCCCCCCTGAGCAGCTGTTGTTATCCTCCTGAGCCAGCTCCCAGGGTCTGTTCTTGTCATCTTCCTCCCCCTGACCAGACAGTGTAATATATGGTATCCATACCCACATCCAGCATGCTGTTGTCTGACCCCACACCAGCAGCCTGCTGCCCTGCCATTAGGGGACCCTGCCTAATACGCACTACTGACCTCCTCCTCCTCATCAGACATGAATATACCCCCATTCCTGCCTGATCATCAAAAAGATCCTGGGTGTCTGGGCAATTATCCACCACAGGATCAAACAATGATGGGGATGGGGTGTCCCCCAGCACTGAGCTGGCAGGTGACACCACCTTCTGCCACTCACTGGTGCCTGCTGCAAACAAGGTAGACTGGCTAAGCCAGGCTACCTTGTCTGCAGCAGGCACAAGTGAGTGGCAGAAGGTGGTGTCACCTGCCAGCTCAGTGCTGGGGGCTACAAAGACTATGTCATGTAAAGAATGTATATATTACTTTAAGATACATACGGTTTAATTGTTACTGTTTATATATTTGTCCAAATGCTTTCCTACTATAGGGGGAATATGTGGTGTTTATACAAATGGCCTGCAGGTGGCACTGTGCATACATAGGACTTTCTGTACAACTTGAAAGTGAAAGTAAGACTTACTGCTGTTATGTAATGGCTGCATGATAAAGCACTGTTCTACTCTCCTAATCCTCGGCTACCAAACACAACAATAGGCATCTAATTGGCTGCTGTGGCTGACGTTCCCATTTGTCGCACTTTTTTTGACATTTAGTGAAATGGGCTGTGCAGCGAATTTCTGGAGCAGTTTTGTGAAAAATTTTACCCGCGGCAAATTTATTAGCCCATCACTAGTGCCAAACTCATCAAGACTTAATAAAATGAAGTCTCATTATAGAGATGCAGGCCCGGATTAGTGGGCAGGCCACTTAGGTCAAGGGAGTCAAAATGCTGGGGGAGGCATGCTGCCCACAACTGGAACTGTCCCAACCTGGTATGCTGAACCCGCCAGTCACCGCAGCTCAACGTGCTCAAAGTGGCAGCAACTGCGAAGCAGGTGAGCTGGTCGGGGCACAAGTGGGTCTGCCAAGGGGGGAAGTGCGGGTCAGCAGTGAGGGGATGAGCGAATGGGGGTTGAGCGCAGTCGGGGCGGGGAGGTGTGTCACCTAGGGGCACACATTTTAGAAATCAGGCCCTGGAGAGATGATTGGGGCACACACCTCAACCAAATACCAGACATTGGTTAAGGCATAAATAGTGAGTCTAACTACTTTAGGTTTGAGCTTTTTAAGAAAGTGGCCAGAGGGCTATGAAACGCATCAAGCGTAATGGTTGCTTGCATTACAGGCACTATCTTGCACATATATTGTTGATATCAATTTTAAATGGATCAATAAGGTAAGTGAAATTGTATGACTGATTCTACATGGTGCTCCATGACACACATATCTACAATTGTTTCAAATGCTACCAGAGCAGCTTTACATGTGTAGCACACCTAGAATCTATTAACAAGGTTCTCCATGGTGTTTGAATTGTTTTGGACTACTTTATGTTTGAGGTTTGAATAAATAAAACAACTTTCTTGATATTGATTGGAATTTTATGCAAAGTTATGATAGGTTGTGATAGGTTGGGATGTGATAATAATCAAATAATAATATCTACTTAGTCTGAAACTGAAATAGACATCAAATGGAAAAGATCAGTTTAGTTTTATTTTTATTGACCTCATAAATGTATATATATATATGTATGACTGCACTTTAATGTTAAATCTTAATTTAGTTCTAATATCTCTTCATTTTTTTTAAATACATTTATTGATAGTTATAAATTTTAATTAGATATTTTCAACATTCTCAACATTAACATGTACAAAAAAAAATCTTTTTGTTAAAAAAAATGCATTATGAGTTACATTCTTTACTGATCGATTAGAAGTGAAGTTTAATTCATTATGTTTAACATTCTTTACTGATTGATTAGAAGTGAAGTTTAATTAATTCAGCTAATTAAGATTATTATTACCACAGACAAATTAGTAATATTATTCTATAATAATTCTATTCCATATTGACTCTAGTGGATTACAGAACTATTATTTTCTATTCAGTTGATATGGGAGCATTCATTATCTAGTAAATATGTTTGTATATTAACATGACATTAAAGACGACAACTATATTTATGCCTAAATATTTAATATTTTCTCAGTAATTCACTAAGTATTTTAGCATTTTTTTAAATAAAATATTTCAATTTAAAGATGCTGTTTATGTAAAGCAAAATAATGTATCTCCCCTGTCTCACTTCAGTAAATATAGGGAGACCCCCCAAAGTATAACAGATAGTGAGTTACAACAATGACTTGACATTTAGAGAGTCAATTTCATGCTGTAGTTTTTCCATTGACAGATGAATGTGTTCTGTGATGCTGACTCCTTTGTCCTTGGAATAGGTCATTAGTTATTTATATCATGCTCTGTGAGTGTGGCATCGAATATGTGGGAAAAAGCATCAGAGAATTCAGGCTTCGAATTATAGAATACATAGGAGACGTCAAACACAAGAGAAATACGTCTGTAGCCAATCACATCAATACTATGCATGAAGGGAACACTGCAGTTATGCATTTTATTGGAATTGAAAGTATCTGTAATACCACGCGAGTGAGATATTTGAATAGAAAGCTTCTTCCATTTACACTCTAAATACTAAAGCACCATATGATTTATGTTTACCCCGTTCCTCTAAGAATTAGCCCTCATTTGTTCACGAAAATTCCTCAAGCATGTAACTTTTTTTCTGCAGTTGTATATAAATATATTGGTACTGTAATAATTTGAGAGACCCACTTAGTGATTATGAATGTGGGAGCTCATTTTTCTAAACATCATAATGTCACCACCTGGTTTGGTGGTGGGTGTGGGGGTACCCAACCTCTATTTGCCGAACTGTAACTCACTACACCACAATATTTCTTATTTTTTCCTTTGTACTAGATATACAGTCAATGATTAAAATATTTACTTTATCAGAACAGAAACTCATTGAATAATCACATTTTATTTTACCTCTGAAAGGATAAAAAGCTAACAACAGTTGGACTATTCTTTATAAAGATGGGCTGACATGCAAGTTAAAAATACAAAGAGTATTTAAACTGTGCATATATAGGGGAACATAAGGCGATGGTATGTTTACACTCACTAAAGCATGTTTTCAGGATGAAATGCTCTACTATGCAAAAGCTATGCAGTTCAGTGTAAAAATAAAAACTGGGTAAGTAGGCTGTGCAAAATAAAAAATGTTTCCAATATAGTTAGTTAGCCAAACTAATCTATAAAGGCTGCAGTGAAGTCTAGTATAACAGAACAGAATTTAACTTCCTGCTTTTCAGCTCTCTAACTCTTATTTAGTGATGGGCGAATTTATTCGCCAGGGGCGAATTCGCGGCGAATTCCCGCGATTCGCCGCTGGCGAATAAATTCGCGAAACGACCACAAAAATTCGCCGCCAAAAATTCGCCGCGCTAAAACTAGTCGCGCGTCGGAATCGACGCGACGCGCGGCGAAAACGACGCGACGCGCGTCAAAAACGACGCGACAAATGGCGAAAAATTCTCGAATTTCTCTGGAAATTCGCGAATTTTTCGGCGAAGCGAAACGCGCCCGTTTCGCCCATCACTACTCTTATTTAGTCAGTGACTTGAGGGGGGCCATATGGAACATAACTGTTCTATTTACCTAGTTTTTATTTTTATACTCAACAATTCCTTTAACAGTTGTCCAGTGAAGAGAAATCTTCCTTTTAGTAGTTAAAGGAACAGTAACACTAAAAAATAAAAGTATATTGGTAAAACTTGTGTGTTTGCTTCAGAAACTCTACTATAGTTTATATAAACATGCTACTGTGTAATGGCATTCAAAGCTGAAAAAGGAGAAAAGGCACAGGATACAAAGCATATAACATATAAGCTCTGTAGTAATCAATGAGATTCTTCAGAACTTATTTATTATCTACTTTGTATCCTGTGCTTGAATGGGTACCCCATGGCTATACAGAAATTTGTTTATAAATAACTATAGGTGTGTTTCTGAAGCAAGCTCACCAGTTGTTTCCAGTGCATGGCAATAGTGTATTATATTTTAATTACATTAGAACACTTTTTTTTTTTGGTATATTACTATTTTACTTTTAATTCACTTGTAGAATTCCTGGGCAGCTTTTTCAGCAAGGTCATTACAAAAATTCATATGCCATTATCCTAACATACTGTGTATCTTCCTACTGCTTGCACATACTTTATTATAAGCACTGTATAGGTCAGAAAACCCTTAAAAGTACAACTCCACTGTACTTTGTGCAAAAAAAAAGTCAATGTTAAAAAAACACCAACACATTTTACACAGAAAAGAATCTAGCCATCGACTTCAATACATTTTGTCAGTGACAGAGCTGCAAGAACCATCCATCTTCATCCTAAAAGGAAAATGGCACCACTCATATTTACTTTTATTCATTATTCTTAATAACAGTTATACATCATTCTCCACCCCAATGAAGCTTACAGTTAAAGGCTACAGGAGCCATTTAGCTCACCTGTGAGGTTTTGCCATGTGGTAGGAAACATATGCACAGGGAGGATGTAAAAAAGATGCCGCAGAGAGTGTTGTGGCTAGAATTAAACCTGTGACCCCCAGAGCTGCAAAGTTGCAGTACTAACCATTTTGACACCATGCTGCCCTCCTGTCAATCCCACATTTGACATTAATTAAAATGTTATGTATCCAACAATGTACAACAGTCGTCCATTCAAAATCAAAGATAGTCCAGGAAATGGCAGGTATGCAAGTATCTTGCATTAATATGGTGAACTAAACCCTAAAAATACATATCACTAGAAATGCCATATTTTATATAGTGAACTTAATGAATTAGCCTAAAGGTTCATCATCTTTATAGTTGTAATGATCCAAGCCTTCAACGTTATTACAGGTGTTTTCCATCTTGGCTTGTGTAAGGAAGGTCTGCTACATGCTCAGTGTGCTTTAAGTGGCTTAGGGCTTAAATTAGGTGCAAATTATCAAGCAGAAAATGAGGTGGGCCTGTCATAAACTGATGCTACAGAGCTGTGCCCTATAGCTGAGGATAATATTTCTCAGTAGAAAACAATTAACTAACATTCACAGTAATATGTTGAGGATTTGTCACTGTGCCTCAAATAGGTATTAGAATCCATTTAAAACATAAAATGCAATTAGATCCTGTCTAGTAGGGGTATTAAGTGGATATCAAGTGAAAAACAGTATAGTAAAACACATTCAATCCCCAGCTAATTTGTAGACCTAATTTAACACAGATTCTCTTGTATACCTAATTACATACAGTGGCAATGCACTCAGGTCCACAGACCAACTGTTCCTGAGTTTCCTCATTATCACAATTTAGTCAGGAACTGAGATGAGGTACATTTTCCTGTGTGAGTTAAATAAATCATTGAGATGACTGGATAGTGAAAAATCCAAATATTGATTTCATTAGATATCTGTTATCTTATTATTACCTAATAAACCTTCCCCTTAGTGTTATAGTGTAAACATAACACTTATTTTTGCCCCTTGAATGTCAGACCCTATACTGTACATCTCTAGCCATCGGGATGCCAGTATTGTAAGTAATGCTAATAGGCAAAGCAAAACACTATATTTATTTATGCCATACATGTTATACAGATATTGGTTCCATGATCTGTAAACCTGTTATCCAGAAAGCTCCAAATTACAGGAAGGCAATCTCCTATAGACTACATTCTATCCAACTAATGCACATTTTAAAAAATGATTTCTGTAATAATTGAACAGTACACTGTACTCTACAGTTAATTGAGATTTGTAGATTTAAGTCCCAAGCAGTCTTGCAAATAGGTCCCATACCTGTTTACTAAAAAATTAATGACAACACATGAAAAATAAATGTAGAAATTTTGTTTTATATGCAATTCATATCTATTTCATAAAATAAGAGGTTTTTATTTCCTTTGGAGTTGGCACACAATTACCATTAATAGGTTAGCTTATTATTTTAACACTACCATTTAAATACACTCTCTATTTCTCTTCCTTACCACTTGTGTTTCGATTCAAAGTTCCTGAACTGGACAAAGTCTTAGCAATTTTCTTTCTTCAACATGAAATATGTTTGATGTCAACTTGCCAAAAATGGTAGAGAAAACCTTCTGGAAGTCACATCTAAGGAAAGAGCTTTGTGTTCGATAACAAGAGTTCCATTTGCATATAAATAATAGTGGGGAAGTCAGAGAGATTTCACTATTGTACGATATAAAGAAGTCAATCTTCTATTATAAAACAGCTTTTCTTGGGAGTTCTGCTGGATTGATAGGATTTAATTTTCTTTTCCATTGACCACCTGCACCATTCCAAGAAATAGATGCATTTTAGAAAACTGTTTACAGGTGGAAAAATTTATAGACAGAGAGTAGGAAAATAAATTATTTTGTAAATGTTATTTTCTAACAGTTTCCATATCAAGATAATAAGCCATCTTTATTTTTAATGAGAAAATATATTTTTCTTCAGTTTAATATCTATAGCACTTCTATAGAATGACACATTCCCTTTAAAGAGAAGTATTGTCTATTACTGCTCATGGCATCTTTATCCTAAGAACAGATGGGAAAAAAACAGAGTGCATAGATTGTTGAATAAAACATTTTCTTCACACTTCAAATACACCTGTATATTGTTACAGTGAATCAACTATTTTTGTTGATTATTGTTTGCTAAAAATAAGGAGCAGACCCCCACTGGCTACAGGCAGAATTATTATTTATTACACAAGTACAGGTATTACACAAGTAGAGGTATGGGTTTCAATATACGAAATGCTATTTACCTCCGGTTTTAATGATTAAAGGACCTGTCTGTAATATGTATCACCACTGATTATATATTCTAAAAATAATTTAAACATTAAATAAGCCCAACAGGATTGTTTTGTCTCCAGTATGGATGGTAATGTTTTATTAGAGAGATAAGGGAAATCATTTTTGCAAATTAGAATTATTTGCTCAAAATTAACTGTTTTGGAGATGACTTACTGCACAGTGGGTTTCCGAATAAGGGAGCCCACACCTGTATCAGATGTCTGTTCAGAAATGAAAACTCTTTAATTAGAAAGACAAATTCAGATAAATCTAAGTTAATCGCAGGTGGATGTGCCATAGCTGCTACAACTAACCACGACTTGAACTTTTTTCTCCAGATGACATTTCTGAATCAATTAAATATTTTAAATGCCTTTTAGGCTTTAAATGCTTGTATGCTAGGTGATTCATTACCACACTGTGCCAGCTGAATACGATTTCCGATCACAGATATTATGGGAAACTTTTCACACTGTTAGGATAGATTGACAATGTGAAATTAGCTATTCCTAGTAGACATGATCTCTTGGGTTTAAAATTTGGGAGACACTACAAATTATTGCTGAAATATTTTTTTTTTCATTTACTTGCTGTGCAAGTATTTTTTGTATTCTCATATTATTAAAAAGTAGTGATGGGCGAATCTATCCCATTTCGCTTCGCCGAAAAACTTGCGAAATTCACAAATTGGTTAAAAATTTGCTTTCGGCGCACGTCATGTCGTTTATCGGCCAGCGAATTTTCAGCAGGCGAATTTTTGCTGGCGTTGCGCGGATTTATTCTCCGGCGGCGAATTGTGGGAATAAATTCGCCCATCACTATTAAAAAGGCCAAATGTTTGCAACATTGTTCCTAATGATCATTCATGGAAATTGAAGTATGAGATTTTTAAGAAACTATTTTCACAGATATATGAAACCCATTCTATTCTTGCACTTGCCATCCCACCAGACATTTAATTTGAAGCTTACTATTTCCCATGTTGTACAATTATGGAATAGTGTCACGAACGGCACCCAATACCAGAACAGTTACCTTTATCTCAGCTCGGCTTCACCAGTTACGTGACCGCCTTTGGCCTTGGGAGGAGCCCTCGGCTTACTCAGATGCCACCTGGACTTAACGAGAGGTGTAAAGCAAAGGTTCTGGCTAGCATAGGGGCACGATCGTCTCACCAGGGAATCGGGTCGAAGAATACCACCAATCGGAGTAGGCAGGCCGGAACAGCACAAGCTGCGTAGAATAGTCAGACAGGCCAGGATCAGGATTGGAGAGTGTAGAGTAGTCAGGGGACAGGCAAAAGGTCAGGATTCCAGAGGACAGAATAATCAGACAAGCCAAAGGTCAGGGTTGGAGAGTAGCAGGATAGTCAGGCAAAGCAAGGGTCAAATACCAGTAATAAATCAGGAATAATACAGAAAACACACCCAGGAACTAACTAATTGAACCTAACAACGGGCAATGCTCTGAATACTAAGATCCCTTTAAATACAGTTTGAATTTCGCGCCATTGCGCGTGACGTCATCATGCCGGCGTGCATGCGCCTATAAAAGGCGCGCACTAGGGAACCGGCACTGAAGGAGAGAGGATGCACGCGGCGAGCGTCCCCGCCAAAGGCACGGCAGGCGCTCCCGCGTGCTCGGGGGCCAGCCACTAGACCACCAGGGTAAGCGCTCCTTACAAATAGTTTCCATTAGTCCCATTAGTCCATGTTAACATTAGGCACCATTAACTAATTTTCTCTGTCAAAATACCGGTGGTGACATTGAGATTTGGGGTGTGTCATGAAATCCTTTCTCTTCTGCTCTGTTTTTTTCCAAATATCTTCTTTCTTCTTATTTCTATTACCCTCCAATTGCACTCTTAGTCCCTTGAGATATGCTGACTAGTGATGGGAAAATCTGTGGCATTTCGCTTCATGAATTTACCAAAAAAATTGGGAAATGGTTAAAATTTGTAAAACGCATTGAAGTCAATGGGTATCTTTGACACACTGACAATTGTTATACTCACGACTATCTTATCCAAATGCATTAAAGTCCAATTTTATGTGTGTGACTTTTCTGATACACAACTTTTTTTTTCCGCTGGTGGCAAAATGTGGAAATTCACTTCAAATTCTGGTGAATTAATTCACCCATAAAACAAAGAACGGCACTCTAGGCTTTTGCTTGCAGGGACACCCTTGCACAATAAACCAAAGCAAGGGGTTCCCTGCAAGCAAAAGCATTGAGTGCCGGTATCTTTGTTCTATAGGATCATTAGGACGTTGCTGAATCCTCCATTACTGAGCACCAGGCTGCTATCGTTAGGGGTTTGTTAGGGTGTGCGCCTGCCCAATTGTTCCAAAATTTATTTGCCCATCACTAATGCTGACAGTAAATGCTCAATGCTTTTTGCTCAACAAAAAGATTCAGAGCATTCTAACCAGTAGAACAGCTAGCGGGGGTGTATATTGTGTATGGGTGGGTTCAAACTTCACCTGTGACATCAGCGTTGTTGGGGAGAAATGCAGTAATTTGTTACACTCGCATTCTGACATTTGAAAGTTACTATTGTACCATGACCTTAGGTTTTGTTACAAACCAATCAGGAATCAATTAGTGATAACCCCTTTCTTTATACCTGTAAACAATAATTATTCCAAGTGCTAGTATTATACAATGTTTTATATTATTTGAATTTCTCAAAATGAAATGAAAAGAAATTTGTTCTTTATGACTTTATCTTGACTAAAAATGCATTTTATTTTTACTGATGCTATTTTATACTTATATTTCTATCAAGCAGCAAAGCACATACAATATGTCACAGAGAAAATGGAAAAACAAACTGTATTATTGACAAAAAGGAAGAGGGAGCCTCATAGAAATGCATTAATGTTTAAACTGTCCAGAGCTTTATCGGAGAAACTGTCAAACATAAATCTTGTATATTCTGTTAAATATTTTGTTTACTTGCACTTTCAAATTTTATCGGAAAGAGAAAAACTAATGTTGTAGACTAGAAAATAATTACTGAATTCAATGACTCCATAAACCCTTTGACTATTATTTCCAGGAAAGTACAACAAAAAATAAACCACAACCTGGCAGTCTAATTTTGATAAAACTGTCAGATATATGTCACTATTTATATTTTCAGTTTTAAATGTTTTTCTCAATTTTAACCTTGTACTTCAAGTATTCTTAAAGAATTAAGGAGGGTTGTATGCAGAAAATATGATCAATACACCTAAAATCTCCTTTGTTCTAGCAAAATATGACACTTTTATCTGTAGCATTAATGTATCACAAGTTCTTAGATCAGCATCAGGTTCTGATTTACTTGTAGCAGAAAATTCATTAAAAAGTTTTAGGGGTCATGTCTTCACCATGTTAATATATATTTCACATGCTGTTGGCTCCCTCTGCTGGACACTTGCTGTAATCACAAAAGATAATTTCCCTTTATTCTGTTATTCTGCATCCCCGCATAGTTTATGGCAGAACTGCATTTGGACTTATCAGGCCACCATACTTGCACCATGTGATCTAGTGCAATGCCTTGTGGGAGCTAGGACTCCATTTTACAATCCATGCTGTGGAAGAAGCACGCATAGTTCCATCTCCTCCTCATGGCAGCATCGTTGGTAAAAAAATAGTCACACCAAACACATCTACAGCTGCCAAGGACACTGCTGCATATGTTTCATGCCAGTTAGAGTTTTATGCTGAAGTTATATATGTTATATTTCATTGTTAACGCCAATCCACTTATTATATCTGCTGTTGTTTATTACAGTTTCACCATTCCCATTTCTCATTGCTACCAAGTAAAATCTTCAGTTCTCTTTATTGGATTGTGGGAAGGTTTAGCTGTATGCCGAACTACACACTGCCCAAGGGTAATACATAGGAAGGACAGAACAGTCTTAATTAACTATTTTGCCATCTTTTTTTTTTATTACATTTACAATGCTTCCTTTCATGTGTTGCTGTTAGGACCAGCCCAGACTCAAACTCTTGTGTGTGTGGTTCCAGGACACTTACACTTACCTTGTGAGCCACTGGGGGCTCTTGTGGCTGGTCCTAAGCTGTTTGTCTATGTGCCCAACTCTGCCTGTTCCTGAATACATTCCTAAATAATTTAGAAAAGGGAACATCCACCTTCTGCCTTATATTACACATTCTTCTGTAAAGGCTGTATGTTGGCTATGCACCACTCCATATAGTTGTTTTCAGATTTCATTATAGGTTTAACAAATTCAGTTAGGCCTACAGAAATGTAGAGTAGATATTAACATGTAAATATTTTAACCCTCACTCTACTCATATCATACTGGAGAAATCCTGATTTTCCTTTTTCTCAGTAGAAAAGGAAAGAGAGGAAGTCTGAGTGGAATATTCTGCTATTCTTCTGTGTGGTTAAGCCATATTAAAGGGTTTGTTCGCCTTTGAGTTAACTTTTTGTATAATGTAGAGAGTGATATTCTGAGACAATTTGTAATTGGTTTTCATGTTTTATTGTTTGTGGTTTTATAGTTATTTAGCTTTTTATTCAGCAGTTCTCTAGTTTGCAGTGTCAGTAATTTGGTTTCTAGGGTACAAATTATCCTAGCAACCCTGCATTGATTTGAATAAGAGACTGAAATATGAATAGGAGATGGACTGAATAGAATGATAAGTAATAAAAAGTGGCAATAATAATACATTTGTAGTCTTACAGAGCATTTGTTTTTAGATGGGGTCAGTGACCCCCATTTGAAAGCTCCAAAGAAACAGAAGAAAATTGCAAATCATTAAACAAACTGTGAAAAATAAATAATGAAGACCATTTGAAAAGTTTCTTAGAATTGGCCCTTCTACAATATACTAAAAGTTAACTTGAAGGTGAACCACCCCTTTAATAGGTTTTTAACCTGGAAGCTTTTATAAACTGCACATCCATTTGGATGCCTTTGAAAAGATTTCATTGGTGTGCTATTTTGTTCCTAAACTTTGAATTCTTTTCAGAAGACTATAATGTATTAATCTACACCACCCTTAGCAGACATGAGCTATCAGCTGGTAACATTAACATTCAGGTGCAGTGCTTTCAATAATTAAAAGGCCAAAAGGCTGACAACTATAGCTGCAAAACCAGATCCTAGGTCATAAATGTAACAGAGAAATAAATAAAGGCACCAGAACACATTCAAATCCTGAATGCAGTCTGATGCTGGTATTCATGAAAGAGCCCTTTCTTCTGCTACTTCATCATTCACACTTCACTGATCTTTATGGAAATGACCAATACACTGGACATGTTACAAATAGGCCCACTGAGGTAATGCTAATACCTATTCTTATCAAATAGAATTGCCATTGAGCTAATCTTCTGCAAATTACTTTAGGAAATTGACATTTTATGTGCATAATAATGTCAATTCGAAAAGGGGCTATTATTCTGGATAGTATTACAGATGATATGTGTTCAGGATTGGCATGGCAGATATAGGCCTAAACCAATGTATATCCTTTTGGAAGAAAATAGGCATGAATGTTTTAGAAATCAGTTGGAGTGACCGCAAATGAAAAGGACAGAAGCTAATTAAAACAAATAAGGAATCATTTAGGGGCAAATTTACTATTATTCACCCAAAAATCCCTCAAATCTATTTGAAATTACTATCGAATGCTTATCGAATAGCCTATGGGGGGGATTCCCATAGGCTTTTATTGCAATTCAGTACGTTCAATCTGGCGAAGTAGGCAGTTGAAAACCGTTAAAGTCCTTCGATCATCGAATGGTCGAATGATCGAATATCAGATTATTCAATCTATTTGATCATTCAAATTTTGTGTATTCGATGATTGAAGTGGCCAAATTTGCATATTCGAGCCTCGATCGAACTTTGATCCATTCACGTGAATTTTGTAAATTTGCCCCTATGTGTCCAACGGATCAGAAATAATATGAATGGCAACACAACCTCAGATCTAGCTAACAATAATCATTCATCTGCAATGCACTGTATGAATAAGGTGTAGGTTCCACTGTGACATCATAAAATGCATTTTCTAGAATGTTATATAGGCATACTCTACTGTGTACACTGTGGAACAACTACTACAGTTGAAATAAAAATAATAAACCACAAGTTCTCACTATTAAACCCTTCTATGCATTTACATGGGGCCTCTGTGCAAGTCTGGGTTGCCATTAATACGTTTGGGAGAGTTACAGTTTAAATTATTAACTAAAAAAATATATTTTATCATTATTATGCACACTGCCCATTTTTGTAATTTAATTGTATCTCAGACATGTTATCTCCGTATGTCACACATGAGATAAAGGATGGAGAATCCAATATTGTACTAGTCAGACTTGTTGGAGCTATATTCAATTTCCACCCCCTCTATACACATGTTCAACAATAAATTATTAAAAGCTGACTATTAGCTGTCTATTAAAAGCAAGCTAAGCTGTTACAGTGGCTTTAACAACACGGTTTAAGGCAAATGAATGTACATTTGTTAATAGTATTTAAACATGCAAGATAATATTTAAGCAGGTTGAACGTTATGTGCTTTGGTGTTGGGTCTTTAGGGTGTACTAATGTCTATCTTAGGGTATTTCTTAGTTTGAAATACACAGGAATGTGAAGTTTTTCTTATGTTCTGGCCACATATGGGCTGACTATGTTACTTTGCCAGCTATTCTCATCTCCTCAATTTCTTGGTTTGGTCTTTTTGCTTGATTTTGTTTTGATAAAGGCTCAGGCTGGGTATCCACAAGTTATCAGAGCTCCTTTCAGATGTTCATTTGCTTTTCCTTTCACTTCTGCATGGATTTCCACAGTTTTAGCCCGATGGTCCCACCACATACTGCGTATGTCTTGGTCAATAAGGCCCATGAGGTTTATGGCTAGTGCTCTGGCAGGCCAGTTCGACCCTGTGCACATTCTACTTTTTTTCCACGGAGCTTACTGGCTAGCACTGAAATTTGAGGCTTGTTTTATGATCAACTAGCTCTGAGTGGAAAACATTGCACATATGTCTGTACTTCATAGACTAATTTGCTGCTGATGGAAAAATGGTGGTGAAAACAAATACAAAGACAACCCACTAGTCCTGAATGTGCATGTAGTCACATGACCTGCTGGTATCACTGCTCACATGGGGCAGATTTTAGCAAGAAAACACCTAAGTAGGCACTATCTAACCAAAATCTGAGCTTTGTGTGTAATGATAGACAGATGGCATTTATTTTGCTGTCTACACACACAGGATAACAGAGACAAAAAAAAAAACGTGACATTTAATTTATTGCTATGGTCAAATTTTTTAATATAACCTGATTAATAAATCTGATGTTAACATATAAGAAAATGCATTGACTGTTCTAGTATGCTTATTTGCTGCTATTAAAATGATTGCCTTATGATACTTCTATAGTGATTTTCAGTATATTTAATTATTGGTACTGGCACATCAATATGACACATATTCCCTTGATATATAGCCCCTATTGTCTTATTATCCGCTATTAAAATATAATTTATTACAGCATGCTGTTATCTACTGTGTGACTTTTATTCACTCTTTAATACACTGGGTCAGTAGGTCTTGCTGCTTTTGAATTTATAATCTAAAATAAATGGCTTGGCCTTTGAAACATTTGAGAATATTAGTCTTTTTATATTCATATTGTTGATTGCAGCATTTATTTTTAAACCTGTTATGCCAAATTTTAATACCACATGCATGACCTTTACTGAAAAGAAAATGCACCTGACTCTAAGGATTTATCTTATCTCCCAAAGTATTTCTCACACCACACTATTATTTTTAATATTTTATCTGTTTTTATTTTTCCTTTGCCTTAAATGGACAAAATGCTTTACCTTTTTTGTATTCAAAATATGCAGTATTCTTTATAAATAATGTTAGCTCTTCAATATTCCCTTTAATAAATAGAAGCATGAGGGTTTAGATAATTGCTTAAAGAGGACATTCCTTCTCTATTTACTAGTTTTATGCACAAGATTGAGAATTATCTCACACTTACTGTACCTTTGTGCTTTGTGAAAGCTTTTTCTACAGGCTGAGGATGTCTCAGTAAGAAAAAAACATCCAACAGCTCCTATTCATATCATATATAAAAATGTGATGAGAATATATGTTCCTAATGTTATATTTATACAATAAGCATATTACAATATGGCCAATGCTGCACAGACAGTATAGGTATAGGATCAATTATATGGAATGCTTGGGAACTAGGGTAATTCAGAGCTTTCTGGATCACAGGTTTCTGTACTTTCTAAAAGATATGCATATATGTATGCAGACATTTCAAATTATAAAATTTTTCTCAAAATTTTAGTAATCTATTAACAAGAGATACACTGGGAAAAAAGTCAATTTGCCCTTTAAACTCTATATCCTACAGTACATATCTAAATATCTACACCAATTTAGAAACTTCTGTTCTTTGGTGCAAAATGTTCTTTTATTTTAATAATACTCTACCTTAAAGGGATTCTGTCAAGGGAAAACATGTTTTTTTACAAAATTAATCAGTTAACAGGGCTGCTCTAGTAAAACCCTGCATGTTGCATGTTTCATGTTTCTAACATGAGGCTAGACATGTCAGTTTCCCAAATGCCCTCAGTCATATGACTTGTGCGCAAATAAACTTCAGTCACTCTTTACTGCTGCACTGCAAGTCGGAGTGGTATGTTCTCCTCCCTCCCCTCCCAGAGCAACCTATCAACAGAACAATAGAAACGCAACTAAATAGCAGTTCCCTGACACCAGATAAAATCTCCCTGACACAAGAAAACATTACTAAAAAATGTTCCCATCCAGTGGTAGATATGACAACAGCACTTAATAGTAAAAATCCAGTCTGGCTAACCCAAGTTTGGACTTCAGTTACATTGAGTAGGAGAAAGAAAAATCCTGTCTCAAAGTAATTCCTTTGGGAAGTGCTGGCTCTTTCTGAACGGACATGACCAGGCAAAATTACCGGAGATGGCTGCCTGCACAGCAATAAAACTAAAAATACATTTGTTGGTTCAGGAATAACATTCTATATGGAAAAATGAATTGCTTATAATTGACAGTGTAATTTAGTTATAAAAATTATACCATACAAATCATGACAGTACCACCTTTATAGCAAATCCTGTCTCTAATGGGATATTCTTTTTTTTTTTTTACTTATGTCAATAGTGATCAGGGCTGGAACTAGGGGTAGACAGAGTAGTCATGTGCCTAGGGTGTTTGGTCCCTTTTTTGCTGTGTCCTTTTCATGCATGCAAGCACCTATTGGGTGCTGTGAACGGCCAGGTTGCCTAGGGCACTTGGCCAGACTGGCTTGACTCCGATAGCGATCCTACGTTTTGGGCCATATTTATAAAGATGTGCAAAATACTTTACTTCTACAATGGCTCGAAATTGGTGGCACTCTCAGTATTAGAACAACAAAGAAACTCTCTTTTTAAGGCAATAAGAGGTTCATATACCCCAGAATAACCCCACAACTTGTTACCCAAACATTATTTGAAAATGAAAAGGGGATGCACACATCAAAAAAAGTAATACTTGGTAGTCAAGAATAAAGTTAAAAAGATATTTACTTTGATATAGTATATAACAAACAAATATACATCAAAACATTTGGTATATTGGATACAGTCACAGCTGCACAAATATATACATGCCACCAGGTTACAAGATCAGTGTAAAAAAGAACAGACCACAGAGAGCAGATACACTTGCCAATGATGAGCATACCCCAACGTTTCGGCACTATAGCCTTTGTCAAGGGGGATTCTGATGTGCCACCAGGCACATACTATACTATATCAAAGTAAAAATCTTTTTAACATTATTCTTGACTACCAAGTATTACTTTTTTGATTTCGAAAAACAAATTGTATATTTAATAAGCTCTGTTGTAGTAGTACTTATGTGTAAATTAGCGGTACACATCAGTTACATCAAATCCAATGTTAGAATGAAAAAAGGAACATAAACTGAAACAAACCTAAAGTTATTATATAAACTGCCTGTGATTTAACCCTTTTGGCACCAACGGTCTGCTCAGTAGAGCTGCAATAGCGACAGTCTCTTTGTGAAGATCCCCATAGAATCCCTGTTTTATGGTACCTATGGGATTAATATACTGTTTATATTGAGTTCATTCTGGTGTCACATTTGTTTCTAGGCTTTCCTTCGTCAGTCAGCAAATTGTATCAGTTTATTGTTTGTTATTGTGTTAATAATTTCCTGGGTTAAAATTGCAGTTCAGTGAAACATTAGAAATTCCATGCCAAAGTTACAGTAATCCATACATACAGTCAGCAAATGCTTAGTAATTCTGGCATAGAATGGGACTTGCAAGAATAATAACAGGCTGCACTGCCACACAGATTCATCAAGATGATGTACCTCTGCACTTACCCCATCCTTTCAATAGAAGCACTAAAGTCTGACTACTGATGCTTCAATGAGCATAATACTGAGAACTCAGCAACTGTGTATTGCTCTCGTGATGATACTTTCCAATCCTTTGATCAAGTAAGAGATACCTGACTCAATAACTTTAAAACTGAATGGGAAAAGAGAAGTATATGCATTAAAGTTTTTGCCTGTATTGCTTTCTTTACCTTTTCTCTGAATAGTCTACTTTAAAACTTTATTAAAGCAGGATTCAGTCATTGCATAACTTTTACTTTCTATCAAACTGACTTTAAAATAATTGTTTTTCTTAAGCTCACCCTTATTATGCCTTATTCTAACAAAATGTTACTGTGCCATGTCTTATTATGTGCCAATACTCTCCTTTACTTCTGGAGGTGGCTGATTGGGCCAGGGACAGCTTTTTTCCCAGTGTCCCATAAGCCCAATCCAACCCTGGAGCTAATCGTCGTGCTTTGTAAACAAAGGTGACCAAATACACCATACATCACAAGGCATTAAAGTGTTAAAAAACAGTGTATATTTTTTTAATTAATTTGGAATGCTCATTTTAAGAAATATATCTGCCATTCCTGGTGATGAATTGCCATCCAGTATCGGTAAGATTCTGACTGCAGTCTTTCACCATTAAATGCACTTTTAGACATGCTATTATAAGATAATATGTAGTTTGTGTTCATTTTTTTATTTGTTTGCATTTTTAATTTAGTATTTTTTAGCTGTCACTGTATATGTTTACTATGGTCCAAGGAAATGGTTTGAAAGAGAGACTGTGAAATAAATAGGTCTTGAATAGAAATATAATAGCCTCACAGAGCAATAGATTTTTGGCAGCTGGGGTCAGTAATGCTGTTTGAAAGCTGTAAACAGAGAGGCAAATAAAATACTTTTAAAAATAAAAATTATAATGAGTTGAGAAGAACAAGACATTCTATAACATTCTAACCCAAGTTTACTTCAAGTTGAATTACTAGTGATGAAAGAATCTGTCCAATTTCCCTTTTCCCCAAAAAAAAGAGAACATTTATTAAACACAGAAATATTTGTGAAACACATTAAAGTCTATCAGTAACATTTTTATCAAGGTGACATTTTTATGGGTGACTTTTTTTTGTCCACTACAACTCTTTTGTCTTCACAAAACTTTTTTGTCTACTTCAACTCTTTTGTCACACACACACAAAACTGTGGCAAATTTTTGACAGTGACGAAAATCATAAATTTGCGTCAAAACCCTACATGGAGAAAATAAATTAACCATCACCATGAACTAACCCTTTACATTTTTAGTAACAATCACAGCCCAAGGCTGCTTTGTTACTTAGTGGTAATAATCAACATGCCTTGCACATTATAACCCATAGGGGTCTATTTATTATGGGAGTTTAAAACAAAATTCACTGAAAAAATTGTGTAAAAAAACTGTGTGAAATAAAGGGCAAATGAATCAATGTGTGTTTTATTTTACACCATGTGTGGGGAATTAGTCATATTTTTTAACTTCACATAATACATCTGCCCTATAGTAAGTTTCAGGCACACTGTTCTAATATTGAAACATATAAAATGTTTCTTGCCTTCAACATTTTTCTTCATTTATCTCACCATAAAGCTGAGTTTCACACAGTTCTGCAACGTCTTAATGTCTTTATTCAAATTGTATGGTTTCTTGTTGTCAGACTGACCCTACAACCATATATTTCAGTTTACCACTTGTGACTTTTCAGTTTTGTATGCACAAAGAATCCACACACTGTTTAATATATAGATCACACATTTCTTAAGTAGAACAGAGAGCCTACAAGGAGGCATTCATTAAAATCTGCAAGTGAGGCAGATAATTTGCAAAGCTTTAAAAGTTTTTAGATATTTGTTCTGAAGGAGTTCATTATATTTGTTTTTTTAGGTAATAAAGAAATGAAGTAAAGCATGGCAAACAGTGGTGTTACTGTTATTTCTACGTCTAAATGAGTTATTCTAGCATGTGACCTGTTTCATTTTTTACACTGATTATTTCTGAATATTTTTTAGTTTTGACTTTGGAGGTGTTTATAAAACACAAAATATAGATGATGTAATGGCACTATATAATTACTGTGGAATCCAATATGTCCAAATTGATAAAAAGAAGAATATACAGTACATATGGAGCAAAGTTAAAATGAATATTGGGCATACATGATGCACTGATGCTATTTTATATTTGTAAAATGTCATCAATATGCGCAATGCTGCTGTACATTTTTGTAGTTCTACAGTATGTCTACAAAGAATTAGTCATTCCAGGTTAACATATCAAAATGAGACACATTGAAATGTTTTCTTGACCTGCCAAGCAATGCAATTGAACAGATCATTTTAGTTCACTGGTTCACTATACTAAGGAAGAGCAACGTCTTTATAAAATCTATAGTTTCTAAAATAAAGGCAATACCTCCAAAGTTAACTCAATATAGACCAGCAGCATAAGCATTGCTTTCATTCTTAGTGTTATATATTTACTTTCCCCAAAAATAAAGGTCAGCTTTATAGTCAAATGTAGCTTGGGCTTGTGTATTCACTGTTAAAAACCGCATGTGAGCTCTTAATCTTGCTTTTGTTTTCCTGCATCAATTGCTTTTTGACTTTGACTGTGAGACTTTGCTCTATAAATACATTTTTTCAAAAATCAAAACGTTGCTGTTTTGTACCCCTTAATAATGGAATTCTGGGTTTTGAAACAGCAATTTATTTATTAAAATACTGTGCATGAAGCATGGCTCTCTCACTGTACAGCTTAGTCTCCTCAACCCCGCCTATATGCTTCTTTTTCTATGACAAACTTTATTAGCATCAACAATTAATAATAAATACTTCCCTTTTTAACATATTAACATCAATGGTGCTAATAACAACAAACATTAATAGTTGTAACAGGTGATTTGCTATAATTATATTACTGTAAACAATTGACTTCATGGTTGTTTTGATAATATGGCCATAATGTGTTTGCACATCATGAGTACGTTTTTGCGCCTGGTTATTGTCAGTTGTATTTTGTGTATTAACTGTGGCATGATCTGAGTTTCTTGTTCCCTGGATGGGCGCAGAAAAAGATTCAGAAAAGATTCTGAAGTGTCCATCTGGTTGTCCTCACTGTTATCTACTGACAACTGCCTATTTCCATTTGCATCTTTCCTTGATTGTCAACTGGCCAGTAAGCATCTACTGGTAGATAGTGATGGGCGAATCTACCCCATTTCGCTTCGCTGAAAAAATGGCGAAAACATTTGCGAAATTTGCTGAATTTTCGCCAGCCGAATTTTCACTGCCGTTTCGCAAATTTATTCGCCAGCGGCGAATCGCGGGAATTCACCGCAAATTCGTCCAATGCAAATAAATTCGCCCATCACTACTGGTAGATGCTGCTCCATGTAAATCAAATCATGATCCTGTGGCTCCTTTAACTACAATGTTGGCCATTAGTATGAATCACAGTATATTTAGCCATAATATTTTTACATAATTTGTTTTAACCTCATAAGAATGAGGTGAGACTAGGCCTAGCACTTATGCTTTTTCATACCAGATACGTCTATTCCAAATTCTGACCTCATCTCCATCGTGTAAATGTTCAAGTGTTTTTGTACTTAGAATATTTCTTTTGCCTCTCACACATGTTTTGTTTCTGTTGTCTGTATTGTTTATATAGGGTCTTATCATTGTGGTAACACTTAAGTTCCAAAGCAGGTAATTTTGTCTGTATTTATCTTGCAAGGAATAACTGCTGGAGATTTGCCTCCACAGAACAATTTGTGGCAGCTTTGAGAGAGCTGGTTGTTACCTGTGAGTTTGGGAATCTAACAGATGAAATACTAAGAGACCAAATAGTGGAAAAAACAAACTCATATCTCATTAGAGAGAGAGACTGCTTCTAGAGCGGGATTTAACCCTTGCAAAGGCTATTGCAGTTGCTAGCCAAGTTGAAACAGCAGTGGCAGAGGCTGGGGCTCAGGGAACTGCTGTGAATGTACAGATTATGAATCCAGTACTGTGGTCTAGTGATGCACATTTACAGGTAAAATACAGTGCTAAGGAAAGGGATTCACTGCAAAACTGGGAAGCAAATACAAATAAAAAATACTGCTTCCGCTGTGGTTCAACACAACACACTACAAACTATGCTACATGTCCAGCAAAAGGTATATAAAAGTCATGTCACTTTGCTAAGGTCTGCTGTGGTTTTGCTGGGGATGTTCATGAAGTCACTGCTACAAATGTTAGTGTTCAGTGTGGATAAAGCTGGTACATTTATTCAAAACAAGTGTATATGTACTGTCAGTGCTGCTTCTGAGGGACACTCCGTTGACTTGATGCTTGATGCGGGTTCAGCTGTTTCTGTGCTACCAATGGATGTTTTCTTGAAGTACTTTGCAGGGCATACACTTGTTGCACCTGCCCTGAGACTGTTTAGTTGCTTAAAGGATCCAATCCATGTGCTTGGTTGCTTGCCAGTTACTGTACAATTTAAATCAAATACTGCAAAATGTGACTTTTAAATTGTGAATAAGGATACTGTTCTACTTGGAAGGGATACCTTTGCTGCATTAAAGCCAAAATTAATTGATGGTCTCATTACTACAGCACCAGTGCCTGCCACACTGCCTATGTCTAAAATCTTTACCACAAGCAACATTACACTAGGCTGTGCAAAGAACTTTGTGCACAAATTTAAGTTGAGACCAGATGTAAAACCAGTACGCCAGAAATTGAGGCGATTACCCTACTCTATAAGGGAGACTGTCTCACAGGAACTAAAGAAACTGGTACAGCAAGATGTAATTGAAAAATCAGAATCCTCTGAATGGGTTTCACCAATTGTTGTAACAAGGAAAAAAACTGGACTTATACGATTGTGTGTTGATCTCCGTGAACCTAATAAAGCAGTTGTTATGAGTAATCATCCCTTGTCACACATAGAGGAATTATTTTCAGAACGAGGAGCAAAATTCTTTTCTACTCTGGATCTCAGAGTGCTTATCATCAAGTATTACTGATGATAAGATGATTATTACTGATGATAACCCCTATAGGAGGGGATTATAATCGCATATTATTGCAAAAGGAAATAATGTGGATTGATAAGTTAAACACCATGGCCCCTATGGGTTTAAATGATTCTGTGAACTACTCATGTTTTTTTCTGACTTAGTGATGCCTTTTTCTTTAAGTAATTTGGATTTATTGTAACTTGTATTGACCCCTAATGGTGATAATTTAGTAAATGAATTTTGTTCTTTCTACTGTATTCACAGCGAAAAGAAAAAGTCACACAAATGCATTGATTTTATGGACTATTCACTTTTATTACTACTGTTTTGTTACTAATGATAAACACTACTCATCACTACACAGGTATTATAAATATAATATTGTGTACACGGTACCACTTTCTGAAATATTTATGCTTGTATACACACTTTGTGATGTCACTTAATTGAAAAGGACGAGCATTCTTCCAGAGCACTTCTCTATACCTGTGAACTAGGTTACACCTAAGAAAGCACTTGAGAAATGAGGTTGTACCTCCAGAGTGTGTGCCATCTGATTTTTCTACTACATATGAGGAGTCTTATCTGCCAGATTGGAAATGTACTTGCCAAGGTAGTTCACTGGGACTTACCATTCTTTTACTTGTTAGAACTTTTTCCACTGTGAGAAATTTTTCCATCAAGATACAAAATATAATTTTTTTTTAAACTGATAATTAGCATGATTCAGTTTAATTCAATTTTCTTTTGATATCTGTAAGCCTCACTTTAATATTGTGTCATGCTCTGCTTCTGTGGTGTCAAATTAAAATATCATCTTTGCAGACTTTAACTCCTTCAACCCCTTCCAAGAGTTGCTGCATTGTTCTGTGAAAAATCTCTGGTTCTGAACTTAATCCAAAATGCAGAAGCTTGAACTGATACCTTCCAAAAGGTGTATTAAAGGGGTGGTTCACCTTCAAGTTAACTTTTAGTATATTGTAGAAGGGCTAATTCTAAAACTTTTCAATTGGTCTTCATTATTTATTTTTTATAGTTTTGTAATGATTTGCAATTTTCTTCTGTTTCTTTGCAGCTTTCAAATGGGGGTCACTGACACTATCTAAAAACAAATGCTCTGTAAAGCTACAAATGTCTTGTTATTACCACTTTTTATTACTTATCATTCTATTCAGTACATCTCCTATTTTTTTTTTTTTTAACAATTTTTCCATTTTACATTATTATTAGGAACAAGAAAATAAGTTTGAAAGAGGGAGGAAAGAGAGGGGAGGATAGGAGGGGGAACAGAAATTGGAGTACTGGAGCATTGGAGCATTAGAAACTGCATTACTGTGTCACCAGATATGTCTCATTACTAGGCATTGAAATTAATTATTTCCTTGCAGACTTTCAGGAGTAGAAGGTTCGATCGTACAGTTCTACTCTGTTGAGTTCGGCTAGGATATGTGCAGTCTGCGGAAGGCTGTTTTTTTTCCAATGTCTTGTCAGTAGACTTCTACTGACCAGAAGAAGTCTTGTAATTTCCTTTTGTATCGTAGTGGTTCTTGTCTCTGTATCATATCCTAGTAGGGCCAGTGCTGGGCCGATGGTAGTTGAATCGCCCGTAATGTCTCTTAGTAGTTTGTTTACTCTCTGCCAATATTCCAGTGCTATAGGACAAGCCCACCAAATGTGTAAGAAGGTCCCTGTTTCTCGTTGGCACCTCCAACATATGCTGGGAGAGTTGGGAAAGGCTTTCTGTATTTTTTCAGGAGTTAGGTACCATCTGTACATCAATTTTATAGTGAGTTCATGGTGATTAAGTGCCCTTGAGTACTTAGTTGTACGTCTGAATAAATCGCACCAGGTCTCCATTGACAGTGGTATTTGCAGCTCAGAGCTTGATAAAAGGCCCAATGTGGCCTGAAACGTCGCTATGTCCAGAATATTGCCAATGAAACTGAAATAAAGGCATTTTATTCAACGTTGGGTGCTGTGCTCCAAGTTTGTTTGCAGCTCAGTCTGCCAACGTTCCATTGCTAAGGGTATGATGTCAGATTCCTTTTGTTGTAATACTTGATATAGTTTCTGTGTTCCTTTCCGTTTTCCAGATACAGACCAACATCTAATTTCAAATGGAGTGGGTTTGTGCGTTCCATTCCATTTTTTCATATAGAGATAGTGTCGCAATCTTATATATGTATAAAACTGCGAGTTTGGTAACTCATATTTAGTTTGCAGACATGAAAAGGTGGCTAGGCTACCTTGCTCGAACAAGTCTCCTAAATGTTTTATACCTCGGGATTTCCAAGGGTGTAGGGTCAGGTCAGGTATCATATCCTCCAGAATGGACAGGGGCATAAGCCTTGATGGTGGGTTTGATAAGTGAACATTGTTTCTAGAGGAGTACCAAACCTGTAATGTTGCTTGTATAGTTTGTGGTAATTTGTTCAAGTCTGTGCGAACATGTTTGCCAAGGTTCCAGACATGAGCTACGATCGAGTTGCCGAATAGAGCTTTGTAGACCCCATGTTCCAGGTCAACCAATTTCTTTACACCTGGCGGGAGGTGCCAATCCGCCAGTTGGTCTAGCAGAGTCGCCTTATAGTATTTTTGTACGTTGGGACACGCCAGTCCAGCTTTCCTTTTTGTAGCATACATAACATTTTGAGCCAGTCTAGGTTTTTTCCAATTCCATATGAATTGCATCAATATCCTCTGAAGTTGCTGAAAAAAAGATGTAAATAATGGGATGGGAAGAGTCCTGAATTTATATAAAAGCTTTGGGACAATCAGCATTTTTATAGCATTAATCCTTCCCAGCCAAGAAACATAGGTGGCATTCCACTTTTGGAGAGTTATGGCTGTGTCCTTCAGGATTTCTCCATAGTTGTACTGGTATAATTGGAGGGGGTTAGCTGTTATTTTTGTTCCCAAATAATTCACTGCTGTAGTTTGCCAGTCCAAATTATGTCTGTTGTAGCCTATAAACATCCGTTGTAGACAATAGTATAGGTAGTGCTTGCGTTTTTGAGATATTGAGTTTATAATAGGAAATACATCCGAACTGTTCAAGTAATTCAAACAATTTCTGTAAGGCAATAGTGGGATTAGTCATTGTTAGTGCAATATCGTCTGCAAACATTAGGATTTTATGCTCCTGTATACCCACATCAACTCCCTGTATGTCCTTAGTGCATCTAACGGCTTGGGCTAATGGCTCTATACTTAGGACGTATATGAGAGGCGAGAGGGGGCACCCTTGCCTAGTTCCATTAGTTATGGAAAAGGGGTCTGACAAGAAACCATTCACATTCACTTGGGCTGTCGGGTCTGAGTACAGAGCCATTATAGCAGTGATCATTGAGGGTGGGATTCCAAACTTCTCTAGGACTATTCTAAGATAGGACCAGTTCACCCGGTCGAAGGCCTTTTCGGCATCCAATGCTACAACTAATGACGGGGTATTGCTAAGGTGCATTTGTTGGATTAAGGTGATAAGCCTTCTAGTGTTATCATGAATATGGCGCCCTTGAATAAATCCTGTCTGATCATTATTTATAAGAACTGACATCACTTTCTGCAATCTCTTTGCTAATACCGAGGCGTAAATCTTAAGATCTCCATTTAGTAAAGAGATAGGCCGATAGTTTGAACACACTGTGGCATCTTTGCCTGGTTTGGGAATAGTCGAAATATAAGCTTTTAACATCTCTTGGGGGAACAGTCCTTGCAATGCTACCTCATTGAAAACTCTAGTAAGATAGGGGGTTAGCGTTGTATGAAAGGTTTTGTAATATAAATTAGTATAGCCGTCCGGTCCCGGGGCTTTGTTTTTGGGGAGGGTTTGTATGACCGTCGATACTTCCTCTGTGGTTATAGGGCCAGTCAGACCGGCCATCTCCGCATCTGTCAGGGACGGCAGATCCAATTGGTCTTTCAAATTATAGAGGGTACTATAGAATTTAGCAACCGTATCCGCTATGTCTTTAGGGTTGATTTTTGGGGCACCCGAAGATGTAAATATTTTCCCCACTCTACGCTGCAGGGTCTGTTGTATTAGCTGTTTCTTAAGTAGGCTAGAGGCTCTATTTCCCATAATGTAGGTCTCACTTTTGAGTTTCAAAAGTCGGGCTTGGCATCTACTCAAAATAAGAAGGTTTACCTCCTCCTTGAGTTTGTTCACAGTTTGTATTAAATCAGGCGAAGGAGCTATAAGTCGCTGTCTCTCTAAATTGTTTATTTTAAGTAATAGATTTTCTTGTTTTTGTCTGGTAAGTTTAGATTTGTGTGCTGCAATACTAATCAA
>CM044432.1:71438506-71449642 GCA_024363595.1 Xenopus borealis | reverse complement strand
GGGTGTGTTTGGATCAGATGTTATGAGATCCTGGGCAGTTCCATGCCGGCGTCAATTTTTAGCTCAGTGGTTATGGGACCCTGTGGGGTTTGCTAGGCGTTGGCTGGGCTTTCAATCATTGGCCTTGTGCCATTCTTCCTCCACATGCAGTCGATTTAGCGTTGGTGGCAACCTATGTTGAGGTTCCATTGGGATATTCCAGTATTTCAGCGCTGCTTTGCCTTCCGCTAAGTAAGCGATTATTTTGGTTTTGTTTTGCCATTGAACTATAAGCTTAGTTGGATATCCCCACTTGTATGGGATTTCCTTCTGGCGTAAACTTTGGGTAATCACTGCTAAGTCACGTCTTCTTGCCAGGGTGCTTGCTGACAAATCTGCATAAATTTGTATCTTATCGTAGGGTTGTGGTAGCTCTCCGTGCTGTCTAGCATATCGCATTAAATCCTCTTTAACTTGAAAAAAATGAATACGGAGAATAGTGTCTCTAGGTGCTGCGCTCGGTGCTTTCTTTGCCTTAGGAATCCTATGGATTATATCTATTATTAGGTTGTCTGCAGTTACATCTGGTAATACTGCTTTTATAAGCTCTTGAGCATATTGGCGTAATTGGGGTTGTAACACCTCTTCCGGAATGACCCTGAGCCGCACATTGTTCCGCCACGAGCGGTCTTCTAGATCTGCGATTTTTTTCCTGCAGTTTTTCTATTTCCGCATCTTGCGCGTTTACTGTGTCAGCCATGTCATTATGTGCTGTTGCGTATTCCGCCATTCTTGTCTCTAAGCGGTCCGTTCGCTCACCTATGGCTTGTAACTCATTTCTGAGTTCCTGCACTGTGTGCTTAGTATCAGCGCAAATATCCTCTCTAAGCTTAGCCAGCATACATCTTAAGTCCGCTTGCGTTAAATTATGGGCGTTATCTACCTGTTTGTCTGGTCTTCTGTTAACAGGCGTGCTGGTGATGAGGCCTCAGAGGATGAGTGTGCGCCATCTTGGATCCCGTCCCGTTGCGAAACTTTCGGCTGTGATCCATAAAAATCGGTAAGTTGTAACGGCTTCTGCTTGTTTCTCCTCCTCGACATTTTTACCACTTGTCTTCGCAAGAGTCGCTGACTTTTACCGTCTTGGGACTGCTAAATGCTGATTATAGACGACACCGGCTACGGAGCTGCAAAGGAACTCGTGTGTTCACATACGCGCTTAAACCACGCCCCAGTACATCTCCTATTCATATTCCAGTCTCTTATTCAAATTAATGCAGGGTTGCTAGGGTAATTTGTACCCTAGAAACCAAATTGCTGACACTGCAAACTTGAGAGTTGCTGAATAAAAAGCTAAATAACTATAAAACCACAAACAATAAAAAATGAAAACCAATTGCAAATTGTCTCAGAATATCACTCTCTACATTATACTACAAGTTAACTCAAAGGTGAACAACCCCTTTAAAGGTATACCCTTTTCTGCTTCTCTTAGTAAGAGCAATCTGCCAAGACCCAATTGAGGCAGCAAGAGTTGTAAATAATTTGGCATTTGCCATTTCACTCAGGATTTCATTCCGTATGGGTATATATAAATGTTCTCTCCTTATGTTTTCATTTAACTCTTTGGGATCCAAGTACAATCTCAGGGATCTGTCTTTTTTTCTCTACAGTGACTAAGGAATGTACCCAAGCTGTAGGTTCATTGATAGGCTTAATCATATCTAACTCAGTCAGGTGCTGCAATTAACATTTAAGTCTTTTGCTCAGTGTCACTGGAACATGCCTTTTGGCCTGTACAACTGGTTTTGCATCAGCTGTTAATGAAATAGCATAAATATACCTAATGAGGTAATTACTGTAGGCTGGAACACCTTGATGAAAAAGTGTTAACATTCAAAAATAGGTGTCTTTGGTCATATATTTCAAAGTTCATTAAAAATGTAACTGTAGATTAAGATATGCATAATGTAATTCAGAACTGGGTGCCCAAATATTTGCATTCAGTTGTAACCTATAGTTTATATAAATAAAGTGTTGTGTAACCATGGTGGCAGACATTCAATAGGGCAAAAAGGCTTAGGTTTACACAGCAGATAACACAAATATGGGTAGATAGGAATAATTTACAATTGTGTAGCGAAGTGCAATGTGTAAATGTAACTTTGTATATAGTTTACCATGTTTTTTTTACCCACAATGCAGCATTCCACCCCCCACAAACACAATTATGGACAGATATAGTTTAAGTATAAACAAAAACGTAACATTTTGACATTACTTGGTCCCCTTAACATTTGAAGCATAAATTGAATATCGGTAATTTTCCTTCAATTATGAAATGCGTGCTATCACTTTGTGTTAGATCCAAAGGTAAAGATATGACCCCAATATGACCATTTTTACAGCTTAAATGTTACTAGGTAAAAACAAACAATACAAAAAATATGAAACCTCAGATGGTCTATGTTTAAGTTACAGTACTTTCTTTTATTCCATTACTTCCATTACATACCACCAACTGCACCTTCTGTTATAATTAATGTATAGTCATGCACACACACATTATTTTCTCTCTTAAAACCATATTGTCTGCGTGCATTATTTCTAGCACTGTTCTTTAATTACCCAATTTAAAAAATCAAGATTACATTTCTTTTAATTAAACAGTTTCATTAAAATGCACTGTCCATTTAATTAAGCCCAAGCAGGAAAAAGGGATTCACAGTATCAGCAATTCTCACATGCACAATACACACAGGAATATACTGACAGTGTAGATATGTGACAGTGTAGATATGTATATGTGTATATATTTATGTATGTGTGTGTGTATATATATATATATATATATATATATATATATATATATGCAAATGCAAAAAAAACGTCACTCACGATACAGGTTCGATCTTGCCTGGGTGCAGTCCTGGAAACTGGTAATCTGCCTTAAGTCTACTAGAAAATCATGTAAACATTATATAAAACCAGAAAAAATGAGCACGCACTCCCGAGCTAGCCAATGAAGTTAAAAATAAGTTTATTCCATTTTACTAAAAGTTACACGTCCTAATGCGTAATTATAGGCACAATTAGGAGAAAACCATTACAAGAATTTAAATGTGTTAAAAAGGATATGACATTAGGATTAACCTTGTGTAGGTTTCAACCCTAAGTTCCAAACTTAAAAACAATTTAGTTAACATGGAACATAAGCTGCAATGGATTTGAAGGGCAAAAGGGGAAACGCTGATCAATTAAGATTCAATTTCTAGTAAACACGGGTTAAAGTTATGTTTTTGTTTGTTGCATATTCAATTGTGCAAATTTTTATAAATACATTACATCCATATTAATTCATAAAAATGTAGGGATACAGAGGGTTAATTCCCCTCTGTTCCTGAAAATGTGAGCTACAGGGTATACCTAGAGTTTGGCAGGGACTGGAGCCTTTCCCTTGTACAGCATGGCTGGCAGATACCAGAGGGTGTCAAAAGGTGTCACTGATGCACCACTTTTGTTTATATAGGCGATGCCATTTGCTCACCGGTAAATTTCCTACTTTCACTTTCATGGAGAGAAGGTGGACAGAACTCATGCAAAGATGTAAGGGCTAAAGTGGAGTTTGATAGCCCTGTGGGCTGATGCAGGGTACTCCAAAAGCCTGGTAAACTCAACCATGTGGGTTTGGATTTTGAATGGGCATCTTGTGTTTTTGCACTGCGGAGAGTAATGGGTGCTTGCATTATGGAGAGGGCTGGGAGCTGGTTGTAAGGAGAAAAGGGGGTTTAACATGCTCACGCTATGGACTATGCTAGGAGATATACCCTGAAGGTTTAAAGCAAGTTGCGTGCTTGGCTAGAAGGGCCTGGAGCTACTAAGGACTTTGTTGCTGTGGATTCCTGATCCAGTCTGCTGAGGCCCCGTTTTGTGGTGAGGCCACATAGGCCCGGGCCTAGGATGGCAAATTTTCAGGTGAAAGCATTCCACCCAACCACTCTATGGGGAGCACTGGGGACGTGCTGCTTCCTGGTGCTCCTGTGCTTGTGCGCATGCTCTCTTGGGCCTGCGTGCACTAGTGTGGGCAATAGGACCTCCCAGCCTAGGGTGCCAGTGTTGCAAATCCGGCACTGTGTCTGCCAAAGGAGTTTTAGGACTTTGCCAATCACAGACGGCCAAGATTGGGACTGCATACATTCCTAGGGTAGTGGATCATGCTATTGAATGCATATGTGTATTGTGAATATTTACTTACCCTTTAATCTGTACTTTCTTTATTAAAGTTGATATTGTTATAAAGCAAATTGTGTGTTGAATGTTATTACTAATGGGGCCACCAGCAGGTGTATTCCCAGATCACATTAGGTGGAGCCACTGCCAGGAGAAGGACTTCCCAGTACCGTTTCACCTTGCAAAGAGCAAAGAGGACTCAAGACCTGCAAGGGTAAGTGGTTAGAAATATAATATGTATAACCTTTGGCACAGGGGGGTGGACAAAAAGGGGTTACAAATATGATACATATTAAGATATCAAAAAAAGTTGAACCTTTTTATTATGTTAATTTTATTAAATCAACAAATCTAGTAATGCAATAAGTCAATACTAATACTCGTGAGACAAATGCATTAATGTCCACGATCGTATCCATTAATTAATCATACAGTGAGTTAATTTCTCTCTTTACTTATTAAGTGGTCATACATAAATAATTAATAGAGCTTAATTATAATAAGGGTTATGGCTTATAAGTATAAATGTTGTGTCTTTATTTTTTTTTTTTTTTTGAGATTGTCATCTGCATTTACACATGTATTATATTTATATATATTTTTTTTTCTTTTTTTGATAGCTTAATATACAAATATATCATATTTATGAATGTGGATGTAATATATTTATATACATTTGTACAATTTAGTATGCAACAATGCTGTTGCAGGTTTAATACCATAAATTGCATGTAACAAAATTGTTGAGGGTTTGATACTACAATTTTTTAACCCACATAAATTCGTACAATTAAGTATGTAACAAAGTTGTTGTGGGTTATATATCATTATTAGTAAGTTATTGTGGGTTTATACCACAATTAAAACTTTAGCCCGTGTTTACTATAATTTGAATCTTAATTGATCAGCGCTACCTCTTTTACTCTTCAAATCCATTGCAGCATATGTTCCATGCAAACTAATTGTTTTTAAATTTGGAATTTAGGGTTAAACTGTATACAGGGTTAATCCTGATGTCATATACTTTGCACATTTAAATTCTTGTAAGGGTTTTCTCCTAATTGTGCCTATGATTACGTATCGGTTAATACGAAACACATTAAGATGTGTAACTTTTAGCAATATGGAATAAACTTCGTTTTTACTTCATCGGCTGGCTCCAGGAGTGTGTGCTAATTTTTTTCTGGTTGTATCCTCACCTCAAGATACGGGTTTGGGGCACGGCATAGAGCCAACTGCCGTCCTTGGTTAGTGCAGTAGAAGCTGATATCAATTTCATCTTACACTGAAGGTGATGGACCTGGGGTCCGTTCAACTTTATTTTGCAGCCAATTTTATTGCTCGGAGATATACAATGGTTCTGTGCTAATTATCACTTGATCAGATATTGATAGTTCAAGGACTGGAGCTGGTTATATACATTTATTATAAACATTAAATAAACCCAATAGTCTGGTTTTGCTTTTAATAAGGATTACTTGTATCTTGTATCGAATACAAGGTACTGTTTCATTATTATAGAGAAAAAGGAAAAATTTTTACAAATGTGGATTATTTAGATAAAATGTAGTAAAATGTAGTGACTTATGTAGAGTTGGTTATGTTTATTGAACCTTTGTTATGATTAAACATATCTAACATAATAGAAGTGTGTGTTATTCTACTGTACTTGGACAATTTTATAAAATATGTACAGTGCTCAACACATTGTCACGCTAAATCCAGAACCAATGCTAAGCACCCTGTTCATGGCTATAGCTTCTGCCTATAACAGCGGCCTTTCACCTCGGGAGGAGTCTCCAGCTAATCAGATGCCGCCAGGAGAGAGAGGTGCCAAGCTAAGGATTCTGGATGAGCAAAGGGGCACGAACATAAGTTTTTTGGGCAGAAGGTCACAGTACAAAGTGTAGACAGAAAGTGTAGTCCAATCAGGCCGGGTTGGTGCAGGCAGTGTACAACCGGAGTCAGACAGGCATGGGTCAAACCAGGAGATCAATCAGACGGGATGCGGATACAGAAGAGCCGGTTACCAGGCAGGGTGAGGATTTCGGAAGTCAGGATCATCAAAATAGGCAAGGGTCACAACAGGTATCAGATATCAGATTCTCAGAACAGAAGCACCAGGACCTCTCACAAGAAGAACCTATAATGGGCAATGAACTGCAGACTGAGCTCCCTTTAAATAGGGTTTGACTTTCGCACCATTGCGCATTGACGTAATCACGCCAACGACAATGCGCCTATAAAAAGTGGAAGTGCGTGCCCTAGTAACTTTTGCTGCTATGGAGGACAACCACGAGGTGGGCGTCCCCGCTAACCCCCTAGACCACCAGGGTGAGTGATTGTTACACACGTACAGATGGCCCAGTGAATGCCCAAAGAAAAATTATAACTTGCTTCAAAGGCTTCATGTGCTTACAAAATGGTTATTCCTTGGCTTTCCTTGAATCAGTATCCCATATTATTTTAACCTGCTTTCATTGTCTTAAACAGTATTGTTTTCTGCTTCATCCACTAGCATCTGTTTTTTTTCTTTCTTCAGCAAGTGCTGGCCATTTCAAATAGGACATGCTTGTGTAAAGTTACTGAAAGATAATATAGCATTTAATTAAATTATATGGTGTTATTATTTGAAATTGAAAGCAAAAATATAGCTTTAAATTAAATGTAAACTATGGAAACACAATTGTTGCATGTCTTTGTCCCATTATAATTTTGGGTATTCTGAACCAATATTAGAACCCTCTACAATGTATTTTGTGGCTATCTTACACAACTTTTTTTGTTACTGTTTTGCAAAGTTATCTCAGTGTATGTCACTTTTTATAGATCGCTTGTTACTTATGAATGCTGTATCCAGGAACTATGGGTAGGCAGAAGAACCCAACAGTTGTGGGGGGCATCGAGGGAGACTTGCCTTGGAGATTTTTGGAACGTGCTTTTAGGCTGTACCTATTCAGGGAAATTGTTAGACTCACACCATACTAAGGTGTCTAGGGATTAGGAAGCATATTCTATAATCAACCAGACTAGGCAAGCTGCAAATACAGATGTAACTGGTAACCTATATTCGAGCTGTGTATATGGCTTTTTGGGCATCACTAGACTCTTCTTAGCTTGTGTCATTAACCATCACCTCTAGAAGCTAGATATAGAGATAGCAGCCTGGGCAGAAATATCCTCAGCTTTACTGGGGATAACTGTTACATAGTTACATTGGGTTGAAAAAAGACAACGTCCATCAAGTTCAACCCCTCCAAATGAAAACCCAGCATCCATACACACACCCCACCATACCTTCCCATAAATTATATATGCCCATATCTATAACAACTGTAGAGTTTAGTATCACAATAGCCTTTCATATTATGTCTGTCCAAGAACTCATCCAAGCCCCTCTTAAAAGCATTAACAGAATCAGCCATCACAACATCACCAGTGGTCCATTGGCTTACCCTGGTGGTCTAGTGGCCGGTGCAGTGATGCCGGCATGATGATGTCACGGCACAATGGCGCGAAATTCAAGTAGTATATAAAGGGAATTCGCTGCTAGCTCATTGCCTGTTTTACTGTCACGAATTACTCCCTAAATCCAGAACCAGTGCTAGGCTCCCTGGTTTCGGCTCTTGCTTCAGCCTATAACAGCCGCCTTTCACCTTGGGAGGGGCCCTCGGCTGATTGGCCCTCTTACTAAGAGGGGAGCAAAGCAAAAGATTCTGGACAAGCAAAGGGGCAAGATCATCTCACCAAGGATTCTAGATGGAGGAACGCCACTTGGAAGACAGGACAGACAACACAGCGTGGAGCAGGCATGCTGGGCCAGCACAAGCAGAATAGTCAAACAGGCCTAGATCAGGATTGGAGAACGTAGAGTAATCAGTGGACAGGCAAAAGATCAGGATTAGAGAGTTTAGAATAGTCAGGCAAGGCAAGGGTCAAAAACCAGGAGGATTAAAAAAGAAAGCACCCAGGAACACTAGTTAATTGAATTTGCCAGTGATATGTGTTAAACATTATATATTGTCACACTCAGTGGGTCTATTTGCTAACACTCGATAATAAGAATAACTTCTATTTTTCCCACAAATCTCAAATTTGTGATTTTCCTACATTTCTTAAAAGCTATAAAAATGTGGGATTTAAAACCACAAAAACCATAAATACATAAATTCCCCAGTTAAAAGTTGTCACGGTCCTATAGTAGCCAGTCTCATTGGACCATTTTTAATCAACTCAGACATTTAGAGGTTTTCAGAGCTTTTTACATTCGGATCTTTTAATAAATTTCATGGGGTTCAGGGTTTTAGAGGAAGTGAGTTTAGTCTTGGTTTCAAAGATCTCTAAAACCACTAAAATGAAACTGTTGACACTAATGGAAGTAGACCATACGGTCATGGGGTATTGGGTTGGGTGGCAGACCTGGTGACCAGGACTGTGGGGGTCTGCTTCCTCTATAGTACTAGCTACCTGACATGTTTGTGTCGTCAGCTCCCCAACTGCTCTACTACCTGAAAGCAAGAGGACCAGGCACAGGGGAAGGGGCAGGTTGTTGTCAGGCCGGGGGGGCATGGAGTAGTTACGACACTGTCTGCATTTTTGGAAATTTGATTTCAAGTTTCATCAGAACATTGTTTCCAAAACTTTGCTGTCTTTTAAAATACAGTTACAAAGCTTTGCAAATGCAGACAGAGCTAAAATGATTCGTCAACAATCTGGGACAACTTTAAGTGATTTCCGAAAACAAAGCACTGTTTTCCCACTAGCGATTCAGTTTAGCATAGATTTAAATGTCTGCTACTACCCCTAAAGGAAATGCTCACCTTTAAATGAACTCAATATAATATACAGAGCAATATTATTAGACAGCTGATTTACATGCTGTTTTATTGTGTGTGGTTTTTGAGTTGTTTAGCTTTTTACTCAACAGCTATCCATTTTGTAATTTTAGGGACTGGTTGCTAGGGTCCGTATTACCCTAACAACCATGCATTGACTTGAATAAGATACTGGAATATCAATAGGAGAGGGCCTACTTAGAAAGGTGAGCAATAAAAAGTAGCAATAAGCTACATTTGTAGCTTTACAAAGAATTTGTCAGTGACCCCCATGTGAAAGCTGGAAAGAGGCAGAAGAAGAAAAATAATGCCAATTGAATTGAATTTAATATACTAAATGTGAAGTTAAAAGAGAACTAAAGCTTAAAAAACAAAGTAGAGTAGAAAAAATGTACATTATGATTTCTGCTTCTGGACTGTACCAGCCCAAGGCAGCCACAGCCATTTGGCAGAAAAGATATGTGCCTCCAAAAAATGCCCAGCTTTTTTTCTGCTGATTCACTGCAAATGCTCTGTGCTCCTGCCAGTAACTGAGCGTAGGGGCAGACTTACAATATACTGTACACATAGAATATAACTAACTAATATATATAACTGTCACAATATAAGGCTTTACTGTAATAATAGTAATTAATAATCATGACTACTACATGGCAGCACAGAACCCAGTGTAACTAGCATAATAATTTAATAATCAGCCTTGTAGCAACTGCTTATATTACAGGCCAACCTCATTTTCTTCTTGATAATTTGAGAAGACCACTAAGCTTAGCTTCTCAACAGCTGCTCAGAGCATAAAGAGCATGTGAGTGTCACAGACACTTTCTAGGATGGGGACCCCCTGTGACAAGTCCCAGATCATGGCTGCTATCGAGAAGCTGAAACTTTTGGTGCCAGGGGCGTAACTACCGGGGGAGCAGAGGGTGCACCTGGGGCAGGGTCCACACCCCCCGCAGGGCCCCCCAGCAGTCTCAACCACACGGTGGGGGGCACGACTGCACGGCCCGCACCAGGGCCCGCCCCCACATAATTCCGTTACTGGCTGGTTCAATAAGTTCAGTATATAAAATTCAACAATTATAGCCATATTCATTTTTAAGGTTTAGTTTTCCTTTAAAAGTGAACCACACAATAAATGTAGAACATATACTGGAAAATTTCTTGGAATCCTTTATTTTTGCCAAAAAATGAGTGGAGATGTAATTTATGCAGCAATTATGTATGTAGAGAAATAATAACTTTTGCCATTTTTTGTGCTTACCTCGAAATATTTATTCATTATAGTAACTCTCAGTTTATCCTTGGTATAAGATGCTCATGAAGATATGTTTTAGAATATGTCATTGTGGACACCGCTTTTCCAATTAAGCAAAATTGTTCCCACTGTAACTGCCATCTGAGCGATAAATCTTGAACATGCCCTTACTGGGAAGATACATTAGTTGAACATATCATGGCCCTGACTAGCTTTAGAATGATGTATTAGTATAATCCATCAAAAGTAACAGTTCCAGTATTTGGTAGTCACAGGGTGGTACTGCCCTGTGAGAAATCTTTGATGAACTACATTTAGATCAATCATCAAAAAAACCTTTATTTCCTTAGGCTGGCAGAATTTGTAATCTAGACGTGTTTGTAACTTTTCTAAGCAGAAATGTAAGGTTTTTTTGTTGGATTTGCAGATTTAAAGGGGTGGGTTCACCTTTAAGTTGACTTATAGCATGCTTTAGAAAGGCCAATTCTAAGCAACTTTTTAATTGGTTGATTAACTAATAATGTATTCTATTGATTTTTATTATTTTTTATAGTTTTTTTAATTATTTGTCCTTTTGTTATGACTCTTTTTCATTCAGGTTCAATGTTGATAAATGCAAGGTTATGCACTTTGGCAAAAATAATATAAATGCAAGTGTAGGGATGTGAAAAATAGACACCCTCACATATATTTCTGACAGGCACATCCCTAGCAATATGAACGCCTAATGGGGACCTTTCGTGCTTATGCAACCCCTGTAGTTCTCACAGTGTACATAAGGTGGCACTGTGTAAAAAAGTATAAAGGTCATGGGAACCATGCGGTCAGTGTTCATTG
>CM044432.1:71361019-71430056 GCA_024363595.1 Xenopus borealis | reverse complement strand
AGAGTGGCTACTGGCACGTTATACCCAGTGGGAGACAGTGGTTACTGGCACATTATACACCATGGGAGACAGTGGTGAATTGCACGTTACACTCAGAGGGAGACAGTGGCTACTGGCACACCATGCCAGGTTCAGACTAGAAATCAAAACATGCCCTGGAATTCCAAGTACACTGAGGCCCAAACAGCCCAAAACATTTTTCAGGGGAAAGACATTTGATGACATGGATGGGACTGACGCTGGCTGAGAAAAAGCATTTTTTTATTTGAGCTGGTGGAATAGTACCTCAGAATTTATGTTTTACCTGTGAATGTAATAAAAAATTGCTGCTAATATGTCCAGTTCAATATTTCAGCCTCTTCCTCCTGCCATGCCTTCTATCAGTGAAGTTTTTCCAACCCCGCCTACTCTGTAACTGTTTGGTTCATTTTCTTGTCTGTAAATTCAGCTGTGCTCTGATTGGACAAACTGCAAACCCACAAATATCCAATCAGAGTGCAAATGATCTCTTCAACATCGGGTTTGGGGGCAGGACTTTAACTTTCAATCGCTGATTAAAGGAACAGTGCTGGCAGCAAGGGAGCAGGTTTTATTTTGCATTATTTCTTTTTGTTTTTGGTGTCAGATAGGTTTGGGGAGGCTTAGCCTCCCCTAGCCTTAATGAAAATCCGCCTATGCTGGTAAGGCCTTACCTGGTGTATGTGGTGCAGTTGTGGGCTCCAGTCCTTAAGAGGGACATAAATGAGCAGGAGAGAGTGCAGAGATGTGCAACTAACCTGGTTAGAGGGAAGGAAGACTTAAATTGTGATGATAGGCTGTCATTGTTGGGGTTATTTCCTCTGGCAAAAAGAAGCTTGAGAGGGGACATGATTACACTTTACAAATACATTAGAGGACATTATAGACAAATATCAGGGGACCTTTTTACCCATAAAGAGGATCACCGCACCAGAGACCACCCCTTCAGACTAGAAGAAAAGGACTTTCATTTGAAGCAGCGTAGGTGGCTCTTTATAGCGAGGGCATTGAGGTTGTGGAATGCACTGTTGGATGATGTTATGATGGCCCATTTTGTTAATGTCTTTAAGAGTGGCTTGGATGATTTCTTGGACAAGTATAATATCCAAGGGTATTGTGATACTAAAATATATATTAAGTGTATGAGTACTGTATATCTGAATTCAGTGGGTTGCCTGATTATTCTCTGAAAACAGTATATTGAATTTTTTATACAAATATTCATGTGGTCTTTTGTTAATTAACTGTTGGTTCAACTGAATCCTGCATTGACTGACCAAACCTTTTGCATATTTTTAAAAAAATGTATTACATAATGTAGCATCTGTTTGAATCTATAGATGGTCACACATACAATTTTAAGTCTGTCTAATCGACATCTGTACAATTTTCGGTCAGGTATTGATCACAGAAATCCATCAGAAGGGCCCATACACAGGCCAATAAGCTGACAACTTTATCTGTCAACAGCTTTTCTCAGCCACCAATTTTTATGAATTCTATGTAAAATGGAGAATCTTATTTATAAAAAATGTATGGTTCAAATACTGTACTTGTCTTCAATGAAATTACTGATTTGTTCAGATAAATAGGACATACTGTACCAATTTGCAACCATTCAAATACATGTTATGTATGAAAGGAACATTCAGGGAATCATATTCCTTTAAAGCTAAACATCTATTGAAACCCCTGTACTACATGACTGATCAATAATTCATTAAGATGATCATGATACAGCAGCGCAACGAAAGCAGTGCAGTTTATAGTAGGCATCACAGTTGTTTACTAATCAGTCCTTTTCAGTCCAGAGAAAAGGAAAACGTGTTCTTCCTGTTTGGTCCTGTTTGGAATCTGCTGTTTGGGTCACAACTTCCCCAATCACCAAATCACATTGATAAATAATTTACTATTTTAATCTGCTGTTAGATAGTAACATAGCAAGTTAGGTTGATCAAGTTCAATCTTTTTTTTTACCTGCCTAACTGCTAGTTGATCGAGAGGAAGGCAAAAAACCCCATCTGAAGCCTCTCCAATTTGCCTCAGAGGGGGAAAAAAATCCTTCCTGACTCCAAGATGGCAATTTGGACTAGTCCCTGTATCAATTTGTACTATGAACTATCTTCCATAACCCTGTATTGACTCACTTGCTAAAAAGCCATCCAACCCCTTCTTAAAACTATCTAATGTATCAGCCAGTACAACTGATTCAGGTAGAGAATTCCACTTCTTCACAGCTCTCACTGTAAAAATACCCCTTCCAAATGTAGATGAAACCTCTTTTCTTCTAATTGGAATGGGTGATTTTGTCTCAGCTGGAAAGACCTAGTGGTAACTAAAGCATTAGAGAGATTTTTATATGATCCCCTTATATAATTATACATAGTAATCATGTCACCCCCTCTCCAGCGTGAACACAAATTTGGCCAGTCTTTCCTCATAGCTAAGATTTTCCATACCTTTTACCAGCTTAGTTGTCCTTCTCTGTACCCTCTCTAATACAATAATGTTCTGTTTGAGTGAGGGAGACCAAAACTGTACGGCATATTCTAGATGGCGGCCTTACAAGTGCTCTAGATATAATTATGAACCTTACCGAGTTATCTCCTTAGTTAAACCTTTTTAATAATAAGCTGACACTGTGCAACTGACAGTAACTTTTTAATTTAGAAGGACATGCATTTTCTACTGTATTTATAGATATATTATTGATTCATTGATTGATGAGTGTTGGGACTAGTTTTTTATCCTGGGCTCTGTGAAAAAGCAAAGAGAAAGCAGCTCTTTTATTTCTTTATATTCATCTTTTTCTTCAGTTTAGTTTCTCCTCACATAAATCGAGTGGCAGATAATTTCTGTTGTCATCTAGATGTAATCCAAATAATAGTACTGCAAATGTACTGCAGAACAGGTTATACAGCACAATATTCCAAGATTCCTGTGTACTAGCAATAAAACTACATTTACTGCTGTGATTCTTGCCAAGAGGAATTATTATAAAGTGGTTTTGTGCTTCCACATTCTTAAATAAACTATTAATTAAACGTGCATTCATTGTAATGAGTCCGTTTTTATTTTTTATTTTTCAACCAACTGAACCTTTTTTTTTTGCTCCAGGAGAATTAACTTAACATAACACATACTTGTGTCAAAGTTATAGTAAATCCATAATTAGTCATCGCACAGTAGATAATTAGATTATCAGTATGCACCTCCTCCTTTCCACCATTGTTGTGACTGTTAGTGTCACGGTCGGCACCCAAATACCAGAACAAGTGCCAAGCACCCTGGTCTCGGCTCGTGCTTCACCAGTAGTGTGACCGCCTTTGGCTTCGGGAGGAGCCCTCAGCTACTCAGATGCCACCTGGACTTAAACGAGAGGTGCAGGACAGGAGTTCTGGCCAGCAGTGGGGCACGACTGTAGCTAGAGTCTTTTAAGGCCGATGGTCACGGTACAAGTAGGAGTAGGCAAGTTCGTAGTCAGGCAGGCAAGGGTCAAACCAGGTAATCAATCAGGAGGGTTAAGCAAAATCAAGGTCGGGTTCAGGCAAGGGTCAGGTTCCAGAGATCAGAGTAGTCAAAACAGCCAGTCAGGGTCAAACACAGGTATCAGACAGATCAGAAGCTTTACAGCACAAAGTACAAGGCACCAGGAACAAAACCTATCACGGGCAGAGAAGCATTCCAAAAAACCCCTTTAAATATTCCTTTTCAAATTTGGCGCCATTGCGCGCTGACGTCACGCGCCTGCGCCTTTAAATAGATGACGTGAGCGGCGCGCGCGCATTAGGAAGGAGCCGGCTAGAGGAGCGGCGCGGCAGGCATCCCTGCCGAAGGCGCAGCGGGCGTCCCCGCCGCACCACTGGACCACCAGGGTGAGTGTTCCTTACAGTTAGATAATAGAAGTCCAATATCCAGGGAGACTATCTGTGCACTGGTGATCTAGTTATCTAGTCTTGGTTAATGTCATGGGCAAGGTACTTCCAACAACTTGGCTTTCAGGGGTCGCTCACTCATTCTCTCACCCACCTTGCAAACAGGTTAGACTAGCATAACAGCACCCCAAATACCAACCAAAACCCACAAAACACACACAACTTGCTGTCACCACTCTCAACTTCACACTGGTTTAAGAGAAAGCAGGTACTCTAGTAGTGAAAGGGTTAATGGAATTCAAACACACACTTCCTACCAGCACTCAAATGGTTAACTAGCATATAGACAGACTAGCATTTGCACTCAGCATGCAGAGGGTTAAGGCTCGGGTTCTTTTAGAGCACCAAAGACAAACATTAAGTTATATATATTTAAAATTATAAAAGGTATAACAGTGCAATTAACAAAATGATATTACAAAAAGAGACATACATTCAATAATACAATTACAAACAGTTTATAAAATAAAAAGGGAAAACATGGAAAACCTATACTTAACTCCAAAGGTATAGAATTCCTGGTCCTGGAGGCAAGTGGAAAAAATGGGATAACTTACAATCGTAATTGGTCCTCTAAAGTAAATCCAAAACTTAGTCTGAAGAGCTGACTATTTATCAGTAATTTCAGGGGCATCAGGTAACTGCACACTCCCCCCTTCTTCAGGAATGCAAGGGGCATGGCCTAGCAGGACAAACATTGAGTTTTATGTAATGCTGTTGGTACAACAGGGTGGGTACTGTGAGAATAAATATTTTTTAGGGTGTGTTATTTGCGAACTTCACTTCATCTGTGATTTGCCTTGCTGTGAAATTTAAATTCTCCCTCCTTGGACTGTCCCCCCCCGGTAAATTTCTTATTTCATGAAAAAATTATTTTTGTGATATTTTATGATCATTAGTTTTTCCTTTAAAGTTTTTTTTATTCATTTACAGCATCTTTTGTGCATAAATATATTTAAAAATACAGAATATCAATAATATGTAAGGAGGAAAGTTCCATTTAGAAATAAAAGTGTCAAAAATGCTAAATAGTTTTTATATTTTAATGTTTAAGGGGAAGATTTACTATTGGTCGAATTTCGAATATAAAAAAATTCGAAATTCGACCAAGGGAATAGTGGGGAAGTAAAATCCTTTGAATTTAACTATCGAATTCAAAGGTTTTTCACGCAATTCAATCGATCGAATATAGAAAATTTGAATCGAATATACAAATGATTTTAATCGATCGATCGAATTTTTTATATTCAATCTCAGGGAAGGATCCCCATTTCAGTAGCTTTAATCTGGCGAAGTAGGTGGTCGAATAAAAATTTAAAGGGGAAGTATTCCACCATCGAATTTTCGAATATTCGACTAAAATTTTATTAGAATATTAGAATCATTCGAATTCGAATATTCGATGGTCGAATTTGCCTAATTTGCATATTCGAAGATTCGAATTTGATACAAATTCAATCGAACTTCGATTCTTCATGTGAATTTAGTAAATCGGCCCCTAAATGTAGGTATGAATTCTTAAATAAGAGTATTGTTGGAGGTTTCCATCAACCTGCCCCAGGTCAAGTTAATGAACTCTATAAATGCACATGGCTGGAATCCTGCATTAAGAATACATTATTCTATTCTAAGTAATATTTTTTTCTTTTTATCAAGGAAAACAAATGGAAGACATTCTGCATATCATCCCACAAGGACTGTTTTCTTAATGCCAGTCATGAAACTGAGGTCTGTTAGGAGACTGTGGGATTTGGGGCCTGGCATGGTATTTATGTGTTAACCTCACAGCTGGTGCAGGTGAATTTCCAGTCATAATAACTAATAGCATCCCCAGTGGTAAGATTCAGCTGTAGTAAAACAAGCCAAAATTGTTTTATTGCTAATATGAGTGTAAAGTCAATGTTTACAGAGGTAAGTCAAATAACAAAATGTTTTTGGTAAATGTCAGCTCTCACAATTTGTATGTCTTCCTAGATAGGGTCTATATCTGTTTAAATACTGCATGCCGATAAACATCATATTTTAACTCTGCAAAAGAAGTCCTGTCAAACGTTTTTTTTCAGACAAATGACTTCAGCTGCATGTTATCAATTTCTTCATTTCAAAATTAAATTGGTGGGTAATATATTCTTTGCACTGAGGTGGTGCTTAATTATTAGTTTGCATATTGTACATTATGCTTTACAGCTCCTGGAAAGATCATTACTATTAATTAGCCCAGACTTCCAGATCGCTTGGGTCTTGTCTCCGATGGGAAGTTATTAACAGACTCAGATGATTGATGGAGGACTATCTAAAAATAAAGAAATACTTTGAAATCTATTTGGACATTTTTAATGGCATTGCACACACATGGTGCAAGATAGACTATTATCAGCTAATTCCCCAATCGAAACCTAATGACTTTGCCAACAATGTCATTTCTGTTTCAAATTTGCTGTGCTCGTCACAAAGCTGTTCTGATAAAAAAAATCAAGAATGAATACATATGTATACAAGTATTTGGAAGTAGTTGAATGTGTTGATACTGTTTCAGAGTTATCACACACTTCCAGTAAGATAAGTGTGTAGTTCCTTTAGCTTTGTTGTAGTAATTATACAGGTTTACCATCACAGGTTTAATTCAGTCCTTAGTCAATTTTCTACTTGCCTATACTCTTAGGCATATGAATGCACTATGTATTCACACATGCTATCTTCCATTACAAAATAAATATTATTATGTTTTGTAATAAAAGACACAATATTTACTTCATTTCCAGAAGCACGGAGCAAACTATTTGATTTTCTTTATTCTGACCAACAAAAGTTTTTTAAAATTTTGTTATAACTATACATTTCCCTACAATTTTCTTGGGGTTGTTTTCACTGGAAAAAAGGCGCTTGCGAGGGGACATGATTACACTTTACAAATATATTCGAGGACATTATAGACAAATATCAGGGGACCTTTTTACCCATAAAGAGGATCACCGCACCAGAGGCCACCCCTTCAGACTAGAAGAAAAGGACTTTCATTTGAAGCAGCGTAGGTGGTTCTTCATAGTGAGGACAGTGAGGTTGTGGAATGCACTGCCGGGTGATGTTGTGCTGGCTCATTCTGTTGATGCTTTTAAGAGGGGTTTGGATGATTTTTTGGATAGACATAATATCAAAGGCTATTTTGATATTAAACTCTACAGTTGGTATAGCTATGGGCATATATGGTTTGTGTTTGAAAGAGTGGAGATGTGTGTGTGTGTTTATGCTGGGTTTTTAATTTGGAGGGGTTGAACTTGATGAACTCGTCTTTTTTCAAACCAATTTAACTATGTAACTATGTAACTATGATTCCCTGACTTTGTTCCATATGTATCTGATTTTTTAACCCTTTCAATGGATTTGTAGTTGTGAGGAGGATTTCCAATTCTTCGCTTTAAAGTAGGTGATATGGTGTGTAGAAATCTATGGAATAAGGAAATCATTTTACCTTTCTGCTTTAATAAAGGTTGTGTTATGTGTCTCATTTGTAAATAAAGAAATAAATCATGCTTGGAAACAGCATATGTCGCTATAATTTCTCGAAAAGACCATAGATTATGTGAGGTTGTAATATCCTCTATCTTAAGAATTCCTCTATTCATCCATCTGGTAAACCCATTCTGGTTTGTTATGATCTTTATAGCGTTCTCCACCAACTTTCTGTTTTAATACTATTTTTACACACTTGGCACATATGTTGTGTAGTTGTTAAAGCAAAGAACTGGAATTGGGTTTAAGGCAAATGAACAAAAAAATTACATATATTGTTACTTGATACAAATACCTTTTCTATTGCTATCCATAATTTTTAAGTGTTTGTTACCCAACACATTTTTATATTTTCAGCAATAAATACCTCCATATACTGTAATTATGCAAACTCGGGACATGATCTATACAGTACATAAGAGTTTTATTATTCCATATTATCTCTTGAAATATCCCTTGAAGATTTCTGAGAATATCGTTTTTGACTTTCAAGGGATTTGTTCTCATTAGATATAAAATCTTTGGCAAGATCATCATTTTAGCTGCGTTTATTCTAGCTATCCAGGATAGTTCCAATTGCTTATAAATTTCCGATTTTTTTTCTTGAAAAATCTCACTATAGTACTCCACATTTCCCGAAATAGAGAAGGTAGGTTTCATTCCTAAGTATGGAATAGATTTCTTTCTCCATTTACAGTATATGGGAATTCTTCTTTCAACCTGTTAGTTGTTTGATTATCCACTGCCATATTTAATACCATGCATTTACTTTCGTTAATTCTATAGTAGGAAATCTGTGCAAAGTTTTCCAGCGTTTGTTGTATAGCTGGTAGGGAGGTTTCTGGTTTGGAAAACAATAATAAAACATCATCTGCATATAAGCTAATTTTGTGATTAGTGTCTCTCACTATTATACCTGTTATGTTTGCGTTTTCCCTAATTGACATTGCCAATGGTTCCATTACTAAACCAAAAATGAATGGGCAAAGTTTTAGATAAAAATCCTGCCAAAACTCTCGCCTAGGGATAAGAGTAAAGAACCATAATGGCATTGAGTAATAGTTCCTGAAATCCATAACAATTTAATAGGCTTTGCAAATATCCTCAATGCATTAACCTTCTAGTTCTGTCTGGAGCTTGTCTCCCTTTTATAAAGCCAACTTGATCTCTTTGCACTAGTAATGGAAGTATGTTGGATAACCTGGTAGCTATAATTTTAGCAAATAATTTTGTGTCTGAGTTGAGTATTTATCTAATGTTAACTGGTTTATCTGGCTCTTTACCTAATTTAGGGAGGGTAATTATGGTAGCTTGTAGACAACTGAATACCCTAGTTAAGTATGGAGTAAGACTAGTGCCAAATTTCCTATAATACTCATTTATCAGACCATCCGGACCTGGGGATTTATGTGCTTTTAGAAATTGTAAGGCTACTGTCACTATCACTAATAGGCCTATTTAAGTCCTGTAGGTGATCTGATGTAATCCTAGGGAGAGTAATCTTACATAAAAAAGCTATCTATAAATTCTTGGTTTGGTTGAGAGGTAGATACATCAAAGTTTAGATTATATGGTTCAGAATAAAATCCAGCAAAAATATCTGCAATCATTTTAGGGTTTTGTTCTTTAACATTTTGTTTATTAAATAGGAATGGAATCCTCTGTTTGACTTGATAAATTTTAATACATCTGGCCAGCAATGAAGAAGCCCTGTACATTTGGTAATAATAATTTAGCTTCAACTTATTGTAGAAAATAGTCTGTTTATATGCAAACATTCCTTGCAATTCCTTCTGTATGTCTCTAATCCAGGGGTCAGGAACCTTTTTGGCTGAGAGAGCCATAAACGCCACATATTTTAAACTGTAATTCCGTGAGAGCCATACAATATGTTTAAAACTACATACAAGTAAATGTGTGCATTTTATGTAAGACCAACACTTTTAAAGTACAATAAGTGTCTGATTTTTTTCTAATAACGTTGTTATGCTGTTGCTAACCAGTGATGAATAGTACTTCTTACCAATAATGCTTTGTAGTCTGGTTGATACGTGGTGAGGTTAAATTTCATGCAGGCGTTGAGACTTCCATCCGTTAAAAGTGATTGTAGGTTAGTCTTAATGTGCTTTAGATGTGAAATGTGGGTCTGACTATCACAAGACAATATGTTTTCCTAACAGACCACAGCAATGTTGCTGGTAATACAAGGGGAATTTTAAGCTAACGTTGCTGTGGTTGATGTGGAGTAAAGTTCCCTGCACCCATGGATAATGGGATAATCATGCATTGGACAATATCTATATATTTACTCCCCCCAATCCAGTCAAAAAATGCCACTTTTGTTGCTCAATCCACTTACTCACAAGACATAATGCAAAAGCCCAATGTACAGTCTCATGGTAGCATGTTGGGGAAATCTGTCAAATGCCAGAAATTCCAGAAAAGAAGACATGAAAAAAAATTATGAAGAACAGGGATATTTCAAATGAGTGATGTTTCAAATGATTTGCAGGTGGTCACAATTGTTCTGTTATTTTTTATTGAGAAGGACAACCAAAAATCATTCAGTTGCAAATGTTCAAATGTCCAATATCACCATTTCACTGTATTTCTTCTCATCAGATTATATATGACATATATGACACCTGCAAATCATTTTTGAAATATCACTCATTTGAAATATCACTGTTCTTTGTAATATTTTTCATGTCTTCTTTTCTGGCACCCTTCTTTCTAGTCATTCTATCTGCAGAGTGCAGGCCACACCACCCGTTATTTTTATTAAAGATTTGGCAGAGAGCCAGATGTAGCCATCAAAAGAGCCACATCTGGCTCCCGAGCCATAGGTTCCCTAACCCTGCTCTAATCTGTCTGCTTATTGTGGTAGTTGGACTGGACTTTTTAAGATATTCCAACTGATATAGTTGGTTCAGTAGCTTTAATTGTTTTAAAGCTGTTTCTTTTTGAATTCGAGCATTTTTTTGGAGCTCTATTCCTCTTAGATATGCTTTATGCGCTAGCCACAAAGTCATATTAGATGTTTCACTATTGTCATTGTGCCTATAGTACTCCTCTAGACTTGTTCTTGTTCACTAAAGCGCGAAGGGTCTAACTCTAGCGCTAATTCACCAGCGTGACGTCAATTCACAACTTTGTCAATTTTCTAACAGTGTCCCTGGTGAAAATTCACTAGCGAAGTAGATAGACTTGCACAACTTTGCACCCTTACACCAGGCGAAGTTGCACACTGACGAAGGGACATAACTACTCTAATTCACTAAGATGAGCATTTTTCTGAACGTTACCTCTTACGCTAGACATTACTTCGCCAGTCCAATACAATAGATAGGAGTTTGAAAAAAAAAACCGCTGACGTCTTTTACGTTTTGTAGGGTGATAGTTTGAAAAATAGCAAAAATAGTTTTTTGGGTTACCCTCCTTCCACCCTACATTTCCTAGCATATGGCAACTCAACTATACAGTGGGAACATGTTTAGGGCAATAGGACAACTTTATTTTATTTATTAAAGGTTTCCTGAGCTTGTGTAGTGTAATGTAGTGGCTGTAACATACACCTCTATTATACTTTCAGCTTCACGCTGTATGCAAATTAGGCATCGCTATCGTAAATGCGCTCTGCCTGGCAAAGTAACGGTATCGATACTTCGCTACCGTTCACCGCCCTGAGCGCAAATTCGCATCTTAGTGAATTTGCTTAGCGCTGGTGAAAATTCACGTGGTGAAGTGCCGCTAACGTCGGCAAAGCTGTCGCTAGCGCATTTTGGTGCTGTAGTAAATTTGCCCCTATGTGTCTCAGAAAATTGTTTGTGGTTCAACCAGTAAGATCTAAGTATCCATAGGCCTGGTTCTTTGTAGTTAAACTCATCTGTAATTTCCATTAAAATGGGAGCATGGTCAGACCACATAATGTGACCTATACTTGTTTTTTGAACTTTTTGTAGTAACCATTTATCAGTAAGAATAAGGTCTATTCGTGAAATTTTTTTTCTCTTTGATGATGACACCTCCAACAAAAAGTTCTTCCCTGTGAAATAGTTGTGCTAATTTTGATTTAGAGCATTTTCTATTAGGAGAACAGTCCAAGGTAGGATTTACTATTGTATTAAAATCACCACAAAGTTAATTTGAGCTACATTCAGGCCATACAAATTTACAGTCGTGTAAGGTGCATTATTTATCTGACACAATTACAGGATATATCTTCTCTGCGTATCTAATATTATATCTGGTTTATATTAAACAGTATTTTTGATTACAATCATAATTGCAAGTTTTTTTTGCCTCTAACGAGGCTGAAAGTAATACTGGAAATTTTGAATGGGAACGCTTGGGAGATTTTTTTCCTATGAAATACATGCGTGAGTATATGCAATATCCAACTGAGAGGTTAAAATATCTTTCCACATCACTGTTGTTAACATTAAAGGACATTATTTTTATCACCAATTTAATATTGTTGATTATTGCTCATTACTACTCCTTTAAACACAATAGCATCTTTCTTAAATAGGTATTTCATTACATGTAAATAACACCTTAGTGAAAAATAAAGCCTTGGTCATAAGATACAAATTTTTGGAGTAATGATACCTGGCATTCTAGCATAGCACTTTGTCATGGAAACGCGTCACTCAACCACACTTCGGTTTGGCTACAAGGGGTTACAGACACCCAAAAAACACACCAACACCCACAAAGTTCATTCGCTGCCACCATCTATCATTAACAGGCGATAGAAACCTAATGTGACTATTCCCCTGCCCTCTATAGCAGGTAATAACTCACACTTTACAATGCATCAAACACTCTCTCCTATGGTAGTTACTCAGGGTAAGATCCTACTAGTCTATCAAGCACTCCAGCAGCCAAAGGGTTAATTCACATTCAAACACACTTTCCTGCTAGCCGTACTAGTTATTCAACATACAAATAGGCAACTTTCCTTTTCCACACATACGAAGCTTTCACACACTTGAGCACAAGCATTAATATTGGCAATGAGTTTGTTTAGAGCACAAGGACTAACGTATTAAATATTTAATATTAAGAGAAACAGTGCATACATATATAAAAATGATATTACAAAGATGACATATAGTTGCAAATACAGTAAATAAAATAAAAGGGAGTAAAAACACAAAAAAAGTTTTGAAGTTGTCAGTGTATTTCCTCTGAGGCACGAGTTGAAAGATGGACATACAATCCACTGAAAAATGGAGCCTCCTTGTATGACAAACAATGTGATATTATTTCCTGCTGGGACACTCCCCTCATTACCTTATGCATGAGGTAGGAGTGCCCAGGAACATGTCATTTACGACCCCCTGCAGGGGGTTTGCTAGTCTCAGGCAATATTCCCCAATATCCCTTAATATAATATGGGTACTTGCCAGTACCCAATACTACAATAAAAACATGTGCAGACTATGATCCATATGTGGGCAAACAGAACAATACCAAACACTAATAGGTTCCCACTTTCCAGTCCCCCAGGAACCAGCCCTCCTAATGGGTGGGTATAGGCTAGCCCTGTTTGGTATTGTTAGGAAGCTTGTGACCTCCTCATAACCAATATGTAAGTTATGAGGTTGTGAATCCTATGACACAGGAGATATGGATCCTTTCCTATAATCCATAATTTTCTACTTACTATCCCCCCCTGCAGCTCTAGGTCCACAGCTCTGTTCTTTGATCAGCTGATCAAAGAACAAACTGGCCCAGCTTCCTTGCCCAAATGGTGTGGCTCCAGACCGTCTCAGATGACAGATATGGATGTCACCTTTCCACAGCCCCCCTGGTGACATATGCAATCAAGGGTCTCTGTGTGAGCCTGAGACTGAGTAATTACAGTATTAACTTTTAAAATGCCAGTGCAAGGTGGCCCTGGCATGACACACTTATTGCACAAATGAAACTTAAAAAAACAACTTAAACTCTATCAGATTAACCAAAGGTATTGAAACTTTAAAGCCCAAGTGGAATAGAAAATATATCCACTTACTCGGAAAAAACAAACTTTTCACACTTGTAATCCAAAAACCTGATCTATGGAGGGTAACCTTCAGAGATAACTAAAATATAAAAAGAACAAAAGTCAAAATACCCGTGACACTCCAGAAATCCTCCATGAACCAGCAAAGAAAGGATTTTAGGTAACAAATCCACATAAAAAAGTAATGTTTATAGTAAGTTGAGTATTTGGTCCCAATTTTCTTTGTGGTGTCTTGGACCATCCACTATCCACTTGTCTGCGACATTTTGCTGGTGTTGCGCATGGTGATTCAGCAGAGTCTAACATGTTCCAGGAATGGAGGAGATTGAAAGCTTCCTCCACAGAGAAAGCTGTGTGTTGGGCCCCATTACGCAAAAAGATCAACTTCACAGGGAATCCCCATTTATACATCACATTGGCATTCTGCAGGGTTTTACTAATTGTAGCAAATTCTCTCCTCTTGGCAAGTTTGGCAAGTTTGGCAGGAGATAAATCAACAAAATCTAATCTTTAGTGATTATCCATATATTTCTACAGGTGTTCATTTTGGTTTATTTTAGGGATGCACCGAATCCAGGATTCGGTTTGGGATTCGGCCAGGATTCAGCCTTTTCCAGCAGGATTCTGATTCATCAGAATCCTTCTGCCTGGCCGAAGCAAATCCGAATCCTAATTTGCATATGCAAATTAGGGTCAGGGAGGGATATCACGTGAGTTTTTGGCACAAAACAAGGAAGTAAAAAATGTTTTCCCCTACCCACCCATAATTTGCATATGCAAATTAGGGTTCGGATATGGTTCGGTATTCGGCCTAATCTTTTGTGAAGGATTCGGGGTTCGGCCAAATCCAAAATAGTGGATTCAGTGCATCCCTAGTTTATTTTCAGTTTCTTCATGGTTTATTAAACCACTAAAATGAGACTTTTAAGAAATGAGCGTCTAAAGGATAACTTAAAGGTAAACTCTACACCCCTTACAATGCAAGTCTCTATAAAAATATAGTGCATAAAACAGCTTATATGTAAAACCATACTTCACAAAATAAACCATTTCATAGTAAGCTGTATGTGCCATTGAGTAATAATAAATAGAAAATTGCCATTTAAAAAAAATAATGGCCACCCCCAAGGATTTACAGTGCACACACACAAACAAACAAACCATACATGTTAGGTCACATGAGCCAATTAACAGACAGATTTCTGTCTTTTTATTCCACACTTCCATAATTAATTTGATATAAACTATCTGATGCTTAAGTATTCATTTTGGGGGTATAGTTTCCCTAAATACTAAATATAGAATGCAATTTTGTAAGTTGAAATTATGCTTTGTTCGATGTTCCACTCTTAATAAAGCTTGAATAGTAGAATGCAGTAAACTATCCCATCTAAATTTTACTTTTAAACAAAAAGTCCCCAACTTGTAAGCTAGGATAGAAATAATGTGATAATGTACTTCATTAGAAAAGATATGCATGGACCATGGCAAAATATGTTTACTATAGCCTTACAAGATTTTTCATGTATTATTTTTGTATTTTGTCTCTGTATGTGCAATGATGCTCCCTATTCAAAGCTACACGTTTTGTTTGCAATACAGAATTAGTGTTTATATTTGTATTTATCTCTGCTTTAACATATCCTATATCTTGGTAATGTCTTCAGCAGGAGAGGATGGTAAAGAGTACAACATAAATACAGAACGTCTCACAGTACTAACTGTCCAATCACTATAAAAACAGGTACATTGCTGTTAATAACATTGCAGCCAAGTTCCACTGAAATTACCCTTGTATACACCCTATAATAAGGTTGAATATTGTGAATGTTGTGTGCTTTTTGTTCTACAAGATTTGCTATTTTAATGGTTATCAGTTAGGGAATTCATGAAGTCAAGCTTGCTATTACATGACAAAATGTGAATGCATCAAGGCAGTACTGTTTGACAGGTTTTGTAGACATAATGAAAACACTGCAATAACAAACACATTGCAGATATAAACTGTTATATTTGATACAAAGCTGAATGTTTTGAATTCTTGTAGACTGCCTAAATCAAATTTAAAGGTAATAATTCATAACAAATGTTAGAATTACTTCCTGTACTCCTGATGCTTCCACTAAATTAACTGCAGCGCTATACAAATATAAGGTGATAGGGTTAAAACTGAATATCAGCCTGTTATTTCCCTGAAGGTTTGATGGAAGGTCAAGAAATGATTTAATGAAATACACTCAGCAGATAACTGGCTTTGACTCTTTAGACAGAGGCTTTTGACTGTATATCATTACCAGAAGACTAGCAAACATTTTAATTTCCAAAGAGTTGGAGTATATTGATTTTTCATAGGTCAGTGCCTATGCATATTTAAAACTGATTTTTAAATTGAAGTTTTGTTTTTGTTCTTCAAAAAAAGTCCTTAAAGTTTGTTCATTTTGGAATATTTGTCTTCAAAGAAAGTGTCTTGCAGTAGATCTTTTATTTCTTGGATCAATGGACAGGCCCGGATTTGTGGCGAGGCCACCTAGGCACGGGCCTAGGGTGGCAGGATTTTAGGGGGCAGCATGCTGTCCAACCATACCCACATTGTTTCAGAAATTTTAATTTCCCTTGTGCAAATTCCCATTGCTCTGTCCCAATGATGAAAATTTGAGCAAATAAAAGGGAGGGGACAGGGACGAAAAACAACAGCGGGCCTAGGGGCACCCACTTTGTAAATCCGGCCCTGTCAATGCACTGTGAAATGTCGACAAAACAAATCTGCAATGCTTTTCCTTGACAGGAGTTTGGGGCCAAGTTTGTCCAGATATCTTACACAGTACAGATGGGAACTGTGATTTCCATGTATCTTTTTGAGCAAGAAGTACTCAAAGTCTTGAAGGGATTTCTCTTTATCAGAAGGATAGTATTCGGATCCGCACACACATACTCTTGCAGTTGGGGGGATTCCCCTTTTATTTCACCAAAGATTCAACGTTTCGGGGGGAACAATCCTCCCTTCATCAGGATAATCTTACAAACAATGTGTACACACCTTTATACCCAACATCTTTATCAGAAGGAAACACACCAAATGAACTTAGTCAGTATGTTAATTTATACAAGTGCTTTGGTGCAGAGAAAGTCACTGAATAAAAAAAAGATAACTGACCCTGCTCAAAAACTCACGTTCCCATGACTGCTCCTCTATAGGGATCCGGGTGCCTGGTCCACAGCCTCCCCACTTTCAACCAATTTCGGCAGCCAAAGAAAAGGACAGAACTCTGTCCGCAGGAGTCTGCAATAAACCTGCTTTTCTTTCCAGAGTGCCATCTTTTTCTTTGGTTGCCGAAATTGTGTTGAAAGTGGGGATCTCATGACATACATAGAGGTAGATTCATCAAAGAGTGAAGTTAAGAGTGAAGTTCCGCCACTAGAGGAAAATTCCACAGCTCTCAATTCATTTCTATGGGATTTTTAAAGGCGTATTCATCAAAGGGTGAACTTTCACTTCACCCATTGATGAATACGCCTTTAAAAATCCCATAGAAATGAATTGAGAGCTATGGAATTTCCCTCTAGTGGCGGAACTTCACTCTTAACTTCACTCTTTGATGAATCTACCCCATACAGTTTAAAGGAGTCAGAGATAGCTACCAGGAACGACAGACAACACAATAGCTACAGCGTGTTCACCAACCTTGTAGATATGTGCTATACTCTTTCATATTATTATAGAATTATATAATATAGAATGAGCTATAATTCTAGGCACTAGCATGATTCCCTCTACTATGCACACAAATTTGCACACACATTTGCTTGCAGCAATGTTACTGCATGAATACAGTAACAACATAAGGAGTTAAAGGGGTTATAAAACTAATAATTCTAATCAGACATCATTACACTGCACATTATTTTCAAAGGTTTAATTGTTATAAAAATAGAAACCCTTTGTTATTCTCTATACATCTGCAAAAGGCTTTATCTTCAAATTTAAAACAATTTAAACAATGTAGAATGATTAAATAATAGAAATATCAGTAAATCTTTTAGGGTAGAACTGACCAAACCAGACCTTTGCTGTAGTTGGCAAGTATAAATATACTTCAATAAATTATCAAAACAATCTCTGTGTTGTTGAAAGTAGATATAAATGTATTTATGTTTATAAATGAGCCCACACATTATGAACAAAAGTGCACTTTATAGATGCAATTTACCATGTTATTTTCCCACTATTCCCATAAGTACTTGTAAGTGCAAGGAACTTGTTTGGGTGCAAGTATCCACACAGTTGCAAAATTTACAGTAGCATACAGTATTTATGGGCACTTGGGCAGTAATAATGAGAAAAATGTTCCACTATGGTGGCAAACTAATATTTGCCAGTGGAAATTGAATAACTAGTTCAATATCTTTTTTTGCTTTTTGCCCCCTCCTCTCACCTCTGCTGCCATATTTCATAGAAATATTTCCAGGGAAAAGCTATTTTTTAAAAAAAAGTATTTTTTTTTTAAATGAATTTAGGCATAGGAGGGGCATTCCCTTAAAGCTGCTGCCCTGGGCACAGGCCCATATGGAAAATACAGCTCCGCACTTAGTTACTACAGGTACCTTTTCAGCCCACACAAAATTTACTCAATAAAATTTTATATAAAATGAACAACAGTTTTATATTTACAGCTAGTGATGGGCAAAACGGTGAAAAATTAGCGACTTGTTTTGGACGCGCGCGTCCATTTTTGGACACCGCTGTCGAAGACGAGATGCTGCCGCATCTTTCACCGTCGTTTCCCGAATTTATTCACCTGCTGCGAATCGCAGGAATTTGCCACAATTTGCCGCCATTTCATTAATTTGCCCATCACTGTTTACAGCTAAGAAGCTTTAATTGAAAAAATATTCTTTCAGTTTTACTTTTAGTTAAAGCATAGTTCTTAGTGTAACATGAAATACAGAACCAAATGCATGTAGATAAATGATTAATGGGCGCCTACCTGTTCAATACACTGCTCTAAGGTCTCCTTGTCATTAAATGTGGTAATAACTGTGATTCCTTAAATCCAGAATATATATCATGCAATTAGTTCATACAGCATGCCATATGGTGGATAATCATGTGCTAGTTTCAGATGAAATGTTTGTTTGTGTGGTGTATGGCACAATAGATCATTGTGCAAAGGGGAGTTAAGTGAAGAAATATTCAACTATGCTGAACTAATTCAGATGAGACAATGACATGATACGGATGATACGGATAATGATTGCAGCAGATGGGGGAATACTATTCACATTTAAAATTTTGGTTCACTGACTGCCATAGTCATGTAGCAATAAAAATATGTTCAAAGATTTTAATAGATAGACACGTCTCTTCACATTCTGTTCAGTGACAATATTCTGCAACTTTTTTGGCTTTTGACAGGTAATCATTATATTTGGTAATGGGGCAACCCTTTTGAAAAAAAAAATAAAGTGGTATAAAGGTGATACCTTTATTGTCTAACTAATATAATCATAGCAAGCTTTCAGAACATTTTAGTTCCTTTTTCAAGCTAATAACAATTAAGCTGCGGTGTTCTCTGGTATATATACAAAACATTCAGCTCATAGGTCAAATGACCAACAAAAAGGAATATCAATCCCTGTATAAGGTGTCAAAGTCATTTACGAGGGGATCTGAAGATACAAGCAGATAAGGTGCAAGATAATATGGGTCAATTAGGCTGACTATAAATTAGGGATGAATTATTGGAGTGTAGAATCAAAGGAATTCCATATGATCCAGACGTTATTTCTGACCTGGTGAAGTCCTTTCTTAATACACATAATTGGCCATACATGCAAGTCCCAGGTTTAGTCCCTTCTCCAGAGAATTGAAAGTTTCCATTGATTTGTATTCCCACACTTTTCTATCATTATCTGTTTTAAAATTGCCCTTAAGGACCAAAATTCTTAAATCCTTTATGGACCATTGAAATGCTTTCCTATTGGAAAGCATTTCCTATCAGCATCACTTGGAAAATCACAATGCCAAAATGCAATGTTAGTCTATGGGAGTGTATTTTGATTAATATTAGCTATAACTTCTGAGAAAGTTGAAAGGGTTGTTGATTCAATATGGCATTACAATCAGTTTCCAACACTACACCTTTCACCAAGTTTTTCATCAAGAACAAACATCAGGAACTCTTGGAAAATCAATGTGCCAAAATGCTATGTTAGTCTGTGGGAGTGCATTCTGGTTAACATTTGCTGTGCCTTCTAAGGAAGTTGGCAGAGTTGTTCATTCAATATGGCATTACTATTATCTTCAAAAACTACACCTTCACAAAATTTGTCATCAAGAAAAAACATCAGGAACATTTGGAAAATCAGTGTGCCAAAATGCTATGTTAGTCTATGGGAGTGCTTTCTAGTTAACATTTGCTGTAACTTCTGAGAAAGTTGGAAGGGTTGTTCATTCAATATGACATTATAATCAGCTTCCAGCACTATACCTTTATCAAGGACAAATGCTAGGAAAGCATTTCAGTGGCCCTCATCACTCCATAAAGGATTTAAGAATTTTGGTCCTTAAGGGCAATTTTAAAACAGATAATGATAGAAAAGTTTGGGAATGCAAATTAATGGAAACTTTCAAGTCTCTGGAGCAGGGACTAAACCTGGGACTTCAATTTATGGCCAATTATGTGGACTAAGAAAGGACTTCACCGGGTCAGAATTAACAACATGTCTGGATCATATAGAATTCCTTTGATTCTACACTCCAATAATTCATCCTTAATTTATACTCAGTCTATTTGACCCGCATTATCTTGTACCTTATCTGCTTGTCTCTTGCAGATCCCCTCGTAAATGACTTTGATTCCTTATTCATCGATTTATATTAGATTGGTATCACCCTTGTTATTTTTTATTTCAAAAGGGTTGCCCCATAACATTTTTACTGGCTAACACAGTACAGCAACTTTACCTGCAATTGTATTTGGTAATAAATGTTTGCGCCATGTCTAATAACATCTGATTGGCTGCTACAGGTAACCAAACCTGGAAAAAAATTTTTCTAGAAATGGTTATAATTTATGAATCTTATTTGATTTCAGTGCTAGGTAATTTAGACATTTTTCTTGCCTTAGGCCAACATGAAATATGAAGTTTGCATATTTACAATTATTTAGATATTTTATTATTGGATTTATAGTGTATTATTGAAGGAATACATCATTGTCTGCCCATCACAATTGCTATATTTCTAATATTTGGCAGTCTATCAATCCTAAAATTTGTGTTTTATGTAACTACTGTAGCTCTTAGACTAGCTTTTCTTACTGACTTTGAAGTTTTCTTTACTTATTGAGGCCTCCTGCCTCAAACTCTTCAAAACCATCCATTCCTTTCAGAGTGATTTTTAGTCCAAGGAGAATTAACTTTAGCATCCCAACACATTTATGGGTAAAGGAACTTCCTTGACACCCCTGACTTATAGGTGAATTTAGGTTCTTGCAGTAAGGGATGGAATATATTACCTACTGCCTTACATTTATATTACCCTCCAATTTTCTTTTGCACTTCATAATATTTTATGTAATAACAACCACTCTGGGGCAGATTTACTAATGGGTGACAATTTGTCAGAAATCACCAATTTACTAACAGGCGAAGCAGACAATTTTCTAGTGAACAAGACCGTCCCTAGCTTTCATTCTCTATAATAATTATAGAGTGGTTTAATACTAACAAAGAATGTTTGAACAGAGAGAAAGACAAACTCTTTTATTAACACTAGGTTATTTCATAAGCAAATATGTAACAGGAATTTATTTTAATCTTTGATCTCATGCCTATGATCAGGCCCGGACTGGCAATCTGTGGGTTAGGGCAAATGCCAGATGGGCTGCTATAAGGTGCCATAGAAAGTCAGTATTTAGTGGGCTGGTGGGGACTGTTTGGGCCTCTATGTGGGCTGATTGGGCCTCTGTGTACCTGAAATGCCAGGGCCTATTTTGATTCTCAGTCCAGTCCTGCCTATGATTCTAGATACATCTAGGAGAAATATGATTTATTATCATGCATTCTGTGCTGTGGTAACATAGCATTCTCAGAAGCAATTTATAGGAAATTATTGGATTTTTTTCTATAAAGGAGCTTGTGTGTTCTTTTTAATGCAGCTTTAAAACATATACAGTAAACTAAACATTAAACTAGATTTGATATACTGTGACACTGGTTAATATGATTTTCAGAACATCAGGGGAAGCACCGCTAATATGATTAGATCAATGTTGGCAGAATATAAGAAGTATAATCTAAGCCATCACAGATATTGGATACCTGAATTGATTTTCCCATCTCAATTGTTTATCTAAAATGACACTTTACCAAATAAGCTGATATTTTCCAGAGAAAATCAATTAACACAAAACTTACTTTTGACAAATAACACATTGCCCATGTTTATTTATATTTAATGATGCTGAATAGTTTAAATCATATTTTGAGGGGATGGTTAAGGGGCAGGAAGAACAGAAAACAAACAGACACTTCATGGTCCAAGAGGTTTTAATGTTGAGAAGGCAATGCCAATACATGGACCTCTATTAAGTGACTAACAGTGACATTTATATGATGTGGATATGATGTCAACATTGGCCATCTTCATGTTGAAAGCTAATTATCTATATAATAGTATAATAAGTAACTCCTTGTATTGGGTCACATTTCCACCATTAGATAAGGTGAGAACCTTGTCTAAAGCAACACTCCTGCAGGTACACTTAGGGCATTCTAGTGGAGGAGCAATATCTGTGAATAAGAATTTGTCACCCTTAAAAAGATAAATAACCGTCCCCCTCTTTTTTTTATAAAAGCCAATTCCGATGGGCTTATATGTGCTGCTTGAAATAAATGTAAAGTAAATTATTTTTAACACCAAGATATAAGATTCCTCAGAATTACAGGACTCTGCTCAGCCTCTCAGTGTGAGGGTATCACTTAACATTGAGTACACTCACTGCACTTGTGGCTGTAAATCACCAAAAAAAGTTTTGCATTCAGCACTGATAAATATTCTCTGCTTCATGACCCCAAATCTTTAGTATATTATTCATAGTAGAACAAAGTTTTACTTATATTAGATTATTACCGCAAAATATATTTGTATTTAAATTTGTACCATTCTATGTTTCAATGCTGTGGCCCTCCATTCAGTTTAAATTCTGCTGTAGTGCAGAAATGTTTTTATATTTTATTTCAATATTGACAGTTGCCCCAATTCTTTGTTGGTAAATGGAAGCCTGTACTGTCCCTGTTTGACCTGGTCAGAAGGCAAAGGCAATCATACTTTACAATTATTTCTTGACTGATGTTTCTTAATTAAAGGACAAGGAAAGTCTTACAATATATGCATGTTCTCTGAGAGGAATACCATTTGTGTTTTCTGCCTTCACTTAAAGTCCACTGTACTTAAAGCCATTCATCTGAACTGCAGCCTTGTTCAACAAAAAAACATAGAGCACTATAAAATAATTCCCATCATGCTTGCATCCAGGGAAGGAGGAATAATAATTTAGATGCATGCGCATCTTGATTACATAATAAAATAGAAAATGTTGGTGCCAAATAAGAAGATACACTTTTATATTTCGCAAGGCAGTACAGGACAATAGAGTGGATTTTCTGAAAATCAATTAGCAATACAATATATACCATGGGGCACACTATTAAATGATATGATAATTATTGAAATACTTTCTTTGTCCTTTAATGTTTTATTGAAACTCTTATCCTACTAATATTTGTCTATTTTCTTCAAGAGGAGTAAGACCAATGAATGATCATAATTCATATGCATTTTGGGTTGCAAATTACTAGCAGACATTCACAACATTCAGGCAACTTAAGGGGAAATTTAATTAAACAAGCAATGTTTAAACTGGCGTTTTTGCAAATATTTAACACTGCTCACAATGTCAAAATCATTCACTGGGGAATATTACATTGCTAAGCAAAGGTTATCATTAACACATGCTTTGCGACTACAAAATATTATTGCATACACAGCAAAAACCATTTGATTGCAAACTTTGCAAGGAAGTCGATGAGGTCTGTAATATGTCAAAAAGGATGCAAACATGGTTGCTAACATTCTTAATGGTCTTTGCAAACATTTTTTCACAATTACATTCTTGATTAGCATTGTGTATTCAGGTAAAAAAAATGGCACATCAAGAAAAAACAGTTAGTTTTAGCCTTGCACCAACACAAAAAAACATAATTTCATGTTCATCCCTTGAGGTATAATGACAACTACTGAAAGCTGATGTCTAGTTTTATTTACTACCTCACTTATTTATTAATAATTGAGTGAGCAGTAATTGATGATCAGCATCCTTTGCTGGTATAAAATAGTTACTTTTAAGAAACAGTGAGACAGCTTTCTCAAATAAAGCTACAAAAACCCTGATGATTATGCACTCCTGCTAAAATCTTGACTGTCTAGATGAAATGCATGGTGCTGAGGCAAACCAGAGTTCCCTCCGTCATATAGGAACCTAGCACAATTCATGGCACAGTATTTTTAACAGTAACAGGCAGTTGTTTCACAATGAGAAAAATGTAGTAATATATGTGTACATTTAAGCGTTCTAGAAGAATATTAGAATCATCAAATGTTAAAAATTTGCATGTGTTAAAACTACTTACTGTAAAAGTTATTTTGTATTAAAGTTGTCACATAATCAGTCTGCTGTGCCAAAATTTAAACTGTGGACAAAAAACATTTTGAGTTTGAGAGAGAGAGAGAGAGAGAGAGAGAATGTATGTAGTATCTAAATACTTGGCTCAGATTGTTCATGTGACTTTTTTTTTAAATTAAACTAAACTAATTAAAACATTCGTACTGATGTTCTGCCAGGTACTGTGATGTGAAAGATATGAAATAGTAGGTTTTCAAGTCACCATGTTGTGCATGCACTTTAAACAGCACATTAAAGCGCAAGATAAAGGTGCCATGTTTTTGCACTATATACCCTGATCCAATGCCCACAGGTACAAGTCTTTTTAGTGTAATGTAAGGTAAGTACATGTACCTTCAGTGTTGGACTGGCTCCAGGGATACCAGGAAAACTCCCGATGGGCCCAGGTGTCAGTGGGCCTCTTGCTTTTAACAATTTAGCCTATTTCATGTTTATTCCCTATTTCATATGTGGAAAAAGAGGCTTAATGATGGAAGAATAGAGTATAGTAAGCAGATATACAAGAATAGGAGAATAAAGAGGTTAAGTTAGGAGAGAAGTAATAATAGTTTGGAAAGTGGGCCCACGGTCTCAGCTTTTCTGGTGGGCCCCTGGCTTCCCGGTTCGACACTGTGTACCTTCAAGATGAATACAGCATTGCTTTTACTTGCCAGCTGTGTATTCATGAGAAGTGGGCTGGGGAAGGCATGCAGTCATGCAAAATGGATGCAAAATGCTTAAATAAAATATATATTTCACAGTAAAATATGATACTGAAAACTCATTGGTTGTACAGGTATGAGATCAGTCATCCAGAAACCCATTATCCAGAAAGCTTCAAATTACGCACAGGCCATCTCCCAGATATCCATATAATCCAAATTTTTAAAAATTATTTCCTTTTTCTCTGTAATAATAAAACAGTGATTTGTACTCGATCCAAACTAAGATATAATTAATCCTTATTGATAAGAACCAGCCTATTGGGTTTATTAAATGTTTACATGATTTTCTAGCAAACTTAAGGCACCAAGATCTAAATTAAGAAAGATCCATTACCCAAACAGCCCCTAATCCCTTGCATTTTGGATAACTGGTACCATACCTGTATCTGAAAGATGAGGTGTATAAAACATAACATTAGCAAATCCCATTTATCTAATACAGGGAAGGGACATAAGGTTTCTCTCACCATGGTTTAGTAAATAACAAAATATTACCTTTTAATATCATTTCATATCATGTAGATACTCAATGAAGATATACTGTATGTCACTTCTGAAAATACTTTATGAAAAGAAAGGCAATATTCAGATGTTGATGTTTCTCTATTATATATTCATAGAAATACAAAAAGTTAAAATGACTGTCCGATTGGTTTTATCAGTAATTCAAGAATAAGATACGGGATAATGGTCTTCCCATTCAGTGCTAAATAAAAAATAGATTGAATTTTACTTAACCAATAAAGGCTTGTTTATTGAAAAGTAAACTATACAATAGAAATTAAATGTTGTTTTTCTTTTGGCTAGCATTTTTTTCAGTTTTGTAAACAATTGAAGCGAAACAGTAAATAAAGAGCCATAAAATTATTTATAGAAGCTGACCGTACAGTCAGTTAAGTTCCATAAGCCCAGAGTACCTGACTGAGGTAGACATGGGTCCAGAAATTATGATGCATGCGCAGATGATGTGGTTATGGTAACTAACAATACTCACATGGTAAATTAATGGAAGGTGGAATTTATCTCTTTTAAAATGTCACCCAGACTGCAGATTAATACAATTAACACAAACTACAACTCCCAGCATCCTCCATTAAATTGAACCAAGCCTCAAATATGTAAAAGGTACTTTTTATTACAAATTCATTAGCCATATAAATTACCAGCAGAATAAAAACACTTAAAAACAGTTAGGCACACATCTTCACCCGTAAACAATGTTTTACAGTATAATTCAGCAGAAACATATAACACTGTTTACCTCATCATTGTCTATTAGCAGTTCCCAAGTTTGCCAATTGTCTAATATTTGAAAAAAAGTAAAATGCGGGGGAAAAGGAGAAAAGTACTGTAGTTTTCTATTAATGTGGAGAAAAAACACAGTGTTAGTATCCACACCTCATAGTACACACAGCTCCAGCAATGCAATCACCACCCACCCCAAATCAGTGCAGAAAAAAACCCACATAACACAGTAGGTAATACTCGCTTCAACCCTGCCCATAGTTAAATTATGGATAATTTGTTCTAGGAGAGGTAATGGGAATTCTGCTGATTGGATGTGCCAACAGACAACCCGAAGCACGTTTTGTGCCAATCAAGCTCTTCAACCGGGGTTGAAATTCTTTGGTTAATGCACCATATTTGTAGGCAGCTGAGATCTTTCTCTCAACTAAGGGAACTGTATTAGGTCATTTTTGGAAAAACTCAAACTGAGTCTGGTGTTTAACTATCATTAAAGAACCCAGTCAGTAAATGCCGAATAAGGAAGTATAACAAATATAGATTCAATCAGGGAAAATATGTAATTTATACTTGTCTATGGAACAAGTCACACAGTATGACAAATATAGATTAAATCAGATAAAATATGCTAAATATGCTAATCTATGAAACAAGTCACACAGTTTAAAGGTCATAATAAAACGTTGATAGATTAATCGAATAGAATAGATTTATAGAAACTGGCAAGAAGCCAAGCTTTAACTAATCAATAAGGAAAACACACATATCATAACACTGTACATAAATCTTCCAAACTCTATTACTCTATTACTAACTCTATCACTATTTGCTTATTTTTATAACCATCTATGCTTCTCTTAGTCCAAAACATCCCAATTATTATCCAGTGTATCGGAAGGGGGTAGGGAGGATTAAACCATATTACTAAATTAAAGGGAAACTGTCATGGGAAAACATTTTTATTATTTATTTTTTATTATTATTTATTTTTTTAAACAAAGTTAATAGTGCTGCTCCAGTAGACTTCTGCAATGAAATACATTTCTAAAAAGAGCAAACAGATTTTTTTATATTCAGTTTTGAAATCTGACATGGGGCTAGCCATTTTGTCAATTTCCCAGCTGCCCCTGGTCATGTGACTTGTGCCAGCACTTTATGAGGGAACTGCTTTCTGGCAGGCTGTAGTTTTTTCTTCTCAATGTAACTGAATAGTACGCAGTGGGACATGGCTTTAACTATTGAGTGCTGTTCTTAGATCTACAAGTCAGCTGTTATCTTGTGTTAGGGAGCTGTTATCTGGTTACCTTCTGATTGTTCTTTTGTTAGGCTGCTGGGTGGGGGAAAGGGAAGGGGTGATATCACTCCAACTTGCAGTACAGCAGTAAAGAGTGATTGAAGTTTAAACAGAGCACAAGTCACAGGACTTGGGGCAGCTGGGAAATTGACAAAATGGCTAGCCCCATGTCAGATTTCAAAATGAAATATAAAAAAATCTGTTTTCTCTTTTGAGAAATGGATTTCAGTGCAGAATTCTTCTGGAACAGCACTATTAACAATTTTTTTTCCCATGACAGGATCCCTTTAAAGTATTATTTTTGCTTATTTTTATAACCATCCATGCTTCTCTTAGTCCAAAACATTTCAATTATTATCCAGTGTATCGGAAGGGGGGTGGGGGTAGGGAGTATTAAACCATTTTACTAAATTAAAGTATTATTTTAGTTTTTTTTGTAAAACATTAGCCAACTACAGTTAAGTTTTGACAAAAATAATGTTTAAACAGATGAAGTTAAAACATGTTTTACCATGTAACTGAATTCAATGTTGTTGCTGCTTCATTGCATGATTAACAATCTTATTTTTGGAGGGAGGTAGCTGTTTTTCAAGTATTATTTCATATTTTCATGTCAGTAATGCTTTAAAATCCTTGCTGAGTCTATGTCTTCATATATTTATAAGAAATACTCTCCCTGCTAAAAGGAACCTACATAAACCAACCAGCAATACCACATAAAGCCAATATTATGAGACATGTTAAAGCAAATCACATATTTTAAAAAGGAGGAAAACATATTGGTTGCAATCAAAACTTTTTTTTATCGTTACATCTTTATTGAGGTTTTCAGCAAAATATTCTCATTAAAACAGTACAGGCTGCTTTTAATCAACAGAAATCGAGCAACTTATTAAAGCAGAAGGAATGATAGACTGTGCAAAATACAGAGAAATACAGATAGGCAACTATCTTACAATGACATTCTCACAGCCCTGTTCACAAGCCAACTGACATTTTCGTGGCACTATGCAGGTGCTCAAGTGACAATCCTGAGCATACCCGTGGAGATAAATAGAACAAAACCATTCTTGAACAGTGTGCAAAAATGTATTATTGCTGAAAAAAGGTCACTCATCTGCACTGAAATAAAATAACACAGAGAGCAAAATGTAGGATCTGCTATTCAATAAACTTGAAGATTAGGTCATGGGTCTGAATACTGTATTTATAAATTTTATGTTTCTAACATTTTTAAAGCAAACTATAATATATATTCCTTATAATGAACACACCGTATTTGGCTGAAAATCCTATCAAAGATTAATTTAAAGCAAGGTGTCGGCACCCAACAACCCCTGATCATCCTTTTGCTTTAGATTCCTAAAAGCATATCTACATGTTTGAATTCCTGTCTTACCATTATTAGACAAAGCTAGTAATCCCTGCTGAAGATTCAGAGTAAATTACACAACTCTGAAAGGTCATTATCTTGTTCCATTGCTTTCACAAATTATTATCTGACATGAATCCCATGCTATAAGCACTCTGTAATTTCTACAGTATCTACAGACAGAGCAGAACTAAGTGAAGATGCTTTAAAAGAGAATTCTATGTTGAAGAATGCTTTAGAATACTCCAAATACAATGCTTTAACAAAATTGGGAGTTGGCAGCGTTTAAAACATATATTGGTTGTCGCTGTATTCAATTATTAAATACTGTATATGCATATATATATATGGATGAAATTCAATTAACCTAAAATGCTGGATTTTTCTTAATGCAGTACTTAAATTGCAAAGCTTTGAGGAAAGGGGATTTATTAAAAATTCCATGCAAACAAAAAATGAAAGCACTAATCCATTTAGCATGACTAAGATTACCAAGTCTTTGTGAACAACAAATGAAGACTTCAAGATGATTCCTTTGCATAGTTTCCAATAAATTAAGGACATTTAAGCATATGATTTTACTATTTCAATTGCTATTCTTTGCATTTGTATTTAAATTCCTTTTATGGTGTGTTCTCAACTGTAACCTTTTTGTTCTCACTGTGCATGACATTTTTTTATATACAATGCCTTGCAAAACAATTCACCCCCTTGGCTTTTTATCTATTTTGTTACATTTCAGCCTTTAATTTAAATGTTGGATCTCCACAACATAGTCTAAGGGGCAGATTTACTAAGGGTTGAAGTGAAAATTTGAATAAAATCGAATTTTGAAAATTCGAATTTCATAGTAATTTTGATCTACTTCAACTATCGAATAGCCCAAAATTCGATTTGAATTGAAAAAGTACTGGCCCTTTAAAATTCCTTTGACTTGGACTATTCACCAGCTTAAAGCTGCCAAATTACAAATTAGCCAATGGGGGACCTCCTAGAACTTATCCTGTAAATTTTTCTAAATTCTGAGAAATCAAAGGATTTTGGGGGAAATCGTTCGAATCGATCGAATCGAATGATGCGATCGTTCGATACAAACTATTTTAAATCGATCGAATACGGTGGTTTTTGATTGAAAATGGTCATATTCGATCGAAAATTTCCCCCCCAAAAGTTTTTTCACTTCAAAATTTGACCAATAGTAAATCTGCCCCTAAGTGTCATATGATCTGTCAGTATAAATACACAGTATAAACAAATCTTTTCTGACAGGCCCCAGAGGCTGAAACACCACTAAGCAAGAGGCATCACACCATGAAGACCAAGAAGCTTTCCAAACAAGTTGGACTACAAAGTTTTGAGAAATAAAAGTCAGGGTTGGGTTATAAAAAATATATAAATCTTTGATGATCCCTCAGCGCACAATCAAATCCATCATCTTCAAATGGACAGAACATGGTACCACAACAAACCTGCCAAGAGAGGGCCACATGGAACATAACTGTTCAGTGAGTTTGCAATTGATCCTCAGCATTCAGCTCAGATTGAAAAGCAAAAGTTATGACCCATGTGGCCCTCCTTCAAGTCACTGATTGGATACTGCCTGGTAACCAGGGTAACCAGTCAGTGTAAACCAAGAGAGCTGAAAAGCAAGAAGTAGTGTTCTTTTCTGTTAGGTTATACTTACAGTCATTCCAGCCTTTATACATTACATTTTTGCCTAACTAACTATATTGAAAAGATTTTTTATTTTGCACAGCCTATCTATTTATCCAGTTTTTATTTTTACACTGAACTGTTCCTTTCACCTCTGTATGTTATAGAATGACCAATTTAAGCAACTTTTCAATTGGTCTTCATTGTTTATTTTTAAATTTTTTAAATTATTTGCCTTCCTTTTCTGACTGTTTCTACCTTCAGAATAGGTCGTTTGCTATTCATATTCCAATATTGTATTCAAATCAATTCATGGATGATAGAGTAAATTGAACCCTAGTGCTCAAGTGACTACAATCTTACATTTTACTTTTCACTTGGGCAACCCTGCTCTAAAATATATTTGATTTGTTCAAATTCTTTTTTTGAATGTAATTGAGAATAGCTACAATTAAGGTGCATTGTCTGTCTTATATTACCCATTAAAACACTTGGGGCAGATTCACTAAGATCCGAAAATTCGCCAGCGTAGGCTTCGCTAGCGTTCGCTGCACTTCGCCAGGCGAATTTTCGCCAGTGCTACGCAAATCCACTAAAGTGCGAATTTACGCTCAGGTCGGCGAATGGTAGCGTAGTTGCGCTAGTTTTACTTCGCTAGGCAGAGCTCTGTTACGCTAGCAAAGACTAATTTGCATACGGCAGGAACTTTAACTTATAATAGAAGTATATGTTACAGCCACTACATTCCACTACACAAGCCCAGGAAACCTTTAATAAATTAAATAAAGTTGTCCTATTGCCCCTGTATAGTTGAGTTGCCATATGTTAGGAAATATAGGGGGTAACCCCCCCAAAAAAACTATCCATCTTTTTCAGACTATCACCCTCCTATGCTTAAATACTCCAGCTTTTTTTTGGGACTTAGAAAAAATTTGACATTTTTTTTTCAACCTCCTATCTACTGTATGGAACTTCGCCTGGTCTGACCAGGCGAAGTAACGTCTAGCGTAAGTGCTAACGTTGAGGAAAATGTTCATCTTAGTAAATGTGCGAAGTTACGATCCTTTGTCAGTGCGCAACTTTGCCTGACGTAAGGGTGCGAAGTTACGCAAGTCTATCTACTTCGCTAGCGAAAATTCGCCAGAGCCGGTGTAAGTGAATTTGCGAAGTTCCGATTTGACGTCACACTGGCGAATTAGCCCTAGCGTTAGACACTTCGCGCTTTAGTGAATCTGCCCCCTTGTCTTCATTCCTTTATGTCATGTCCTTTTATTCACAGGTAGCAATTGTTCTTTTTATATAGTAATAGAAATTATTAGACATTTGAAGCAAAAGCATGTCATTTGTCATACTGTCATTATATGGCAGTAAGAGATATACTTCAAAAGACATTTTTTAAGATGCCAAACTGAAAATGGCAAATAACTGAGCAATATGCTCACAAATGTATCAGATGATCTTTGTGTAGTGATTATATTGTATTGACAAGGAAGAGATTCATATTTAATGTTTGGCCTTTACAAGTGTCAGTGGGAATCTAATTTATCCTCAGAAACTAGCAAACATATATTTTTAAAATAAATATCAGGTAAAATTATTTTTTTAGGGATTTTTTTTTGCCAATCATAAACCTAAAGTAAATTATAGATGATCTTAAGCAAACTGCATTTATACTATTATGGTTTTAAACTTTACTTGGTGAACTTCTTTTTATCATAACCTTTTGGAAACTTTATTGGAAGAACTAAAATGCTGCTTCTAAAAATCTGTACAGCTGGTTTTCTGAATGAACTCATACTAAACTTTGCACACCTGGATTAGTCTTTCAGAGGTCACATGGTGTGCTGTGAAAATATGGAATCTGGTTACATGAGCAGCACTGGAGACATATTTCTGGGATACTGACACCAAACGTAACCCCATTACAATATTTTTAAACAGTGCTAGTTTCTCTGACACACGTTTGCTGAAAATTCACACTGTCCAACGAGCACTGGAATTAATGTTTCTGCTTCTAAATGTGAGTTATGTAGGAAAATGTAGCACTGTAAAATATTATGCCAAGGATATCATGTCCTCCAATGGAGACCCCAAACAGGGTTGGCTTTGTGTTCAGTAATTGATGCTGGATGTAGAGCAACTTTTTCACTTGGGAAGTTGGGATTAAATCTGCTAATAGCCATATGGCTGATGAACCTCAGAAACAGCAGGACAAAGGGTAACATGTTAATAGCCAGGGATGTGATGGAGAGTGGCAACCTGTAGTAAATGGGGTAAAAAAGTTTGGCTGGTCAAAATGCATTATTTCCACTGAGAAATTATGATACTTAAGAAAATGTAATAGAAAAACTCCCCTTACTTCAGAAAGATGTGCCCAATTATATAGTACATTAGTGCATTACACTGACCAAAATTAGTATAAATGATAAAGAATGGGTGAATGTAAAAAAAAACATTCATTGAATAGATGGTGATCAGTGCATGCTTTAGTTGTGTTCAGTGGCGTAACTACCAGGGGTGCAGGGGGTGCAATTGCACCAGGGCCCCAATCCCCTTAGGGCCCATCGGAGCCACAAAAATGGTTATGGCAGGCAGTTATCTAGGGGGAGATTATACATAACACATGCCATCAACACTCCAGCATGCGATTTATAGAGGTAGGGGCCCCACAGGGGGGCCCAGGTGCCCATCCTGTGCCAGGGCCCACCAGGTAGTAGTTACGCCACTGGTTGTGTTGCAGTTTTAAATCCAACAGGTAGGTATTTTTTAAAGGGCTGGAAACTGGAGAGCTGCTGAATAAAAAGCTAAATAACTATAAAACCACAAACAATAAAAAATGAAAACCAATTGCAAATTGTCTCAGAATATCACTCTCTACATTATACAAAAAGTTAACTCAAAGGTGAACAACCCCTTTAATGCTCACAAACAAAAGAAAGTACAGTAGTTCATATTTCCATATCATTTTCCAACTGAGTAGTAATGTACAGGAGTACAACACAATTTATACTGATTTATTAAATCCGCAAAAACTGATAGAGTGCAGTAACTCAGTATATCAACTGAACTAAAACTCTGGACAGTTCATTATTGCATTTGATTGGGCAAAGCATTCAAATTCTGAAGAATTTGTAATTTAAGTAAGCAACATGTTCAGTTAGTAGTGTTAATAACTGTTAAAACTCAAACTGCTCAGAACCCATGAAAATACCTTTGTTTGATTAAACGTGTGGTAGACTCTGTCACCTCAGGGCAGTTGTTTATTGTCTTTCTTCCTTTAAAACCCTCTGCTACATATTGAAGAACAATTTGGCAGAGATATAGTTAAACATGCAAGAAGTTGCAGCCAGATTTCCATGATAAGAACTGAAATGATTGCTCTATTAAACATGTTTAATTAGGCTGTGACAAGGAGGCAGAAGAACTTGTGAAGTCCTTCAAATTACTTGGAAAGGATAATATGGCTTCCTGTTGAGAGCTACTCCATCCTCAGGCTATCACAGATTGCATTCAGTGACAGTGGCTGGCAATATAGTTATTTTAATAATGTGTAGGTTTTTCTGAAAATGTATTGGGACATGAAGGTGCATAAACACTTCCTTGGCACGTATTACAAAACTGATGCAGCAAAAACATTGCAGTGAATGAATATCTTTATAAAGCTATACTATAGAGAGAAAAAAATTATGAAAATACAACATATTTTGAAGGGGGAGAACTAATGTCAGCTGTTGATGAGCAATTTTTGCATGTGCATAAAACAGTAAAACAGACATTCACTTGAACTTATCTAAGTGACAAGTTTAGCAGCTGTAAGATAAAGCTTGCCTCATTTAATTTTATAGCTCACTGTTCTAATGTGTAATCTATTTGTTCTGTACAATTGCCTGACATCTTTAAACATCAGGCATCTTTTTTAAATCAGGAAAAAATCTAAACATAAAGACATATTGTAACAAGACAAAGGTAGCAAAATATAATAAATTCTATATGGAAATAAGTAGGCCTTATCTTGATAGCGCTCAGATCCAAGTATTTGCTTCATCTGTAACCTGTAGGATAGCATTGGAATATAATAATATTTCCTTCCTCTAAATATTCGAGTTTTCTAGTGAAATTTTTTTTTCAAAAAACTACCATTTGGACTTTAATAAATAACCCTTAAAGAAATCATCATCAATGTTAATTGCACGTATTGATTTTACCATTAATAAACAACCCCTTAAACTAGAAAACAGGCTGTCTGACACTATATAATGCAGAGTATTCTAGATAAAGAGAACCATCTTGCCCTTGCTGATTGAATCACATTGGGAGAGACAAAAATATGCCGAGATGTCCACCTCTTTGCTATAGGGTACAGTTTTTTTGTAAAAATACAAAAATAACAGATATTTGATCTCTGTTATGTTTTGGAAGCCCAGGATGAGTATAGTATTGCAGTGCTTTATTAGCAGGTTCATGGAGCCATTACACTTCAACAGTAACTTCAGCTCTAACTTTAAGCTGTATTGAAAGTACTGTGTATGCAGAGTGTGCACAGAGACACCTACAGGCCATTTGTATAAACACCACATATCCCTCCTCTAGTAGAAAAACATCTTTCACCTTGGTCTCTGTGTACCCTAAGCGATCTTTTGGCCAGAAATGAATCAGCTCTAGCTGTAACAGGAAGAAGTTTGGAAGCAAATGACAGAACTTTGTTAATTGATTCATGTGACCTAATATTTAAGGTTTGATTGCTTTGTTTGTGTGCACCATGAATCATAGGACCCCAAGGGGCAGGCCTTAATGATTAAAATGGCAATTTATTTTAGGATATTTAGGATTACCCAATGGCGCATACTGTACTTCTAAATTATACTAAAAATTTACAAATTACAAACTCATAAATACAATGTGTCACGAGCATTCTGGACAATTGGCCCCATACCTGTAGTTGTATAATATATAATTGTATTAGAATTAATTATTTCTGAATAGTAAAAACATATGTATGACTTTTCTATATTCGCCAATGATAACTAGCTTGTTGCACTTCAATGACTACAAGTCCCAGTATACTTAAACATAAAAGTAGATCATTTTTCACATGGGCTGATACTATATAGGACTATATCACAGAGCAAAGTGCCATAGAATAATATAGAAATCATCTTATCTTAATATGTAAGGTATATCAAGACATTTTCCCTCTTGAGATCTGAAGATCCTCTTTCAGAACAACACAGAAATATTCCTCCAGCCTTCTCATTGAATTCATTTGAGGTGCATGGCCTTCAGATTTTCAAACCCCCACCAGCCTCCTCCTCTGCCGCTTCCTTTCTGACTTTGACACCTGGCTTTTTTTCCCTCTGCACTGACAGCCCTCACTGACAGCAATCATTCCTGGGGATTTTAACTTCCTGATGCTTCACGGCCCTGGCCCTGTTGTTTTCCCTGCCTAATCTCCTCTTTTCGCTTCAGCAGTGGACAAACACTCCTACTCATAAGGATGGCCACTTTCTCTCTCTGGCTTTAACAGGGAACCCTTCCCCCTTTCCAATAACCATTTGGTTAAATTTTCCATCTCTCACTCTCTGTGCCCACCTTCTTTTTCCCCCACTGTCTTAGTTTGGTATACACGTGACACTGACCTTCCAGCCTTAGCTCAGTCTTTCAGGTCCAATCTCATTTACTTTAAGGAGATGTCTGATCCTGATACCCTGGTAAGTGAGTATAATCCCATACTATCCTCAACCACTGACTCATTTTCCCTTTACAGGCTAAGCTCACACATGCTCAGAACCCATGACCCTGGCTGAATTCACAAACCAGATTCTTACACTCCTGATCTCCAGATCTGCTGAACGTATGTGGAAGAAATCCTGTAAGCAAGCAGGCTTTATTCACTATAAATTTCTATTGCCATGCCTCAATTCTGCATTGTCGAAGGCCAAGCAAGAGTACTACAGTACCCATATAAACAATCCAACCCACAACACCTGTTTTCTCTATTCAGTACTCTTCTCTATCCATCATTAACAGTATCAGTCAACCTGACGCACTCTCCTCAGGACTTTGCTGATTTCTTTAAAGACAAAGTAGAGTCCATGCACAATCAGATCCCTACCTCTACTACTGTAAACCAGCTCCTCCTTCCTAAGTCCCCTTCTGCATGTCTTAATTCCTTACCTCTGGTAACAATGTCTGCTTCTCTTCCAACTCACAACTTTCCCCCTTGACCCCATGTTTTCTTCTCTGCTCAAACACGATGTTTAAGAGCTTACATCACTACTTACTCACAACTTCAATTCTTCTCTAGCTTCTGCAACCTTCCCTTCTCCTTTCAAATAGGTATGTGTAAAGCCTATTCTTAAAAAGGCCATGCTTTACCCATCCTGTCTGTCAAATTACCATCCTGTGTCCCTTCTACCAATTGCATCTAAACTCCTACTTACTAACTTTCTATACACCCATGATCTGTTGGGCCTTCTGCAATCTGGTTTCAGGCCTGGTCACTCTACTGCTTTGGGCAGTAGTTACAAACGATCTTCAGGTTGCCAAAGGTGACCTCTCCATCCTTATCCTCCTTGACCTATCATCTGCAATTGATACAGTTGACCACTCTCTCCTGATGCAGATTCTGTATTCACTTGGCATCCATAACCAGGCTGCATCTTGGCTTTCATCATACCTTTCTAACCAATCATTCACTATCTCCTATGATAACAAAAGCTCATCTTCAGTTCCACTTAATGTGGGGGTGCCACAAGGTTCTGTACTTGGTCCGCTGTTGTGCTCCCTGTACACTCTGTCTTTGGAAGATCTCATCAGATCATTTGGCTTTAATTATCATCTGTATGCTGATGATACCCACATTTATTTATCCACCCCTTCATTAACAGCTAAAAGAGAGGCTCAAATCTCTAACTGCCTCCTAGCTATCTCAAATTGGATGAACCATTGCCACCTCAAACTCAACCTAACAAAAACTGAACTAATGCTCTTTCTACTTAAGCCTGTTCCTACTCCCCTATTTACTATCTCTATTGATGGCATGCTCATTAATCCTGTCAACTCAGCACACTGTCTGGAGGTAACCTTTGACTCCTCTCTCTCCTTCTCTGATCAAATTAACACCACTGTGTCACTTTTTCTTACGCAATATTGCCAAAATCAATCCCTTCCTTTCACCTACTATGGCCAAGACGCTCATTCATGCTCTCATCCTATCCAGACTAGATTACTGAAACCTTCTACTAACTGGCCTCCCTAACTCCCATCTCTCCCCTCTACAGTCAGGGCCGCCATCGTGTCCCGGGCCCGGGGCTGAAGGGGGGCCCGGCAGTGCTGCATTTTCCCAAGAGCCGGGCCCCCCTTACCAGCGCCGAGCCTATGCGGAAGTGCCGAACAGACGCGAAGGAGCCGACATGCGGAAGTGCCGAACAGACGCGAAGGAGCCGACACTTAAGTCCTGAAGTCACGGAAATACCCGAAGTCACGAGGAGCCAGCACTAAAAAAAATACCTGAAGTCAAGCAAGTATGCTGAAGTCCTGAAGCCATGAGTTCAATTCTACCAACACCAATGTGGTTTTTTTTTGGGTTTTTTTAATCCCCTGGCCTCAAATGTTTTCTTTTAATACTCTATAGGCCCCTGTCACCAATTTTTTTAAAAAAAATATTTTATGGGGCTCCAATATATATATTTTTTAACTTGTTAATGGGGGCCCTGCCACCAATGTTTAAAAAAAATATTTGTGGGGCCCCAATTTTTTTAACTTATAAGGGGGGCCCTGTCGCCAATGTTTTATTAAAAAAATATTTTTGGGGCCCCAATTTTTTTTAACTTGTAAGGGGGGCCCTGTTGCCAATGTTTTATTAAAAAAATATTTTTAGGGCCCCAATTTTTTTTAACTTGTAAGGGGGGCCCTGTCGCCAATGTTTTATTAAAAAAATTTTTTTGGGGCCCCAATTTTTTTAAACTTGTATGAGGGGCTCTGGCACCAATGCTTTAAAAATGCTTTTATGGGGGGGGGCTTGCACCAATTTTTTTTTTAACTTATAAGGGAGCCCTGGGGGGGTTTACTTTTTTAGCGCTGATGTCTGTGTGGTCTTTTTAACTTTGATGTGGATTCGGCTGGGATTGGGGCGGGGCTTAGATGCCTGGGTGGGCGGAGCCCAGGGAGCCCCGACAATTTTGTTGTGCAGGGCCCCGTGATTTCTAATGGCGGCCCTCTCTACAGTCTATATTAAACACTACTTACAGAATTATCCTTCTGTCATCCAAAAGGGTACAGGCCCCTCCACTGCTGAAGTCATTATCATAGCTTCCCATAAAACAAAGATTAACTTATAAACTTCTCATAACCTTCAAAGCCCTTCATTATTCTGCACCTAACTGCATCTCATCTCTTGTTTCGCGATATGTTCCTGGCTGAAACCTTTGCTCCTCTCAGAGCTTGGTTGTACCCCCCACTACTACTGCTGTTTCCCTTATCAAACCCTTCTCTCTTGCAACACCTTATATTTGGAATGCCATTCCTGAATCTCTCAAGAGAGAATCCTCCTTTAGTGTTTTTAAAATAAAACTAAAAGACTACCTCTGGGAGCACCTGGATAATGCCTGAACTGGGAACTGGCACTTATATAATAGTTTAATAAACTGTAACCTATAGCACTCTAATACCCCTCTAAATTTTGTCCGTATGTTCACTAAAGCACCAAGCGTCTAACACTAGCGCTTATTTGCCAGTGTGACGTCATTCTGTAACTTTGCCAATTTACTAACAGTGTCCCTGGATAAAATTCGCTAGCGAAGTAGAAAGACTAGCGCAACTTCACACCCTTACGCCAGTCAAAGTTGCGCACTGAAGATAGGAACGTAACTATGCTAATTCACTAAGATGCCCATTTTACTGAATGTTACTTCTTGCTCTAGACTTTACTTTAAGTTCAATATAATAGATAGGAGTTTGAAAAAAAAACTTGAAAGTCCCAAAAAAACGCTGGCATCTTTTACTTTTTTTTAGTCTGAGAAATAGCATCATTTTGGGGGGGGGGTTACCCTCCTCCCCCCCCTACATTTCCCAACATATGGCAACTCAACTATACAGTGGGCACATGTTTTGGGCAATAGGACAACTTTATTTTATTGTTTAAAGGTTTCCTGGGCTTGTGTAGTGTAGTGTAATGGAGGTAACATATATTTCAATTATACTTTTAACTTTGCACCATATGCAAATTAGACATCGCTAGCATAACTTTGCTTTGCCTGATAAAGTAACCGTAGTGCAACTTTGCTACCATTCGCCTCCCTTAGCGCAACTTTGCAATTTAGTGAATTTGCATAGCGCTGGCGAAATTACGCCTGGTGAAGTGCGGTGAACATTGGCGAGGCCAATGCTGGAGCATTTTTGGCACTTAGTGAATTTGCCCCTAAGTCCTATGTGGTAGGGTCCTCCATCCTTTTGTTTCCTTGACACTGAGGGGACAATTTACTATATTCACGTGAATAGATCGAAGTTCGATCGAATTTCGATTGTACGATTAATATGATTGGTCCAATATGCAAATTAGGCATATTCGATCATCGAATAGCGAGCGATCGAATGATCGAATAGATTTGAATGGTCAAATATGCAAATTAGGCATATTTGATCATCGAATAGCGAACAATCGAATGATCAAATAGATTCGAATGATCGAATATTCGATCATTCGATCAGCGAAGGATTTAAAATTTTTAAATTATTCGATTGCCTACTTCGCTAGATTGGACCAACCGAATTCTAAGAGAAGCCTATGGGAGCCCTTCCATAGGCTTCTGAGGCTAAGTCCTGATCGAATAGGATTCGTACGATCGAAGTCTTCGATTGATCGAATATTTCCTATTTGATCGTTCGACCAATCGAATTGTGGTAAAATCCTTCAAATTCGTTATTCACATGGTCGATTTTTTTTTCAATTCGAAATTCGACCAATAGTAAATCTGCCCCAAAATGTAATTTGATTTTTTTTTCTCCTAGAACATCTTTAGTTCTCAAAGGAACTTATTGCTGCTGACTAGAACCACTGTGTATACTTCAACAGCCATTGGTGGGAAAGCAGGAACTTTAGTATATAGCCAGCACGTATTTCTGTGGTTATACTTATAGTACTGTAAGTATTAAAAACAACAATTGCAGGAAAAAATATTGAAGGCAAATTAGCAAACTAAAGCATATATCTATGCTCATTGTATTTTACACAGATAGCAAACGTATAACACAGTTTAAATATGCCTGTCCACTAAGAGCAATTTAGAACTGCAAAGAGCTCCAACAACAGAAGAGCACCCTCTATGAATAAGAATTAACTAAATAGAGTAACTGGATAGTGTCTTAGAAATTGGCACTGCCAGAGACTAAGGGGCAAATTTACGAAATTCACGTGAATAGATCATAGTTCGATAAAATATGATCGAATTACGATCGTATGATTTAATCGGATATTTGAATATTTAAATTGGGCCTCTTTGATCATCGAATACCCAATTATCAAATAGATCGAATGATTGGATTTTCGATCATTCGATCATTCGATGTTCGAAGGATTCAAAATTTATAAATCGACTGCCTACTTCCAGATTGAACCTCCAGAATTGCAATAGAAGCCTATGGGAAACCCCCCATAGGCTTCTGAGACGTAGGGGCCGATGTACTAAATTCACGTGAATAGATCGAAGTTCGATCGAATTTGATCGAATTTCGAACATAGGATTTATTCGTTTGGTTGAATATGCAAATTTTGGCATAGCGAATGGTCGAACGATCGAATACATTCGAATAGAGTCGAATGAACGAATATTCGATCATACGATCGTTTGATCAGCGAAGGATTTAATATTTTAAGTTTATTCGATTGCCTACTTTGGCAGTTTGGACCAACCAAATTGCAATAGAAGCCTATGGGAGCACTCCCATAGGCTTCTGAGGCTAAGTCCTGATCGAATATGATTTGTACGATCGAATTCTTCGATCGTACGAATCGTACGAATCATTTGAATGAACGAATGATTTATTAGACTGATCGAATAAATTATTCAACTGATTGAATAAATTTGTATTCAATCGTCGACTAAAAGGTAGCTAAAACTATTCGTTTAGCATTCGACAATCGAATGCTAATCGAATATCAAATTTGCTCGAGCTAACGTTGGGGAATAAATTTGCCCCTAAGGCTTTACTTGTGCTTTAAGAAATTCTATCCACAAGACAGGTACTCAGTGATTGGTTGCCATTCGGATTAAAAAATATAGCATGTGGTTTGGTAATATTTCTGTGTGCAGAATGGTTTGAATGAAGTTGTAAATCTGCTATTAATACACAAAACATCTCTTTCAAATTTGTTTCTGCATCACTTTAAATAAAGTTTAATGCAAACATGGTGGATAAAGTGTATCTGAATTAACACTGGTAAAAAAAGCTTGCACTTGTTTGTATGTGCATGTTTTTTCTGATCCAGTTGACCAACAGTCTCATTAATGGTGTATATAATAATTTCTCTAATGTTTTCACACCTGGGCATGTCTTCATGCGCCTCCCTTTAGTGGATCATTTATGTGTTCCACAGAAGGGGAACACAGGAAGAAATGTAAGCTCTTTTTTAAAGTGACTTTGTATTCACTGAGGCTAAACCAGCACCAAACGCTTGTGAAAGTTATATACATTTACCTACAGTGACACTATCATGCGTTCCATCAAAAGGGACCACATTAATTAACACAGCTTATTCTTTGCTTGTACTCATTGCACCACACAGAAGCAATGGAGGAAATGGGATTGAAACTTGATGTGTTCCACCTGTTTTTAGCATTTCCCTTGTGATAGAACACTGAAAGATTCACCACATAGAAAAGCATGAAGAAAAACTTGTGTTCAAGAGTCCTTACATACACACAAGCTTAACTTTTTTTTTTTTTTTTGCATGTATTTAAATGCAGTTCTTACTAGTGATGGGCGAATCTCCCGAGATTCGCTTCGCCGAATTTTTCGCGAATTTCTAGAGAAATTCGCGAAACGGCGAAAAATTCGCGAAACGAGTCGCGGGATGATTTTGTCGCGCGTCGCGTCAATTTTGTCGCGCGTCTGTCGCGCCAACTTTGACGCGTCGCGTCGTTTTCGTCGTGCGGCGCGTCGTTTTCGTCGTGTGTTGCGTCGTTTTCGGCGCGCGTCTCGTCGTTTTCGGCGCGTCGCGTCAAAAACGACGCGCGACTGACGCGCGACTCGTTTTTAATCGAATTTTCGCCAACCGAAATTTCGCTGGTGATTCGCGAATTTATTCACCAGCGGCGAATCGCGGGAATTCGCCGCGAATTCGACCTAGGCGAATAAATTCGCCCATCACTAGTTCTTACAGATGCAATTTTGTGTGTTCAAGTATGCATGCTGATCATATTGCATATGTTGCATTATTGCATTGAGTACAAACAAGCAGAATATAATGGAATCAATTTGTTGTGTTTAGTTTTAGTGTTCACACACACATAAAACCCTTCTGCCCTTAATTTTGCACAAAAGATTTTGTGTTTTGCAGTTGCTTTTGTAAATGAGCGGTTAAGTGATATACTAGAGGTAGGCAAAAGAGGCACCTGCCAAGGGCATGATGATGTGAGGTCCTGGGTACCAATGTTCCCCAGCTGTAAACCTCAAGCATCCACGACATGAAAAATATTTTGATTTTTAGAACTACGAGCTCTCTATCCATTGTGCATGGACGTAAGTAAGCTATGGGGGATATTTCCACCTTATAGCCATGAATATACTGATTAAATCATTTAGAAGCACACAGCAGTCATGATTCTAGTTTAATCCTTCCAGCTGGTGGTTAATTACAATAACTTCTTTTGAAACATGCATCTGCATTTACTTATATTTACCTTTTACTCATTCTGCTTTTGCACCTGCAACTTTCTTTTCCTTGAATGTTGAAAGCGTAGTCATTAGTCTGAGGTTCATCAAGTACCTTTCAAATCTGAGGATGTAATGATAATTGATGCATGGCATCATATGAAGCGGAGAATACATTAAGCAGGAACTTACTAAAGCAGAAATACACTTTCTACAATTCTGTATACCATTTCACAGGCAGGATCAAATGTGTAAGCTTTCCTAGAATTTCTAAATGTAATATTCAGCAGCACAGGGTGACAAGATTAGGAAATTAGGCAAATGCTTTATATGCTATCATTTCAAATGTACAATACTTACAATTCCAATATCCTTGCCCTTGTTCCTTGTAGTCACTTTACTTTTCCTTTTAATTCAATTCTATTTATACAGTATTAACATTTTACCCCAGTTACCAGTTAGCACCCTCCATTGTCAACAGAGCATATTTGTACATAGGGGACACAGCATGAAAGCTAAGGACATCAGTTGATCCCACACCTACAACTAAACCAATATCTGGCACCATATGCCCTATTCCAGGCAGAAAAGGTTTTTGTTCTCCAGTTGTGTAGATTGCAAAAAAGACTTTTTGACCTGTGCTTATCATTAAGATGAGCCATGGTATTTTACAGAACTGATCAGTTAAGTGCTGGGTAAAGCTGTGCCCTTTTGCCTTATTTAACCACCATGGACACACTGCTGTTTTTATATAGAAGTTTAGAAGTTGTTTATATATATATATGTATATATATATATATATATATATATATATATATATATATACATAGTATAGTAGTTTTTTTTACCATTATAGGAAAAAAGTCAACAGGAAGTAATATGTGACCTTATCTTCAGTCTTTGATGTTGCCTTATTTAGTGCAAAATAACAAAAACATGCATATTTCCTATTTTAAAAACCCTATTTATTAAACTATTTTTTATTTAATTACAGTATTTTAAACATGTTTGTAATCCTTATTGCTAGTTAGCTAGTTCTTTCTGCTCCTTGCTATCCCCTCCACAGAATAATACAGATTCTATTTAAATACTTAAAAGACCAATTTACAAAAAGGATAACTAAATCAGTCGTTAGTTCTGTTAATTTTCCATTTTTCAGAGCAGAAGTGGTAGTTCAACAGCTGGTTGCTGATCTCTATCATGATAAATACGTATACTGTATTTCACAGCTCTGCAGTTCCACACTTATTTATATTAATATATATATATTTATATATATATTTATTTATTTTTTACTTGTGTCATAATAGAGGCAAAGGGTAGGTAGAAATGTCCTTCTCAAGGCAGGTGCAGTTTCCATTCTGTTTATTTATTTCCAGCTACTCTCTTGGGACTGTCTGTCTCTGTTCCCAGCAAGCTTTCAAAGTCTGATATCTGGTCACCTTCACATTCCAACAGGCCAGAAACAATTTCAGGTAACATCTGCTACAGTGAGATATTAGACGTAGAGTCAGTGTGTTCAGTTTTGAAACAGATTATTAGAAATCCTTTTTGTGTGTATTTATAAAAATATATCTTCAAAGAACAAATGCCCTTTTTGTATTAACACCATTGAAACAAAATGTACATGTACAATATCAAGAAACATTTGTGGGCAGATTTACTAAGGGTCGAAGTGAATATTCAAATGCAAAAAATTCGATATTTAAAGTAAATTTTTGAAAACTTTGACCATCGTCCATTCTATTCGAATGGTCGAATAGTAAAATCATTCGACTTCGAAAATCGAAGTACTGTCTCTTTAAAAAAACTTTGATTTTTTTTTTTTACTTCGCCAAATAAAAGCTGCCGAATTGCTATTTTAGCCTATGGGGACCTTCTAGATCATTTTTCTAAGTTTTATTTTATCGTAGAACAATCCTTCAATTGTACACTAAAATCTTTTGAATCGTTCGATTCGAAGGATCTTATTGTTCAATCGAACAATTGTTCTTCGATCGAACGAATGCCAAATTCGATATTCGAAGTCGAAGGGTTTTAATCTGCCCCTTAATATTACTTCTGCTCAGATAAAAAGGAAATAGTTTTAAAAATTGCAGTAATTTGCTGAAAATTATAAAATCTATGGGAAATGGTGTGTTTCCATAATTCAGATCTTTCTGAATAACGGGTTTAAGGTTAAGAGATCCTATACCTGTATAATTTAAATTCCACAGGTTGTCATTGTTATTGTTTAAGCTGGGCCACAAAGGCAGAAATAGCGTAGGAAGAATGTTTCACAACATATGTTAAATATATATAAGATAAACAAAGGTCCAGGCCCAGATGGGATTCACCCCAGGGTACTTAGCGAACTTAGCTCTGTGATTGCCAAACATCTATACTTAATTTTTCAGGATTCGTTGAGGTCTGGCATGGTGCCGAGAGACTGGCAAATTGCTAATGTGGTGCCGCTATTCAAAAAGGGATCCCATTCTCAGCCTCAAAACTATAGGCCAGTTATTCTGACGTCGGTGGTAGGAAAGCTTTTTGAAGGATTAGTTAAGGATAGGATACTGGACTTCATAGCAAATAACAATACTATGAGTTTGTGCCAGCATGGTTTTATGCGTAATAGATCTTGCCAGGCTAACTTAATTTCTTTTTATGAGAAGGTAAGCAGGGACCTCGATTCTGGGATGGCAGTGGATGTGATTTACTTAGACTTTGCTAAAGCATTCGATACAGTGCCACACAGAAGGTTACTGGTTAAATTAAGGAATGTTGGCCTTGAACATAGTATTTGCACCTGGATAGAGAACTAGCTAAAAGATAGACTACAAAGAGTGGTGGTAAATGGAACATTTTCTAATTGGACCAGTGTTGTTAGTGGGGTACCGCAGGGCTCTATACTGGGTCCCTTGCTTTTCAACTTGTTTATTAATGACCTGGATGTGGGCATTGAAAGTACGGTTTCTATTTTTGCAGATGATACTAAATTGTGCAGAACTATAGGTTCCTTGCAGGATGCTGCCACTTTGCAGAGTGATTTGTCTAAGTTGGGAAACTGGGCAGCAAAAATGAGGTTCAATGTTGATAAATGCAAGGTTATGCACTTTGGCAAAAATAATATAAATGCAAGTTATACTCTAAATGGCAGTGTGTTGGGAGTTTCCTTAAGTGAGAAGGATCTTGGGGTTTTTATAGATAACAAGTTGTCTAATTCTGGGCAGTGTCATTCTGTAGCTACTAAAGCAAATAAAGTTCTGACTTGCATAAAAAAGGGCATAAACTCAAGGGATGAAAACATAATTATATACCTCTTTATAGATCCCTAGTAAGGCCTCATCAAGGAGTATGCAGTGCACTTTTGGACTCCAGTCCTTAGGAGGGATGTAAATGAGCTGGAGAGACATGCAACTAAACTGGTTAGAGGTATGGAAGACTTAAATTATGAGGGGAGACTGTCCAGGTTGGGGTTGTTTTCTCTGGAAAAAAGGCACTTGCGAGGGGACATGATTACACTTTACAAATATATTCAAGGACATTATAGACAAATATCAGGGGACCTTTTTACCCATAAAGAGGATCACCGCACCAGAGGCCACCCCTTCTGACTAGAAGAAAAGGACTTTCATTTGAAGCAGCGTAGGTGGTTCTTCACAAACAGGACGGTGAGGTTTTGGAATGCACTGCCGGGTGATGTTGTGATGGCTCATTCTGTTGATGCTTTTAAGAGGGTTTTGGATGATTTTTTGGACAGACATAATATCAAAGGCTATTTTGATACTAAACTCTACAGTTAGTATAGCTATGGGCATATATGGTTTGTGTTTGAAAGAGTGGAGATGTTTGTGTGTGTGTGTGTGTATGTATGCTGGGTTTTTAATTTGGAGGGGTTGAACTTGATGGACTCGGTTTTTTTTCAACCCAATTTAACTATGTAACTATATATCTGCAAAATGCCATATCAGCATTTACATGAAGCAAGCATCATTAAGATATTTGGACAGTTGTGATCCTTTCAGTTTTCCCACTGTCAGCTGTACATAAAACCACTTTGTTAAATGTATTTGCACCATTATGAGTACCTTCCACTTATGTATAAGTACACTGTGCTTAATCCTTTCTGCCTTCCATTTGGAAACAAACAATGCAGCACCTATTGACATGGTGAAACCTTGGAGCTACTATCACCTCTTGACTGGAAACTCCAAGGTCTTTTTGTCTAGTGTAGAAAATGCAGTTTGGACAAATACACAGACTGTTAAATTGTACACACATAGTAGTTTGTTCTATATAGGAATGAAGATGCTTGGGAGCTTATTTTGTCCTCTGTAGATTGACATTTTGTTTTAAATTGCTTAAAGGAAAGCCATACCACAAACTGAATACTTAAGTCACAGATTTCATATAATTTTAAGTGGTATTTTAAAGAATCTTACCAAACTATAATATATATTATAGTAATTATTGCCTTTTTATATCTCTTGCCTTGAGTTACAATATTATGATATTTTCTGTGCTGCCTTAGAGGTCACCTGACCAGAAATACTCCAGCTCTAACTGTAACAGAAGAAATGTGAAAGCAAAAGAAAGAAATCTGGGATCTGTTTACTAAAGCACAGTAAATTTGACTATAAGTTTCCACTGCAGATATTTTCTTTTTATTACTACCCAATGACACCTACTACTAACAAAGTACAGTATATTATTATGAAACTGGGTTATTTAGATGAAGTTGGGTTTTATATATGAGCTATTTTATGCAATATATTATTATAGAGACCTACGTTGTTAGGGGGTATAGTTTTCCTTTAACCTATGTGAATCCAGGTGCCTGCTAATGACAAGTGAGGCCCAATTCACCTATGTGGTTTTACACAGCATTTCAATAAACTTCAGAATCTCTTGCAGTGTTTGTTAAGTATTTTTTTTTATCATTGGTAAACACTGTCCATGTTTATTAAATATGAATTATGGTCACCACTGTGATTTCCTGAATCAGCATTTTTTTGGCTGATTGCAATTATTATGAAATAGTATTAAGCAAACAGATGTTGTTGACTTACTAATGCAATCACTCAAACTACAGGAAGAATAATATGAATAAAATGCATATAAATATAAAATATAAATATATAAATGCACAATGTTTTATATAAATATAAATATATAAATGCAATTATAAGACAACAGAGTTGATAGAAAAGTACGCACAACATGTGTTAAAACTATTATGGTGTTCAAAATGTATTAAGGGAAGTATAAACAGCACAATATTAGGGATAAATTGTGTGCAAATAAAATTAATTCACTGCATATCTGATACATGATCATTTCAGGGTCCATAGGTTTCAGTAGATAAGTACATATTTTTGACTGCTTTGGCAGGCCCGGATTCACCAGCAACAAAATTCTAATTTTTATAAATATATATAATTTTTGTTGGAGGAAATCATTGGAATCGTTGGAATCAAAAGATTTTAATTCGATCAAAAATTTACCTATTCGATCGAAAACAGTCAGTTTTTGATCGAAAAAACACTTTGAAAAAAATTTGATGGTTGAATTTTTAAGTTTTTTCACTTTGGAATTCGACCCTTGATAAATCTGCCCCAGGTGTAGGAGTGGGCAAGATCAGAATTAAGTGGGTTAGAGATGTAGTTTATGGTATTGCATTTAGTAGTTAAGCAGAGTGAGGGTAGGCTTCTCTAAATAAGTGTGTTTTAAGAGATCTTTTCAGCTTGATGAAAAAGCCAGCATAAACTCATATTGATGCCAAACAATCTTGTTTTTTCAACTTTATTGGTTATAACAGAGTTGTTTTACATTAAATAAGACTGTTATACAAATGTAAGTACTACATAGAGGGATGTAACAGGTTTATGTTACTATTTCACATTATTAAGGACCCCAACCAAGTTCTTAAAGCAATTGTCATCTAGTCTATTCATGTTAAATATTAAGTTTCATTAGATGCTTCAATATTCATGTTTCTCTGAAATAATACATTAGCAAATAAATGATATTATTTAGCAAATCCATTGTCAGAGTATAAATAAATATTGCACAGTGCTTGCCACTGAATATGGCAGAAGGCCTTCAGCAGCATAAAATGAGAACAGAATAGCAGCTATGGGGATAAATAGCTTATAACATCAAAGGTTGCATAATATATATGCCATGAAGCTACAAAAAGCATGCAGTCTAAAAACAGCCAACAAAAGCTAGTAACAGTTTAACAACTGATTATTAAGTAAAAACAGAGATTCCTCTAGGATATACCTCTCTTATAATGGAGTTTATGTCAACTGGTGATGCCATTAGGCTAATTGCAGTGTAAATTTAAAAGTTTTTCACCTAGTTGCTTTGAATACAATCAGCTATTGCCATCAGCACAAACCTTTATTCTAGTATACACCACAATAACTCTCTTCTTTCTGAAGGGTCCCCTATGAGTTATCTTCTAAAGGTTGCTGGGGGTGTTAATTAAATTTATTACACACCAACACTGCTTCATAATGCAAGGAAGCTAATAAAAAAAACACGATCAGCAAAAAAAAAAAAGAGGAAGAAAGAAAATTTGCCACTTTGTTTCATTTCACTGGTTTGTTTTCTACTTTGAAAGCTCTCTGCCCAGGGCTTTGATATTCTACAACAAATGAAAAAATAGCAAATAGTTTTTACAGCAGTTTTACCTTGCCAAATTGTCACAGAATAGTTTGTATTTTAGTTTTTAACTAAAAAGAAGAAAGAAAGAGTAATTTATGAAGTGCATATTTATTCACAAAGGGTTGCATTGCCCATGTTTTTTCCGGAACAGGTTTTTGCAAATTCAGAAATGAGACAGCTGTTTGCATGGGTGTGGCAACTGTGCTAGTTTGTGTGCACATATAGCATGGGCAATGATTTAAATACACAATTTGAGAAAATGTTTTGTGGATATTTTCTCCACCACCAAAGTCATGGCCTAACTCAAATGCAGATTGTGAGCATAATTATTTTGCCATATTTAAAAAGCTCATATGGACATTCACAATGCAAATTTGGAATTCTGTTTCAACATTAAATACACCACTGCCAAATGTTAGGCACCACCCATTGATTGTAATCACTCACCTGATACCTGGTTCTAACACGGCTACTTCTGTGAGAGTACAACACAAGCAATCTCTTCCTGCATCTTCTTTCTTTGCATGGGAGAGCGCATACAGTAGAGTCATCTTTTTCCCTTTACTGTGCATAAGTCAGACCGAGAAGCATTGAAGAATGAAGAAGCATAAGAAGATCACTACTTACTGAAAAGAAGTCCAGGCTGGTGCAGTTTTCTGCTAATAGAAGCGCTAACCTTGGCTATCAGGTAAGTCATTTCACTCATGGGGAGTTCCTAGAATTAGGCACCACCCAGTGATTTAGTCTTTCTTTGTCCTTTAAATTCATAATTTTTTGCAATCCTTGTGACTTTTTTGTGTTAAACAACATTACTACACATATATAATCTACATATATACTTAATCTTAATACATAATCAATGCACAAAGTAATTCAGTGTTCTTTTGTGTGAATTTACACCTAAGATACACTGCCATCAGTTCACTCAAATGTGAGCCATTTACTGACTTAAACAGTTAAACCTGTTCCTTGATCTATAAGATAAACCTGAAACTGCTATTTGACATAAAAATATTGTCAATACAATATTTGAAATGGAAAAGGCTTACAAAACTTAATTTTGCTAATGGACATCATTAATAAGTGAACAGATTGTCTTCCTTGATTTACTGATATTTTGTGTGACATTAACATAAAATTAGGTATACATGGATAACAACAGCCAAGGAAACTTGTTCAGGGGTCTCCTGTGTACATTTCAAGTCCAAAACAATTTGGTACACAAATAAACCTGATTTTGCACAGTTTTCTTCTGGCCCATGTCTTTCTAAGACAAGCAGAATTTAATTTGGTGCACTGGGCAGAATGTCAAATAAAAATGCACAAAATGATCTATGAAATACTTATGATTGCCAGAAATTAATTCCAGGAATGTCTGACCACTTTATTCTGTGTGAATCAATGTCTGTGAACATAGCTGAATTAAAGACAAGAACTGTAGTTTTATGTAGAATAGTCAACACAACTGAAGACATCAGTGTATCTTAAATAAGTGTAGGGACCCATAATCTTAACATTCCCAATGTATGGTATTCCCCTATAAGTGATATTCCCCTAGTTGCGAGGCAGAAGCATTTGTATCTAAGTTCTCATAGAGATAGTGACCACCTCTTATCACACATTTCTCTTTGGCCTCTGTCTTCTGACCCACGCTGATGTGTCTGAGGATCCTGATGTCAAGAAGGCCCAGTAAAGAGTTTTGCCCTAGAAGGAAAGTCAGGGGAACAAGGATCCGTGAACAAGCACTAGTTTTGTCTGGAGTACATAAGCTATTAAGGCAAAATTAGAGAGAGCAATGTTGTGCTCCACCAAAGGATTTTAGCTTGAGGTAACTCTCATCCGGTATTACTGGCCTAGAGTGAAGGGACAACAGTATTGAATAGTGATGGGCACATTTATTCGCCTGGCGTAAATTTGAGGTGAATAAATTCACAAAACGCCTGCAAAAATTCGCCTGCCATCCAAAACAAGACGCCGGCAGCATTTCGGTAATTTCTCAGGAAATTCGCCCATCACTAGTATTGAATAGGGATTCAATAGTATATTACTCCCTTAACCATTTCTGTTGATGGGATCAGGGTGACTAGCTGGTAGCCTTTAAGAGGTGTTCACATTTGTTCCTGGACACCCTCGAGGACAGGCCAGCAGTTACCTGCCAAGCATCTCCACTGTGGGGTTACATTTGTTTGCTCTATCCCTGACTGTATCTGATCTTATCTATTTACCTCAATCAGTAAGCAAACCCTGCATTGTGGTTTCAATAAATCATTTTTGTTTATTTGCAAGAAATATGGAATCCTATTTGCTTACGTATATGCAGCAGTCCCTCTCCCTCCTTCTTCACTTATCAAGGGCCTATCTAGGTAAAAATGTCCAGTGTGGCCCTTGTTCTAAAATCAGTTGCTAGAAAGGGCATATTTGCACCAAAATAGGTTATATATAAACAAGTGAAATTATTTAAAGAGGTTTACTCTAATTTTTTTAAAAAAAGAAGGGAATGGGGCTCACTTTTTGTAGAAGATGCAGAAAATTCTTAGTAATGATGAGTAAATTTTTTGTCAGGAATGGGTTTGTGGCAAAATTCCACATTTTGCGATCACAGCAAAGTTTCAGTGTGAAAAATTTCAGTTCACTGACTGTAATGTGTTTTGCAGGAAAAAAAATCTGCCAAGAAAAGAACATATAGACAACAATGTTTTTTGCAGAAAAAGCCTCCACAAAAATAAAAATGCATAAATTTTGCATGAAAAACTGACCACAACTGTCACGGTTGGCACCCTTATTCAGAACCGATGCTAGGCACCCTGTTCTCGACTCTTGCTTCCGCCTATAAAAGCTGCCTTTCACCTTGGGATGAGCCCTCGGCTAATCTGATGCCGCCAGGTCTTATTAAGAGAGGTGCAAAGCGAGGGGTACTGAATAAGCACAGGGGCACAACAGTAAATGCGAAGTCTTTGGGCAGAAGGTCGTGGTACAAGGCCTAAGACAGAATTGTAGTCAGGTCAGACAGGGTTTAGGAAGGCAGAGAGTAAACATAGTCAGGCAAGGGTCAAACTAGGAGATCAATCAGAAGGGTTAAGCAGAATCGAAATCAGGCAGGGGTCAGGATACAGAAGGTAGAATCTTCAAAAGCCAGGCAAGGGTCACAACAGGAATCAAAACAGGTATCAGAATAGCAAAGCTAACAGCACCAGGAACAAATCCTATCACGGGCAATGTGAAATACCCCTTTAAATACTTTTAAATGTCACACCATTGCGTATGCGCCTATATAAAGAGGAGATGTGAGCCGCGTGTGCCCTTAGTTTCCAGCAAGGAAGAGGAGCAACAACACGTGGTGGGCGTCCCCACTAAGGGGGTGGCAGGGGTCCCTGCCATCCCCCCACTAGACCACCATGGTGAGTTTTTATTGCAACATCATTATGCAAATGGGATAGATTTTCTCATCACCAATACTAGAGCATGTACACATAGGAATAATTTTACCTCTCCTCAGCAAAAGAAAAAGACTACAAGAAAGAGACGGTAGGCACAGGTTTGCAGGAGGGGATTGCAATTCGACAGGAGGTTGGGGGGGCTTTGTGTCTAGGGCCCGATGCCGCATGGAGGAACAAAACATCCTCAACAATATGGGTCTCACTCTCTTCTACTATTTGCAGAGTTTATTATGAAATCATGAAACACCTGTTTTCTTTACCAACAAACACTTGTTATAAAATATAGCAATTTATTTTGTGCAGAACTGGAACAACACCAGTTACATGAGGACCTATGCCTAGTCCATAAGACCATTAGACCGGGATAAGATGAACTGTGACAGAAGGTGAATAGATAAAACAACATGCTTTATTTAGGGAAACCTTTGCAAAAACAATGTTACTTCCCAGGAATGCTAAACTATTATCAGAATTTGTGACCTAAAATAAATACACTGTGCATGAATGACCGCTCAGTTTATCCAGCAAATTCTAATTTAGAGAAGATGCATCTCTATCATATTGTAAATATGCATTTAGACATATCAATGAGTGTAGACAAACCGCAGGATCCAACAAAAGGATAGTTACATAGTTACATATGTAAGTTAATTAAGTTTTATAAATAAGTGATCTTTCTCAGTGGATACTGTTTAGCACATGCCCTAGCTGGGTTCCAAAACTTTTTACTTGTTTTCCATTGGTTTATAGGATTTTGATAATAAATAATAATTGGGCCCCTAAATAAATTTTCATACAAAAACAGTGGTTGATAGGAAAATGCACTGTTAGTTTATGGCTTGTTGCTTTTACATGTAAGTACAACATTTTAAGTTTTGTATCATCTTATCATATCAGTTTCTCATTTCATCTAGATTCAGGATAATGCTGGGAGACGGTAGGACAAATTGTAAACTGTTACGATAGGAAAATAATTCATATTGTATAGATTCTTCGTCAATATTTTGTTACTTTTACACATGCAGGTAAAACATTTTAATTACCATTTTAATTACTAAGGGCCACCCCCCTTGGATCAAAGTATTCACAAAAACCCAGAGCATGCATACATTTTAGGTCACATCAGTCAATTAATGGGCAAATATCAGTCTTTTGCTTCCACGCTTCTTCCCGTTACAGTAAGAGCTGCATTATTTCTTTTCAGGTGATCTCAGAGGGAGCAGGCAGACCATCTCGAAATAGTATTTAAAGGGGAACTATCTCTAAAAAATTTAAATATAATATAAACTTCAGCATACAGAAATAAGAAGCTTTCTACATCTGATCAATTAAAAATTCTGTACCGTTTCTGAAATTATCAAGTTTAACTTCACTATCTATCTCTCTTCATTCTGTCTTCATACAGGAGATGTTGCCAGATACAGTATGCATTGACAGTTAAATCCAAAATATATTATAGGAAGGCTCCCTTTGCCTAAAATATGTATTAGAGCTCACTATATTAAAATCACTAGAAATACTGTCTCTCTACATGCAGGATTTGAGCAAAATGCAGTTACTTGAGTGAGCTCTAATTCATCTTTTAGCTAAAGAAGATTTTTAGGAAAAGTTTATTATTTCATTATGATGACGCTTATATTAAATTTTCAATTTTGCAATAGTTCCCCTTTAAAGATATAAAAGGGAAATATTTACTGATCATATTTTTTAGTTTGCCTTTAATATAGAATGGCTATATCACTGCATCTGCTTGATGCTTTTATCCAACAAAGCAATCTTTCTCCCATACAAGATAGCCTTATTGTGAGAGTTACTCACCCTGGGGGTCTAGTGATGCGGCAGGGACGCCCGCCGCGCCGCTCCTAGTTACAGTAGTTACTGCACTTCCGGCGTCTTAACGTCAGTGCACAATGGTACCAAAGTTTAAATATTTAAAGGGGCCTTCTGCATATACACATTGCCTGTGATATGAAGTGTTCCTGGTGCCTCTGATCTGTTTGCTAAGCTGCTTATTGTTCTTGATTTCTGTGACCCTGCCTGGCTTTTGACTACTCTAGTATCTGTATCCTGACCCGTGCCTGTTTCTGCCTCATCCTCATTTGATTGAGGTTTTTGACCTTTGCCTGCCTGACGATCCTAGCTATCTGCCTGCCTCGACCCAGCCTGTCTGACCATGAATTTGCCTACTCCTGTCTGTACCGTGACCTTTGGCCTTAAAGACTTTCTATACAGTCGTGCCCCATTGCTGCCCAGAACTCCTGCCCTGTACCTCTCGTTTAAGTCTCCCCTCTCTGATCACAATATGCTCACAATTCAACACTCACTAACTCCCTCCTCACCCCCTGCTAATCCCCAAACACGTACCTACCGTGACTTGCAAGCTTTGGATGTGTCGCATCTCTCTTCTTCCTTTGATTCTCTTCACTCTAATATCTCAGCTACTATATCTTGTACTAATGCGGCTACCTCTGTCTACTATAGCACACCCACCACTGCCCTTAATGAGCTTGCTCCTGTAAAAACTAAACGTGCTAGACCCAAACCACTTCAACCTTGGCACACTGCTCATACTAAAGCCCTCCAAAGACACTCACGTGCACTTGATCGTCGCTGGCGCAAATCCCGCTCAGAATCAGACTTTTGGAGCTACAAATCTGCCCTGTGCTCCTATAACACCAGCCTTTCCCAAGCCAAACAAACATACTTTACTTCACTCATTAACTCCCTCTCCAAAAAACTGCCACAACTTTTCTCCACCTTTAACACTCTCCTTTCCCCTTCTCCACCCCCTCCATGCACATCTGTCTCTGCTCAAGACATTGTTGAGCACTTCAAAACAAAATTGACACTATCAGAGGGGACATTACACTACTCAAACTCCCTAGGCTTCCACCCCCCCCCCCCCCCCACACTCCCCAGTCTCTACTGTGCTCCTTCACCCCTGTTACTGATGAGAAAGTCTCAAAACTTTTGGCCTCCTCTCACCTTACCACCTGCCCGCTTGATCCTATTCCTTCAAAACTTCTCCGCAATACCAACCCTTGTCTAATCAAAGCCTTAACTCATCTATTTAATCTCTCGCTCTCAACTGGACTATCCTCGTCTCAACTAAAACATGCTCTTGTCACCCCCATTCTGAAAAAACCCTCTCTTGACCCCTCCAATCTTGACAACCTCAGACCTATCTCTCTGCTACCTTTCATCTCTAAAATACTAGAGCGCCTAGTCTACAACCGATTAACCTCCTTCCTCTCTGACAATAACCTGCTGGACCCCTTACAATCTGGTTTTAAACCACAACACTCCACTGAAAATACTCTGACCCGTCTAACTAATGACCTTTTAACAGCTAAAGCCAACAAAAATTTATCACTATTAATACTGCTTGATCTCTGAGCTGCATTTGACACTGTAGATCACCCTCTCCTCCTCCAGTCCCTCCATTCACTTGACCTTCGTGACACAGCCCTGTCCTGGTTTTCTTCTTACCTGACCAATCATTCCTTTAGTGTCTCCTACAATGGAGTAGTATCTTCCCCCCTACCTCTCTCTGTCGGGGTTCCTCAAGGCTCTGTCCTGGGACCCTTATTATTTTCTCTATATACTTCCTCCCTCGGCAAATTAATCAGCTCATATGGTTTCTACTACCACCTCTACACTAACGATACTCAGATCTATCTCTCCTCTCCTGATCTCAACCCAGAACTCCTAACTTGTATCTCCTCTTGCCTATCTGCTATCTCAACTTGGATGTCACAACACTACCTTAAATCAAACCTCTCCAAAACGGAAATGGTTCTTTTTCCTCCAACTAACACCAGTAACATCCTGGAAGTATCCATCACAGTTAACAATTCCACTATCACCCCGTCTCCCCAGGCCCGGTGCCTTGGGGTTTTCCTAGATTCTGCCCTGACATTCACTCCTCATATCCAGTCACTTGTTAAGTCATGTCACTTCCACCTAAGGAACATATCCAAAATATCACCCAAGATGCTGCCAAAAACCTTATTCACTCTCTTGTCATATCACGTCTAGACTGTTGTAACTCTCTTTTAATTGGCCTTCCCCTGCTAGGCTTATACACCTCAGCAACCGCTCTTCCTCTGCCATACCATTCTGCCAATCCCTGTACTGGCTTCCACTCCCCTTCAGAATTAAATTCAAATTAGTGACCCTGACATTCAAAGCACTTCATAACTCTGCCCCTCCCTACATCTCTGAACTAATCTCCATATACTCACCCTACCGCTTACTACGCTCCTCTACTGACCTGCTACTCAACTCTTCTCTCATTACCTCCTCACATGCTCGCATTCAAGACTTTGCAAGAGCTGCACCCTTCCTCTGGAATTCTCTCCCACGGTCTGTCCGACTTTCTCCCAATCTTTCAACTTTCAAGAAATCTCTTAAAACACACTTTTTTTTTTTATAGAACCCCACCCTCACTGTTAACTACCCAATGCATTACCGCTTACATTACTACATCTCTCACCCACTTTACTCTGATCTTGCCCACTCCCACACCTTGTGTATCATTCCCTTCCCGTTAGCTTTTTCTTTACAGGGCCTTCCTCACCTCCTGTACCAGTATTTATTGTGATGTATGTAACTCCATATTTATTGTGATGTATGTAATTCATGTGATTTAGTTGTATAATTACATTCACTTTACAGCGCTATGAAACAAGTTGGCACTATAGAAATACATGTTAATAATAATAATAATAAGTCCAGGTGGCATCTGAATAGCTGAGGGCTCCTCCTGAAGCCAAAGGCTGTCACACTACTGGTGAAGCACGAGCCGAGACCAGGGTGCTTGGCATTTGTTTTGGTATTGGGTGCCGACAGTGACACTTATTAGCTTGACGCCACTGTACTTCTCTTTGGGAGACTAGTCCCCTTGGCCCTGGCAGACTATGTGCCTAACTGCTGTATTTTCACCTTGTGTCTGCTTTAAGAGTCTACATTTTTCATTGACACAGAGATTGTGATCATCACTGATTCTGCCTTTTCAAATAAGCTGCCCATTCATAAGCAAGTGTTGCATTTTCATTACAATGCTTGGTTCTAAAGCAACCCTAGTTAAGATATCTTGTGGCAGATAAAAACTTGATGCGTACACAAACTGATTCAACACAAAGGGCGTGTGACATTATTAGCAGGGAAAATGGGCACCGCACGATCAATACCAGTGCCAGTTTTTAAGATACTGTATATTACAAATTTTGTCAATATAAAACCAGCAAATAATGACATCTACAAGAGGTCTACTTACTGCAAAGGTAGTGATGTTATATCCTTAGTTTTCTCCTTTAAAGGGCATTCCAAGTCCTACAAATTAAACATTGGCAAGTATTAGGGCACACATGCTAAAACTGAAATTCCATATCTGTTTTTCTGAAAAATACTTTTATATTTTTATTTGTGCCTTTGAAAAGATGATTCTAATTACTTAGATTGTGAAGGAGAAGTTACATCCATCTTTGGAAATAGTAGTGGATGTCTCTTGCAAATGTTGTCAGGAGAGTTAAATGTAAGTGCAAGGCTTTCAATGTCCTGAATAGACAATATCTAGAGTGAGATGGCAGAGCTATAAGGAAATCTAAATCATTATAGAAAAATAAAAGTGCATACAAATAAATCATTATAATGCATTAGAAAATAGTTTTTGTTGGTCTAAAACTTCAAATAAGAAAAGAAATACTTTGAGAACTGTATTCTGACAACATTTTAAATGGAGCAACTGCAACAGCTCTCATATCCATAAGCTACTGAAAGTTTTCAAGCGAAAACCAAAACTCACAAAATTGGTCAAGGTTAAAAAGATCTTCAAATGGTCAGGGACAGCTGCCTTGACTTTTACAATAATTTGACAGGTTTTAGATGGCATAGTTTCAGATTCAGGCTTTTAAGCAGCTTCTGGGGCATAATAAATATCGGGAAAAAAAAATGTCTCCAAAAATATGTTTCTTCCCAAAGTTTGAAACTTTTCAAAACATGAAAGAAATCTTTAAGACATTAGCATTGCATCAATACATTGTATAATTTGTACTGAAAACATAATTTTGTACTTTTGCTTATATCCAAATTTGTATTCTTTCATTTGTACATTGTGACACTGACAAACTGCTCACATCTTCCGAGTTACCCTGAGCTACAAGGTTAGGCTGCAGTGCTTTGTGTATACAGTGTCCTGCAGAGGTGATACTAATGAGTGTAATATATCAACAGGAAATGATACTGCAGCAGCATAGGGTGTCTCTGAATCCCAGGAACAAAGGTTATTTATTTCTGCAGTTTTCAATAAGAGCTGCTAGGAGTGCTTTTCTAATAGTCCTAATGAGTCTCTCAAGACACTGTTGTACGACACTGATTTTGCAGCCTCAAACACAAATCTGTTTTTTGTTTTGTTTTGTTTTTGGTGTTTACAATCTTAGCCAAGAATCATGAAGAGAAAATATCAGTCCTTTGAAATCATTAAGGATAGTATATAACTATGATGACCATCCTCTCAGTGAAGTAGGTAGGAGCCAAGTTTTGATATTACTGGCTACAGAAATGTGAGAAATAAATATGAGTAAAACATATCTGAATAGGCAAGCCAATGACCACTCTAATATTCCCTGCAGAAAGGCAGTGATGCTGGACTTTTGCTTTTTCAGGTACAGGATGAGAAGACAATTAAACAATTCATTGGTTGAATTAAATACACAATCTGTGAGTGTATGGCCACTCAGGAGTTTGTTTTGACAGGCTGTCTTGTTCTAGTCATCCTGACAGAGCAGTTAAGATCCAATAGCAGTTCTGGTCAGTGTGACAAAACTGCCTCTCAAGGAGCCATACACTTACAGATGTAGCCACTTGGATTTGTGAGTTAAATGCGTCATGACTCAGGGCTAATTGAAGAAACTGTGTTATCTAAAGTTATCTTAACTAATTTAATGCATTTAACCTTTTCATTAGCATACCAAAGCACCATTGTTTTCAATGGTGAACTCTTTAATTGGATGGGATGCTGTGACACAATATTCTGTGCTAAGTGGGATAAATGGGATAGATGAGTTAAGTTATTCTGTGTCAAATGCACAATCCAAAGTGGCTTCATCTGTATAAGTAAGTCTGAAAGCTACCAAACTTCCAGACGATTTTTGTAAATGTGCCCATCTTTAGTCACACACATAAGAATATCTTATGTTAACATACCATGCCAACATCTCATAATCTAATTCAGTATAAAATGTTTATATAATATAGGAGAGGCCTAATTTTATATGCTCTCTTGAAGTGCTCACATTCAAGTATTCTTCTTTCTAGCAAGATATATCCCATCTGAAAATAGTTATTAGGAAAGATTCAAAATAACAGCAAAACAGGTATTTGAATTAACAGGAAGAATTAATTAATTTATATATATATATATATATATATATATATATACGCCCACCACTGTTCAAATGTACTTTAATTATCTATTGCTAATGTTCTACTTTCTAAATCATTCATATTATATTGATTATCAGTTCACTTTATCTCTGTATTTATGTTCAGTCTTACTCTACTTTCTTTTGCAGTCACAGTTGGGTGACCAGTTTGGTTATTGATCAATTAGAATCAGTTGTGATTCCCAAGGTCTTTGTGCAGCAGTGTCCAGCTTCTACTCTTTTATTTACTCTCTATTTATTACAACATCTTTGGCAGAGAGCATTTTCATTCATTTCTGAGTGATTCATTTACAAGTGCTCTGGACAATTTAAACAAGGATTTCAACAAGGAGATCTGCAAGAAGAGCCAGGACTCTATTACTACAATTAATGTACTGCTTAACATCTTAGAAGTCAATATGAGTTACTTCTGATAATCTTACCCACCTGTTGTAGTGAGGCTCCACTGAGGACATATCACTACAATGTACCTGCTAGTAATAGCAATGAAAAAGTTAATCATATTTGTCTGCATGCACAGTGCTCCCAAAAGTACTTTAACCCTTCCTTTAAATTGTCTGTCAATATTACATAGTAACATAATAAGTTAGATTGAAAAAAGACACACTTCCATCAAGTTAAACCTTTTAAATTGATATATAATCTGCTTAACTGCTAGTTGATCCAAGGCAAAAAAAAACATTTGAAGCCTCTCCAATTTACCCCAGAGGGGGAACAATTCCTTCCTGACTCCAAAATGGCAATCAAACAAATCCCTGGATCAATTTGTACTATGAGCTATCTTCCATGACCCTGTATGCCCTCACTTGCTAAAAAGCCATCCAACCCCTTCTTAAAGGGGAGAGAATTTCACATCTTCAAAGCTCTCACTGTATAAAACACCTTCTGAATATTTAGATGGAACCTCATTTCTTCTAATCGGAATGGGTGACCTTGTGTCAACTAGAAAAACCTACTGGTTAATAAAGCATTAGAGAGATTATTATATGATCTATGTATATATTTTTACATAGTAATCATATTACTCCTTAAGTGCCTTTTCTCTATGTGAAGAGCCACATCTTAGCCAGTAATGTTCCATATGTAAGAAAATGTATGGTGGAAACTGGTTACCCAAAAAAAAGTTATGCCTTTTGAAGTTAGAACATTGAGGATGTTCTATGTACTCCAATGCACTCTGCCAGGCATAAGCTGCCGAAGGCAAGTCTGGCGATAGAGGTGACATTCAGTAAAATCTGCATTTTAGTGAATTTGCTGAGTTACGTCCATTTGCCTGGCTTTGAAGTGAATGACAACGTAATGCTGGCGATGATTAGTCACTTCGCCCCTTTAGTGAATTTGCTCCCTAGAATGTATTGTGTTCTCCCATTATACTAATTTTCTACACACCTATAATCTGATGGACCCTCTGCAATCTGGTTTCCAGTCTGCACACTCTACTGAGACTGTGCTGTTCAGAGTTACAAATGATCTTCAGGTTTTTAAAGCCAAAGGTCACTTCTCTAGCCTTATCCTCCTTGACCTATTATCTGCATTTGATACTATTGATCACTCTCTCCTGATCAAATACTGTATTTGCTTGGTACCCATAACCAGGGAGCATCTTGACTCTCTTTTTACCTCTCTAACCTTTCATTCACTGTCTCTTATGCTAATGAAACCTCATCTCCAGTTCCACTGGGGTGCTGCAAGGTTCTGTACTTGGCCTGTTGATATCCAAATATATTTAGCCATCCCTTCATTGACATCTGAAACTGAGGATAATAACTGTTATTTGTGCCTACTGGCGTGACCTACATCCAATTCTTCCCCAAACAGTTGTCTCCTTCTGTTATACTTTGTGCAATTGAATTCACCTTGTGCACAATTATTTATTCCTTGCATATGCCATGCCATGCATATCAGTGGTAATCAATGAGTTTTGTAACTGCCATATAGTGATGGGCGAATCTCCCCAGTTTCGCTTCGCCAAAAAAATTGCGAATTTCCAGAGAAATTCGCAAATTGGCAAAAAATTTGCAAAACGAGTCGCGGCACTCTTTTGCCGCGCATAGCATCAACTTCGTCGCGTCGTTTTCGACGCGCGTTGCATCGTTTTCGTCACGTCACGTCAAAAACAATGCGCGACTCGTTTTTTTCTGTGAATTTTCGCCAGGCTTACCATACTAATGTATTATTAACAGAAATGTGCAACATGCATCATTAGCACATTAACTCAAGGATACTTTGTTATTTATAGAAATGTTAATTATATATTCAGATGGGGAAACTCCCTTTATGATTGCATAAATAATAGATATTATTATATTGTAATCAGACTATTAAACTATAGAGTTGTAGCTATCTGTTTGCTGGCAGCTACTAAGTATGCACTGGTGATAAAGAAGGTTGTTAAAAGACAATTGAGATTTTCCACTGATAAAACACTTCTCACTTTAATGTTACTTAAATGTTACTTTGAAAGTAATTTGAAGAATTTTAGATAAGTCTTACATGCATTAAATGTGTGAAACTGATATAAGAAAATGACTATAAAAACAAGCATTAGGAGATGGTTTTTTAATAAAATTTACTTCAGAGGTAACTGAATTCCTTTGGATTTTTATGGAAATGTTTTTTACTCTGAAGTCTCATTTTGTCATATTCGTTGTTTAAAAGTTTTTTATAATTTGTATGTATGTATGTATATATAACTTTATTTGTAAAGTGCTGTTAAGGAGCCACAGTGCTGTACAGTGCATAAAAGTACATAATATATAAAAGGGAGACAAATCACATTATATATTGAATAAAGTACCCCCTCTCGTAAATTATAAGGATATTATAAGTTACCAAGGAGTTTCTTTACCATATAAAAACACGAGGCTGAAGGCGAGTGTTTTTATACAGGTCATGCAACTCCGAGGTAATTTCTAATAGTCTCATATTTTGCAACTGTTGGTACTTTATTTATTATGATACACAAGTTTCAGTGAGTCATGTGATAGAAATGACATCAGAACTCACTGTTTATCTCTGATGACTATGTTTATAAGGATATAATTTCCAAGATATTCATGACTTTTATGTATTATAAATATATACAGAATCATAGGACAAAGAGCTTAAGTGCTATGTGGTAAGAGACATAGTGGGAAGGAGGTCCCTGCCCCATAGAGCTTACAGTCTAAGGGGCCGATTTACTATATTCACTTGAAGGATTCGAAGTTCGATCAAATTCGATCGAATTACGAATTTAGGATTTCTTTATTTGGTTGAATTTTGGCATATTCGATCATCGAATAGGGAGTGGTCGAACGATCGAATACATTCGAATAGAGTCGAATGGACGAATATTCAATCATTCGATCAGCAAAGGATTTTATTTTTTAAGTTTCTTCGATTGCCTACGTCAGCAGATTGGACCTACCGAATTGCAATAGAAGCCTATGGGAGCACTCCCATAGGCTTCTGAGACTAAGTCCTGATCGAATAGGATTCCTACGATCGAAGTGTTCGATCGTTCGAATCATTCAAGCGATCGAAGATTTATTCATTCAGTCGAATGATTTATTCGACTGATCGAATAGATTTGTATTCGATCGTCAAATGATCGAATATCGAATAAAATGTAGCCTAGAACTATTCGATTAACATTCGAAAATCGAATGCTAATCGAATATCGAATAGAAACGAATTATTTTTGGGGAATAATAGTAAATTTGCCCCTAAGTGAGTTAAAATGCACATGTCTGATATTCAAATATAAAAATATATGTACTGAATGCTTGTTGAAACACTGATAAAATTCTAGAATTTTCATTAAAGAAAATATTGTGTTAGTGATTTAAAATCTTAGATTTTGATATTTTTGATTCAAAGGGAAAATACCTTCATGTGAAGTGATTGTTGAGGCTTGTTGTACACTTTACATTAAGATCCACCCTGTATGCTAGACGGGATTTGAAATCTAGTATCAAGGAAAAAGTTGTAACGAGAGGGGCTGAAGCCTTAAAAAACAACATTTCAGATATGGTGAGGCATCAGACAAATGAATTGCAGGAGTATGCTATCGATCACTTACAGATCACATTAAAAAAAGGAAAAATTTCACTCCTATTGCAAATAAAAATAATAATTTAGTTTGTGGTGCAAGAACCAATAGGTACCTACACATTGAGTATGATACATAAGATACATACAAATCTATGAATTAGGTTCGCACTCTCATAAGAACTTGTTCAAAAACACAGTGGTATACAAAACAGTTTATTTATGTAGAATCAATATAAAATACACTCAAATGTTTAGTCAAAAATCATACTTACATACACAGTGTAGTGGAGCATATATACATAGAGCCAATTGAACAGAGAAACAAGGAGAGGGAGGAAAAGGAAGTAAAAGAACAAAGCCTTCCAGACTTCCACCAGGAACAATACACAATAGTTATGAATATACAGATGCAGCCACTTGGATTTGTGTGTTAAATGCATTATGACTCAGGGCAAATTGAAGAAACTGTGTTATCTAAAGTTATCTTATTTAACCTTTTCATTAGCATACCAAAGCACCATTGTTTTCAAAGGTGAACTCTTTAATTGGATGGGATGCTGTGACACAATATTCTGTGTTAAATGACACAATATTCTGTGTTAAGTTTTTTCCACCAATGACTAACAATTGTGTTGAAATGTTTGCACAGGCTGTGGAGAGGGATATCAATAAACTTAGGTGGCCAGATAAATACAACAAAGTTCTATTGAGAGCAAGAAGGGATGCCCTACAGAATCTCAAAAAAGATGTGTCCATCATCATAAAGCTGATCTACAAGGGTGGAGCGATAGTGGTTATGAATACTGAGTATTATAGTACAGGCTCGACCAATTAGTTCATAGCATAACATGCTCTTTGATTGGATACAACCCTTTGTCTTTGTCTATATAAATAAACCACTTGCCATTGTAAAGCAGGCAGAATACTGGACCCCAGCTGAGAACGACTGCTGTGACGTTATTTCCTGGGGATTGCGCATCATCACCACATGATACACCAAGGTTTCCGGATCGATTGTCAAGTGAGATGAAAGATCATTTTATTCACTACAACAGATGGCGAGATAAAGACAGGAGGCCCAATTTTTCCCTTAATTTCAGCAGAATTAATAAGAGGCCATAATTCTTTTTTCAGACAGCAAAAAGGCCGGCATTGAGGTAAGACCTTTTCGTATTTAAACTCTCATATTTGAGAAAGTCTTTGCTGTCTGCAAATTGATTTGTGCTCTCTAAGCTGCTGGAATCAGGTAAAAATCTACCAAAAGAACCTTTTGGGTATATGTGTGGTGTTTTTCAGTATTAACTGCCCAGGTATTGGTTGGGGGCATGTCTGCATAACTGCTGTGGGATTTTTCTATTAACCATAAGGGGCTGTTGTTATACCCTGCTGGAGGATTGGTGAGTGATTCACACCAGTGGAGGGAGTTTCTGTGTATGCCGGGAGGTTGTGGGGTAATCCTGTAGCAGGCAGATATGGCCAACAGTATCTAGAGGGGGAAGTTAGAATAATTTTTTTTTCATTTGTGTTTGTTTTCTGTCTGTCTACTAAGTGGTGTTTGTTTTAAAATTGAGTCTCTGTGGGTTTCATCCTTGGGAAAATCTTTTGTTTTGTATGTAGGATTGTATTTATTTTATTGTTACAAAGGTTTTCAGTTTGGAGGTTGGGTAACAAGTTAAAGTTTTATTGCAATCTGAACTACGCTGCCTTTTGTGTTTGTGCGCCCAAGTTTATGGCCTCTGTTGAGTGTCGAACAGGGGGAGCCTACACCATTTTGAAATAGCCCATGTGGAGACGCCATTTTGTCTTTGTCTAGAACATGTGCCAGCGGCCATTTTGTTGTGGTCTATTGGTGTGAGGCACATTCCCTGCATCTAACCTTAACAGTTCTATTGTATTTAATAGATTTTCATCTTTACATTTCATAACAGCAAAGTTCCTCTTTGAATTGTTTTCTTTTTATCCCAATTTTGTTATACCTCTCTGCTGTTACCTGCAGTCTATTGACTGCTACTTCCTCCGGGATAGGGGGTTTTCCTAAGGAAGAGACCATCACATTGTGTTGTAATTTTGTGTGATAACATTGTTCTTTTGTGAGTGTGAAGGAAGAGTGTTGCATAGTTTACAACATAAGGCAATTTGTTGGGGGACCAGTGGCATCAGGGAGTGGAATTGTTTTAGGGTAATGGGAGTGTAAGGCAGTGTGTCCCTGCGCTCGTGGGGCTGCGGTGTTTGCTTCGGGGGCACTGCTGTTGTTTGTATGGATGAGCTGTTGTGTAGTCAAAGGCAGCCATTCAAAGGAGAAAAGGCTGAAGTTGCACAGCAGAAAGCGGATAGGCTCTGTAAACCATTGGTTATCCTGTGCCATATAGAAGTTTTTCAATTTCCACCGTTGCTACTTGGCAGCTTGTTTGTACAGACTGGTGGTGTTTCTGGGGTGGGCACATAGGTATTGGCAGCGCTGGGCGACATTGCATGGTATTCTCTTTGCTTTGGGACATTTTCATTTTTTTGGTGTTAACTTGTTCTCTTTTTTATACTCCTTATTTTCCTGTTCTTTCTCTCTTTATTTTTCTCTCTTTATCCTTCCTTCCTTCCGCCCTTTATTCTCCCCATCTCTCTCACTTTTTTTCTTTTCTCTTTTAAAACACTTTTGCCTACCCACTCTTTCTCTCTGTCTCTAACTCCCACACTCCTTACCTTTCTCTTGGCTAGCCCTCTCTTCTGTTTAATCCCTTCTCAAACCAACACATTCTCTGTAGGTTCGGTTGGAAGACATCTTTTCCGTCATGGGAAGTCTTGTAGTGTATGATAGCTGCTGTCTGCTTATGAAGGTTGCTGTTAGGAAGGAAATTCCTGTTAGTCACGACCAAAAGGGCTGTGCTGCAAAGTTTTTGAGGAGAAAAAGTGGGCCAAGCCTACTCGGGTTAATCAATTGTCGCGTGAGCTTTGTTCTCTTTTCTTTTCCCCTCGAAGTCCATCTGAAGGGTGGAAGGTGTCCGTGGTTCGTACCAAAGCCCGGGGGTGGAGTTCGCGGGGAAATTATTGAGGACTGTTCCCTTTCTTTTACACTTTCTTGACTTTTGTCACAGAGTGACCAGGTGTCCGCGGTTCGTACCGGAAGCTTGGGGGACGGAACTTGGGGAGGTGAACTGGGTAGGGGTTTCTCTGTTTCTATCTGTTTTTCTAGCCACTTGCTCTCAAAACCTATTGGCCTGACTGGGGTGACCAGGTGTCCGCGGTTCGTACCGGAAACTCTGGAAAGGTTCAGCTGTCTCCCCTTGCTCTTACTTTCTGTCGCTCTCACTTGCTGTCATCTCTCCAGGCATTGGGGACCCTTTATCCTGCAGCCAGAGCGCTGTTTTGAGCCATTTTAGCACGAGGGATTAGGAAGGTGTCCGTGGTTCGTACCTGTCCTACCCCTCGACCGATTGATCCTTCTCTCTGGGTGGACTAGGGTGGAAAGTGTCCGTGGTTCGTACTCGAAGCCCTAGGGCTACTCAGAGGACGAACAGATGAGGATCGATGGAGGTCTGCGCAGCGACGTAGACACTGTAGGTAGACGCATCTACTTGGAGAAAAGCTCAAGACTCGAGTATGTGTGTAGGGAAATCTAGGCAACAGAAGGGTACCACTTCTGAGTTCAGGACGGCCCAGCAGCACATGAAATCCACATATGGAGGAGGGACTGTTAAGCCCCTCAAAGATTGGCCCAAGTGGTCTTCAGTTTTAGAATGGTCCATGCATAAGGAAGGGACGTTTGAGGTCTGGATCTGGGAAAAGTTCGTCCGTGAGTTCCACTCCAGACTCCAAACACATGGGTCTTTAGAGAAGACCAATTTGTGGTTACAGGAATCTACCAAGTTTCAGCAGCAGGGCATTCAAAAGTCTCAGACGGTAAGGTCAAACATAATCATGTACTCCCAACCGGCCAGAACTGCAGAGAGCAATAATGATAAGGACGAGACAGAGCTACAAATAGGCTTAAATTTGCTAGCAACACAAGTCATCTCAACAGCCTCAGCTCCTCTGTCTCCATCACCACATCCACAATCTGCAACAGATACCTCTGACAAAACGGATTACTGTAGCCTTGGAAAATCCGATTTG
>CM044432.1:71337017-71352865 GCA_024363595.1 Xenopus borealis | reverse complement strand
CCCCCCCCCCACGCATAGTTTAAACTCTCCTCCAACCATCTATCCATCTTCTCATCCCAAAACAGCTGCACCATCATCATTGAGGTTCAGCCCATCCCTAGCAAAGAACCTGTGGCAGACTGAGAAATCAGTCTCTTCTCTATACACATCAATCCTGCATGATTAGGGTATTGAAACTGACACATTAGTTGTTTGAGAATTACAATTACTAGAGGGTGTGGCTAAGTTACTGTTACAACTTTTAGGTTGAGGTTTCAAGAAGAATTACTTCCTCTTTGAAGGTAGTTATGATGAACAGAGTCAAGGTACATGGGTCTTTTAAAAGTAAAGATAAAATAAAGTTAACAAATCAGCTATGAATAATAATATTATTATCAAGAATGTATCAATAACACTGAGATTAAGCATTCAAAAAGTCATTCAAAAAGTCATTTTCAGGTATCTGAACCAGTAAGTCTAGAATATAATATTATAAGTATATGTTGTAATATTATACAACATATTGTTATCTATCCATGGAACAATTAAGAATATTGTTGCATTTAACTATTTATTCAGAGTCTAAGGTTTGAAAGAAAAATTTCCATTTGGATATGAACAATTATGGATATTATCAACTCATTTGTCACATTCGGCACCCTAAATCCAGAACCTGTGCTAGGCTCCCTGGTCTCAGCTCTGCCTTAAAAAGCCACCTTTCACTTCAGGAGGAGCCCTCCGCTAATCGGATGCCGACATGTCTTATTAAAGGAGAACTAAACCCCCCAGCGCTAACTTCCCACCCTGAATTGGCTATGAAGAGCTGTATCATTCCACCCGGTCTCAACTGCCCAGTGGTGGAATTCTGTACAGTACTCTTAAATTCCCTGGTGGAGTTGAAGAATCAGCAGAGTTAGCATGATCTGGGACAATTGTATAACATGGCCATGGCAGCAGAAAATGCTTCTAGGGAAAGACGGGAAGGGAAAAATTCGCGAAACGAGTCACGGGACGCTTTTGACGCGCGTTGCGTCAACTTTTACGCCCGACGCGCGTCGCGTCATTTTCGACGCGCGACTCGTTTTTTAGGCGAAATTTCGCTTGGCGAAATTTCACTGGTGATTCGCGAATTTATTCGCCAGCGGCGAATCGCGGGAATTCGCCGCGAATTCGGCCCTGGCGAATAAATTCGCCAATCACTAGTCATAAAAAGAACCTTACATTCTCCTCACCAGTAGCAGATTTGTGAGGGAAAAAAACTGTACAACTTACATGCCTCTTGAAAAACAAAAAATGTACATATAACCAATAAACTTATCAGGGAAAGGGATTTTAGGTTCATGGGAACTACCTCTATTACCCGCAGAAGATGACGGGGAAGGCCCCCCAGGAACCACAGCAGAGGTTTGCTGAACTGCATCTAGCCTGTTGGAGAGAGAACACAGAGCTTGAATTATGTAGTTCTGCTTCCCCTCTTGTTTCTGTAGGCGATGGAGGAGAGTAGAGATGAGCAGCTCAGTGGCCTGAGGAACAGCGGTAGCGTGAACCACAAGGCAGGCGTCCCTAATGGACGTGTAACCTGTGCCTCCGCCTGTGGCTCGGCGGGCGTCCCTGTCGGCCACTAGACCGACTTCACTAGTGTAAATAGTTTTTAACTTAAGTATCACCTCATGTAAAGATGGTAAAGGAATTTAGCTTACACTAAAACCAACTTGTATTTTGAGATATGTGCAGCATTAAAATCTTTGACTAGACTGGAGACTGGTGACATTTATAAGAAACTGACTGATAGGACATCTAGATGCCTTAAGTTTTCACCCACCTGACACACACCTAGCCAATTGCTGAGAGTAAGATGCATTCATAGGCCAATTTTAATTAAAGGACAAGGAAAATAAGGCTAGAAATACTGTTTTTTGTGCACTAAAAATAAACATGACCTTACTGCACCACAAAGCCTAATCAAACAAATGATTTATGCTTTCAAATTTGGCCACAGGGGCTATCATCTTGTAACTTTGCTAAACATTTTTGCAAGACCAAGACTGTGCACATGCTCAGTGTGGGCTGGGCTGCTTAGGGATCATCATAAATTATCAAAACAACACAAGTCAAATAATATCTATCAGAAGCCAATACAGCAAGACTGATTAATAATCAGAATATGAATATTGGGTCCTGTGTTGTCATGTAATCAAATGGGGATTTTATAGTTTTTGTATTGCTTAATACAATACAATACTTTCTCCAACTCTGCAGAACCAGTGGCTGCAGAAAAATAATCCTGGAGTTGGAAACAGTAAATGGGATGTAAAGGCAAAAATAAAATCCAATACAAATCTCTACACAGTCACTGACTGCTCTTCAGGGAACTAATTCCTATCCACATCAATAAATGAAGGGAGAACTTCACTGCATACAGCCAAGTTTCTTATGACAACGGTACACATTTTTTAATTAAAGTATATTGGAGATACATTTCTTTTTCATTAAAGAAAGTAAAAATAGGATTTAATTTTTTTGCCTTTAAATGCCCTTTAAAGCTTGGGGAGGCTAAGCCTCCCCACACCTGTTTGCCTAAAAAGATAAAATAAAAAAAATTGAAAATACTCAGTCTCACTGATGTATCAATTTGAGCTTGTCTGGGTAAGGGGCAGAGGATGCTGCTGACTAGTGTCTTTCGAACCAAATCTGGTGACTCCAGTGATATCTGTACACTTGTTTGGTTAAGCTCCACTTCACTCTAGTTCAGAGAAAAACGCCAGTGCAGGTGCAGTTAATGGCCATCACCATTTGCATACATGGAAGAAGTTTTAAGCACAGCAGTGGTCTTCTTAGAATAAAAGGTCTTTATTTAGTTACACATGGTAACAATCTGGACACAGTGATATCAGCATGATGAAGCATTTTGAACTGAAAATCCTGTGAGATTTCGGATGGGAAAGCTTATGAGCTGATCTGAGTGCAAAGCATAGTTACTAGCTGAGATTTAGCTTTACCCAGGATGGCTGTTTGTGCTGGTGATCAGGGCCAAGAGACAAAGTAGCTGTTCATCCTCCACTTGCGTATCTGGTATGTGCAATCTAAACTCATCCTGGATAAGTGGTTTTGGAAGGAGATGTAGGGATCTATAGGTCTTACCAGCACCTATAGAGTTGAATCCCCACCCTGTTAGTTACTAGGCAGAAGCCTAGTTATTATTATTATTATTATTATTATGTTATTATTAGTCATGCTGTGATTATATGAATATATGAATCACTTTTACATACCTACATAAAGAATTGTCATGCACAGTCACTCTTATTATGACATGGTGACTTTATCAAAATCATATTGACATACTTACAGTAATTATGATATGGCTTACATTTATCAGATTTATTCCTGCACTTTTATTGCACTATGCATTGCACCTTAATATCATATTAATGATTATGTGGGGTTCTTAGAAGTTTATCGATATATATATTTATATAACTTGGATATCCTGATATACAATAGTTTATAACATGACACACTATGAGTGCCAGGGTATGGATCTTTCCCTGCGGTGACTGTGGGAGACTAGGTGACTAGGATATGCAGTGGTTGAATTGGGATCTAAACAGTGGAGGGATGGGACTTTTGGTGCTCATAGCGCGCCGCTGCAAAAATGTGGCCCCTCCCACAAATATAAGCCATGACCACCTGTCACGGTACTGCATGTGTTAGAAGCCCTAAAACTGCTTAAGCAACCATTTAAAGTGAAATAAGAGAGCCCTACCTTCTCCCGGTGTTCACTGATTACCAGAAAAAAGATGGGACCTTTAGGCCGTGTATTGATTATTGCGGCCTTAATAAGATCACTGTTAAAAATCGCTACCCTCTTCCTCTCATTCCTGCGCTTTTGGACAGTTTGAGAGATGCCAAGACTTTCTCTAAACTTGATCTCTGAGGTGCTTTCAACTTGGTCCGCATCCGCCAGGGTGAGGAATGGTAATCAGTGAACACCGGGAGAAGGTAGGGCTCTCTTATTTCACTTCAACTGGTTGCTTATTCAGTTTTAACAACTGCATTACCGTGACACCACCATTATAATAAGTCACGCAAACCAATACTTTCTAGTTTCTGCCACTTTAAGTCAGAACCATTTTTTATTTCCATGTTTATTAAAGGAGAACTAAACCCTAGGCATGGGACCTGTTATCCAGAATGCTCAAGGGCTGAACTATTCCAAAAAAGGGGTCTTTCAGTAATTTGGAACGCCATACCCCAGGCTGCTAAAAATCATTTGAACTTTTAATAAAGCCAATAGTATTGTTTTCCCACAAATAAAGATTAATTATATTTTAGTTGGGATGAAGTACAATATTCTGTTTTGTTAATACAGAGAAAAAAGAAATATGTTTTAAATTACTTTATTAAAATTGAGTCTATGGGAGACAACAACTTTCCTGTAATTTAGAGCTTTCTGGATAATGGATCCTATACCTGTACTGTCAAGCACAATAGGGGGCAGATTTACTAAATTCGTGTGAAGGATTTGAATATTTGCTCGAATAGTAAATTTTCGATTGTACGACTATGGGAAGCCCCCATAGGCTTTTTTTTTTAGTTTTCTTATTGAATATTATTAGTACGATCAAACGCTGAGAATATTTGATACGTACGAATTTTTTCACAAAATCATTCGATCATGTACTATTTTGGCGAATATTCGAAATGCATTAAAAACTGGCGAATATTTTATTCGATTTTGGTTAAAAGCCCTTGACAATTCGACCCTTAGTAAATCTGCCCCTAGGTGTTGGTTTTGAAAGTTTTTTCTGAAACCTTTGGCCTGCAAGCCCTGTTAATAGCCTCCCTGGATTCTCCTGATCATCTGGGGCAGTACATTTGGTTTCTGTCTTTCCCCTGACCTCACCACAGTGTACGACCCAATAAAGGGACCCAGAAATGCACATCACAGACACACTTTTCACAAAAGCCAGACCATTAAATCAATGTTAACAGACACTAAAGGCCCCCAGACATGGCTGTGGGGCCATCCGACGGGCTTCCCCAATCGATATCTGGCCGCAAGTCGGCTTCTATGCCTCTGTGCCCCAGAAGAGAATGTGCATAGGGAGCAACACCCTAAACTGGATTAGCTATCTGCAGAAGTGATGTAGGTGGATGTGATGTCACAAACCTGGAGGCATAGAAAGCACACAAATGGGGAGCATTTACTCACAATTGACTAGGGTATTTATACCTCTGCTAAACTCTGCACATGTCAGAATCCGCTTGACAAAGGCCGCTATGCAGAAACGTTGAGGCTATCATTTTCTAATATTTTGGTAGGTGTAGCTACTCCTTGTCATTTTTTTTGCCCTGTATGTTCAATTGGTGTTATGTATATATGTTCAACTACACTATCTATGTATTTATGCATTTTGAAGTGTATTTTATATTGATTCTACATAAATAAACTTTTTTGTGTACCAGCTGTGTTCTTATGAGTGTGCAAACCTAACTGATAGATAAATTCCATAGCTTCAAGTGAGAAAATACAGGGTTACTGAAATAAACCCAAAGTACAAATTTGGACTGAATCAGCAGGGTCTTGGATTTTTTTTCAGTTGAGTCAATGGCAGAAAGGTTTTGTACAGTGTTGCTTTAAGAATCGATGGTTATGACTGGCAGACTACACCTACCAACAGGCATTTAATTTCTGTCTGTTGTACAGTATGCATATGTATTGTTATATAAAAAATAAAAATACATAAATACATACGGTACATATGAGACATGAACATAACCCAGTAAATACTGTGATCAACTAAGTTTCATGGCCCTTACTATAGTCAGCACACATTGTCGATGTAACAGTAATAACATTTATTTTTGAAGTTATAGTACAGACTGGATTGGACAGATAATTTTATCAGCCAGACATTCCATATAAAGAGAATGAACTAAATGATATTGTATAAAATCAGATTTAAAAAATATCAATCATCTGCTTTCACCATCTGCTCAATTAGCAACAATATCCAATTAGTTCCCTTTGATGCAGAGCAGTAGGATAAATCAATATTTTTCTTCTAAATTAAATGGATTTAATTCAGTTTTCTCTACTTCTGTTGAATTTATTATTTTGGCAAAGGATCAGTTCATAGAGCTAGATTGTATGTAGGTCAACGTTTATTATTATTAACTTGATCCATATGTTAGACCATATTTATCCACCTCTCTCTCACACAAATAACTACAGTTTTACTAATGCAACTGCATATAAAAATTGCTAAGTTAATGGGAAAGTGCCAGTTACATTTTTAATTTCCTGAAACAGGCAAAAGAATGTGACATACAGCAGAATATAATTTAGTTTTCATTTATTTATCTAGTATTATTACATCATGTATTATTATATATAAACGCTTGAAAACATAGCCATAATAAAAATAGTGAAAATATAAAAGTATCAGTCTCATTACATCAGCATATAATTAAAAATAATAGTTTGGTTATTTTATATACTCTACAGACTGTAATTGTAATATAAATACCTTTTGCGTTACAAATCACTTAACTAATTAGTTAATAATACAATGACAATACTCTATAATTTAAACGTCATAACATTTTATAACAGTATGTAAACTGGAATAATATATCTGTTGATAATTAAAGCAAGACTGCACAGCTAATTAGGTAAATAAAATTACTCTTATTCCTTAGTACAGCATGTCAAAGTCAGTTAAATACTATATAAAATAATTTTTCACCTGGTTGAGAGACAAATACTCTAGCACTTTATTAAAATAATAACTCACAAAGCTCTGATGGTTTATGGTGTAACAAAGTTTTAAATGCAACCTCTGTAAATTGAGGTAGAATAAATGTACAGATGCTCAGCTCCTTTGTAAGGTTACTATCAGTGTAGAAGTTAAAGATAGATTTTCTAGCAGTGTCCTCAATTTTTCCTATGACCCAGCAAACATACTTTCCACATTATCTTCTCTTCTTTCTGTGACACTCACGCTAGTTCCCTCACTGCTGAGCTCACAATAATGCCTTCAGTATATAACCCATACTGTGTTAAACATTCACAGTGACAACTCAAGCTATTTTGCTCATACAGGGACTGAGCACACACATTCTTATGTAGTACGGGGCTATAGAGGAAGCTGACCCCCTCGGCACAGGATACCCTGTTCTATGTGGGTCTATTCCCTCTGTAGGGTCTGCTTCCTCTACAGTTAAACCACTGTATCCACTGTATGCCCGGTAATCTGGTAGGGCCACAACTAGGGGTAGGCAGTATATGCACCTGCCTTTGGTTTGGGAGGGGGGGTACAGTTATGAATTAAGCAACCGGTGGAGAAGAAGTAAACAATTGTCAGCAAGGACAGAGGGATTGACCGGTTTACCATGGTGTCAGCGGCCTGGGGGGGGGGGTGGATGTGAACAGAGAGCGGTTGCTACCTGTTTGGTTTTGACCCAAACTGTTGGGCTTTTGTTAGGCATGTTCAGGTCTCAACTGTCTGTTCAGTTTTGAGGCTTATGAAACTAAAACAATCATTTGACCATCTAAATATTATGATATTTACCATGATTTTTCTTTCACGTGGAGTAGTTATCATCAAGCACAGTGTATTTATTATTCGAGAAAAAAAAAGCAGTAAATATACAGAATTTGAATTGCTGTGTTTCATAGCTTTTTAGATATTTGGTTTCTGTTTAATATATCCCATACTTTTAGTTAAAACATTAGGCTTACTCATCAGGCAGAATAAAGCCAGAGTTGGGGTTGCCATCTGTCCAGTTTTGAGATCAGACATCCTAGCTGGTTCAAAACTTTCTGTTTGGTTTAAAATTATAAGATGCAATAACCCCAGCATCATAGTACCAGCCAACATAGTAACATAGTTACATAGTTACATAGTTAAATTGGGTTGAAAAAAGACAGAATCCATCAAGTTCAACCCCTCAAAATTAAAAACCCAGCATACATACACACACACACATCTCCACTCTTTCAAACACAAACCATATATGCCCATAGCTATACTAACTTTAGAGTTTAGTATCAAAATAGCCTTTGTGCCTACCCCTGATATCATCATGCACACCCCCAGGATCCCTGACCCAACCCTTATGCCATCAACGTCACTACCTTTGTTCAGGTTTAGACACCGTAAAATGTGGCAGTCCTAACGAGGCAGGTTCATGGTGTGCCAGATCAAGCTGATGTGAAGTAAAAACTAGAACATTAAAAATGTTTAGTTTTTTTTTTTTTTTTGCTAAATGTGAGCATCCCTAGTTTTGGCCACATATGAAACTGGTGTTTAGAGTTGCACAACAATACTGTACTAATTACAATAAGAGAGTTAGTATCCACATTTTTTCATCATTGGTTTCAAGGCTCAGCACCCTGCAAAAATCTGAAGCACTATTGGGTATGCATAAACCTTCTGGCTTAGCATTATCTTAGGACCAGCTGAGAGGAGCTAAAGCTAATGGTTTAACTCCCCCACTCAGCAGAAGTACAGGAAGACCAATAAAACTTTCTTCCCAACCCCCTTACCCCATCTCTTTTTTCCTGTCCTCGCTAATGGAGGAATGCCCCTGTGGCCGGTGCGGTTCCTCTCTGCCCCACCGAAGCTACCAGTTCACAAGTAACTGGTGGAGCCTAGTAGCCAGGCTCATAGAGCGCATTAAGATGTTGTGGTATGCAGTAAGGCGTTCTGAGTACAGTAAGCCTGATTTCGCTGTAAGGCGCTGGGGACAGCAAATGCTGTGATGTCATATTAAAGAGCTCAGTAGTTTTAAATAAGGGAAGGCGTGTGTGTCATTGCAGCAGTGTTACACCTGGAGCCATTTGTAGTTTGGGGGATCCTTTAATGTAAGTGTTCTTGTGCTGACCATTAGGTCTCCTCTATGGCTATTTATTTCCTACTCCTCCTTTTCTATGTCTATGTCTGGTAAAAGAGCAGATGAGTAATGGAGTTCTATAATAGCTTGGTTTAAAGAGTCAATGTCTAAGTCGTTGAAGGACCTAGTAGGAACGGTCACAGAAAGTGTGATACAGAAAGTAGCTCTCAGTGTTTCAGGGACAAGGGACAGCAAGAAGTAAGCAATAGGGCAGTTCAGGAGAAGAGGAGGATTTAATTGTATTGGATGAAGACTCCTCCTTTAATATGGATCTTATAGAACCATTAAAGATTAAAGCTGTCCGGAAAGTGCTGGAACTGGAAGACACAGAACAAGGAAAGAAACAGGATAGAATGTTTAAATCTTCAGGAGAAAAGCTTTAGTGTTTTCAGTCCATGATGTTCTCAATGATATGTTCTCAATGATATAAAGGATAAGTGGGCAGTACCAGATAAAAAGCCAGCCAAGGATATGCGATTTGCAAGATGCATATCTTCATGTCCCAATTTACTAAAATCATCAAAGATTTCTCAGATTTTCAGGGATGGGGGAGCACTTTCAGTATCATGCACTTACTTTTGGGTTAGTGTCTCTACTGAGAACTTTTTCAAAGGTTATATCCGCCTTATGTCTGCAAGGCATGCAGTTATTTGGACACCCTCTTGCTGAAGGCTTCAAGAAAACAAGTTCTGAATCAGCATGTGCAGGTGACCCTTATGGTACTGGTGGAACATAGGTGGCTGGTGAATTTTCAGAAGCAACAGATCCTAAAAAATTTTTTAGGAGTTCTAGTGGACACCAAGAGTGGTGGTTAAACCTGATCAATCCCATGGTAAGCCAATAGACTGCCCATCATGAAAAATAATTACGACGGATGCCAGAAGCCTAGGATGGGGGCTCATACTCTATTTGTTTCAGCTCAAGGCCTATGGCTACCGGAGGCAGTAACGTGGTCCTCGAATTTCAGGGAGCTGAAAGCTATGTTCCAAGCACAAATAAGCTTCAGGGGCCAGCTTGGAAAGGCGGCAGTCCTCATTCAGTCCGACAACATAATGACGGTGAAATATATAAAAAAAAAACAAGGAAGGACTCACAGAAAAAAATTGTTGAGTCTGACTTTGGATGGAGTACAGTCAGCTGGACTTGTCTGCAACTATCCCTGGCTGTCAGAATATCCTGGCAAATTCATTCGTCGAGAGACACTCCACCTAGGGGAGTGGGAGTTGTCGCAAGAGATTTTCCAGACATTAGCAGATCATTGGGGTCTTCCTCAAAAAGATCTCATGGCTACATCCAGGAACAGGAAAGTGAGAATGTTCTGCTCCTGGTGCCCGGAGAACCAAGCATTGGGTCAGGATGCTTTCAGTCTGAAGTGAAGGTTCAAACTGGCCTACATTTTTCCACCAATTATCTCAAGGGTATTGAGCAAAATTTAGAAAAGACAAGCCAGGAGTTATAGCTGTGTTGCCATGGTAGCCAAGAAGTCCTTGGTTTGCCCAACTGTTTGCGATGGCATTGGACAGGCCAGTCAGGCTACCTTGTCAACAGAGGTTACTGCTCCAAGGCAAAATATTCTGTCTGAACCCACAAAAATGTGCTTTGAAGGGGTGACTTTTGAGCGGCTGGAGCTGACAGACCTAGGGCTCGCGGATATGGATATTGACATACTTCTGGCAGCTAGAAAGCCATAGACAGGGGGCACCTATCACAGAGTCTGGGAAAAATTCAGGTGAACAGTGTCAGGAAATTCTTTTAGATCACCAGCCAAGTTGGCAGTAGTAAATTTTCTGCAGTCAGGCTTAGAGAAAAATCTCAGCCTAGCCTAGGTTCAATGTTGATAAATGCAAGGTTATGCACTAAATGGCAGTGTGTTGGGAGTTTCCTTAAATGAGAAGGATCATGAGGTTTTTATAGATAGACTTCAGATTAGAAAAAAAGGACTTTCATTTGAAGCAGCGTAGGTTGTTCTTCACAGGGAGGACAGTGAGGTTGTGGAATGCACTGCCGGGTGGTGTTGTGATGGCTGATTCTGTTGATGCTTTTAAAAGGGGCTTGGATGATTTTTCGGACAGACATAATATCAAAGGCTATTTTGATACTAAACTCTACAGTTAGTAGAGCTATAGGCATATATGGTTTGTGTGAAAAAGTGGAGGGGTGTGTGTACGGAACGCATTTTAGGACATCGTCGGGTAAAAACGATGACCTACATGCGCCCTCCTAAAGCTATAGAATCCAGCATCTGTTTTTTTTTTACTCACCCGTCCGAAGAAGCTGAAGTAAAGTATAGCTCTTCGGTCCTACCTCCTCCAAACTCAGCCCTCCCTCCTCCAAACTCAGCCCTCCCTCCTCCAAACTCAGCCCTCCCACCTCCAAACTCAGCCCTCCCACCTCACAAGTCAGCCCTCCAAACTCAGCCCTCCCTCTTCTTACATCAGCCCTCCCTCTTCATGCCTAATTCCTCGGTTTAAGTTATCTTCCTTCCGTCCTTCTAAGTTATCTAACCTCCCTTATAACTTAAAACCGAGGAATTAGGCATGAAGAGGGAGGGCTGATGTAAGAAGAGGGAGGGCTGAGTTCTGAGGAGGGCGGGCTGAGTTTAGAGGAGGGAGGGCTGAGTTTATAGGAGGGAGGGCTGAGTTTGGAGGAGGGAGGGCTGAGTTTGGAGAAGGGAGGACCGAAGAGCTACTTTACTTCAGTTTCTTCGGACAGGTGAGTAAAAAAAAACCCGCGCTGGATTCTATAGCTTTAGGAGGGCGCATGTAGGACATTGTTTTTACCTAACAATGTCCTAAAATGCATTCCGTATGTGTGTGTATGATGGGTTTTAATTTGGAGGGGTTGAACTTGATTGACTTTGTCTTTTTTCAACCAAATTTAACTATGTAACTATGTAACCCTGAAAGTGCAAGTGTCAGCCTTGTCAGCACTGACAAAAGTCAAATGGGCAGAGTGTCAGTTAGTAGCTCAGTTCATTAAAGGGGTGAAACATCTAAGACCACAATTGAGACCGATCCTGCCATCTTGGGACTTAAATTTGGTCCTTCTCATGGAAGAACCATTTGAGCCTCTGGAGTCGATGTCGACAAAGACAGCTTTTTTAATAGTGGTAACTTCAGCATGCTTAGGAAAAAACATATCTTAAATTGTTACAAGCTATTTTGAGGTTACCAAAGAAATTCCTCCTGAAAGTAGTCTCCTCTTATCATGCCAGTAAAGAAATGGTTTTGCCTTTTTTTTCCTAATTCTTCTATAGAAGAAAAGAGATGGCATAATTTGGATTTGGTAAAGAGCTTGTCGGTGTATTTACAGAGGACTTAAGCATTCAAGAAATGTTATGGTCTCCTTTTGCTGTTCAAAGGTTCTTCTATGGAGCATCAAGCTTCTAAACGAGTGATTGCAAGCACGATAAAAGCATGTATCAAAAAGGCTCAAGTATATACAGGCTTCCCATGTTAAGGCTCACTCCACTAGCGCGTGTTGTAAGATATTATTTTCCATTTTTTCCAACATATTTCACACATGGATAAGATTTTGATGCTGAAATCTGTTCTGTGACCCTGCACCCAAGCCAAAGCAGTAGCTCTGGGTGTAGGCACAAGGGTAGGCTGATCAGAGTATAGGGGCTGAAACCTGGCCTTTGTTTTGTTTATAGGACAAGATTAAGCCTGGTGTGGCAGTAACCTCAAGTCAATAGGCATTTTTTCCTGTACCAAAGGCATTGGTGTCAATGGACGTTTTTTCACATTTTATTTGTTCCAATGTTAAATGCATTTTGATGCAAGGCTTGGTGCAAATCTGAAAGAATTTATCCCTAAATATACTGTATCTCTTTATTTAAATGACAAGGAAAGTCTAAAATAGAATAAATAGAAATGATGTGTTTTGTATTCTAAAAATAAAAATGAACTTACCAGCCTCAAAAGACAAATGATTTATGTTTTCAAGGTTGGCCACAGGGGCTGTCATTTTGTAACCTTGTTAAACATCTTTGCACTGTGCACATGCTCAGTGTGGTCTGGGCTGCTTAAGGATCATCATAAATGATAAAAAGTACACAAGTCAAATAATATCTGCCAAAAGCCGATACAGCTTATAATAATCAGAAAATTCAGACTACACTGTGTTGTCATGTAATATAATGGCATATTATAATTTTTGTATTGTTTAATATAAACTTTCTCTAACTCCCCCAAACCAGTGGCTTCAGCAAAATTATCCTCCAAATAGTATTCCAGTTTATCTGTTTACATTTGGATCCATGTTCTGATCTTTGTCTCTGCAGCTGGAGTTGGAAACAGTAAATAGGATGTAAAGTCCCTACACAGTCACCAACTGATCTACGGGGAAATAAAGATGCTGAAGTTCTGCATGGCTGGGAAGTAAGGCAGGGGCTCCCCCTGCTTTTCGTAAGTATGATTGTTTCCCTGCACAGCAGTTAGGGACCGTCTGACAATTCCTATCAACAGCAGTAAATGAAGGGAGCATTTCACTTCATACAGTCAGGTTTCTTATAAAAACAGTACACATGTTTTAATGAAAGTATATTGGAGGTTTATTTTTGATTAAAATAAGTAAAAAGGGGATTTTATTTTTTTGCCTTACATGCACTTTACATTTTGCTGAAGTCTTTGCTCATAGGTATTGTGTATCAAAACACTCTCTGTCATTAATTAATTCTCTTATTCTGTCATTAATTAACTCTCTTATTCTGTCATTTAGTTTAGTGTAAAAAAAATGAATCACCATACATAATGCTAAACACTCATTTTAAATGCGTATTATTCATAGCTGTGTTCAATACTCATTTTGCCACCTCTGTACATATTTCTCTTCTGAATAATTTAATTGATTTCATATGTAGGGACCCATAAGTAGTATGGCCCTTATGGCTTCATTCCCTACCCCTTACCTTCCTCTTCCTGTTACTGGGCTAAGTCCCATGTAACAAAATATTGATACAGGTTGTGACCACCCCCTGCAGTGCTGTAATAAAAGTACTTGCAGGGAGGGGCACTTTCTCTTTGGCCTGCAGCAGTTATACTGATCAGAAGATCCATTGAGCCTGGAGTTAAGGCCCCAGTGATAACAAGGCCCTAAAGGTACTACCACCTTTAGTGAAGTCGGGGATACAGGGACCCCGAGAATGAGGACTAGTTAGCTATAGATTAGCTCTGTCATAGCACTCTCTAGGAGAGGTGAGATTAGAGAGAGAAGATAGCACGGGCAGCCCAAGCTCCAACAAGGAGGATAGAAGGGAGTAGCTCTCCCCCAGGCTCTACCTTGCCTGTAGTGAAGGGACCTCAGTGTACAGGGACTGCAGGAAGAGTTATTTAACCCCTGATCTACCCATATCTGCTGTTGGGATCCGGACCACATGAGGTACTGCTAACCTGGCTAGTGAACCTACCAACTCCTAATACAAATCCTACCTGAGGGCAAAACCTATTGCTGTACCTGTGGTTATTCTGATTTTGCTATGCTGCTTATGATCCACTGATTTGTGAGTATCAGTATTACCCTGTGGTGCTCTATGTAAATAAACTCTGTTACTTTTGGTTTACAAAGAACCCCTGGCGTCCAACACCTGTTATTTTACACACTATGCAGTATTGAGTTGTAGTGCAACTACCTCACACGTGTATTTACACTTAGCGAAAGCCCTACCTGATGAAAAGAGAGTCGCGTGTAACCAATGCTCTGCTCATGCTAGTTGGTTTGGTTTTAATACAGCCAAGAAAGGGTTACACATAAATGAAACATTCTTTTAAATAAAATGAAAGGTGAAAATGCAGCAACCGGTGCAACGTTGGACCAAGTTCTAGTTGTATAGTCATAGCTATAAATCAGCAGGCAACTTATATTGGTTTCCTGTTCCAATGCAAACATCCTTGTGACTGATGTGGAGTACAAGACTTTTAGGAAACTTTGCTCCTGTTATTACAATACACAAATTTGCTGAAGAATAGATATTTTGTTTCAGATTATCCACATTCTGTTATCCACAATGATTGGGACCTGGGTCTTTCCACATAATGGATATTTCTGTAATTGGTCTACTGTTCCAATGCAAAAATCCTCATGGTTGCTGTAGTATACAAGACCTTAGGAAACTTTGCTCCTGTTATTACAATATGCAATATGCTGAAGAATAGCTATTTTGTTTCAGACTGTCCACATTCAGAACAGGTATTGGTCCTGTTATCCAGAATGCTTGGGAACTGGGTCTTACCAGATAATGGATCTTTCAGTAATTTCGATCTTCATATCTTAAGTCTACTAAAAAATCATGTAAACATTGAATAAACCCAATAGGCTGGTTCGGCTTACAAAATTTTTTTAATATCTTATCTTACTGTATAACTATATCTTAGTTAAATCACACATATATTTAATTTAATCATCTCTCAAAGTAATTTTAGATCAGAGGGTTCTGGCTGAGCATGGGCCTGAAGAAAAACTGGTCCAGGGGTGAGCAGGAAATGTATTGTCTGATCATAATTTTTGATCATACTGTATGTAATAAAGAATAAACAAGTTCCAGCAGCATTCGTATTACACATTAACATAAGTGATGTAGCTCCCTCTAGTGGTACACAACAGGTACAAGATTTATGAGTTGAAAAAGTTATAGGGCAACCCTTTTGAAATAAAAAATAACAAAGACGCAACTTTACCTGAGTTGAAGAAGGAAAGCTCAAAGAGAGAGAGAAATATTTATATATAATGAAAGCCTGAAAAAACCTTAAGGAAAGACTCAAATATCACCAATGTCTTGGGGATTTTCAGGAGCAGTGCAAAATCCTATTGTGGATATTAAAAAATAGAGGCAGGTGATTTTGAAATCAAGTATTAAGACTCCAGACAAAAAGTTTGTATGAAGCTGAAATGAATATAAGCTAAAATGCAAATGGAATAAAAGTTTAAAGCACGTGTTATAAATAAGCATGATACTCATAGAACTCACA
>CM044432.1:71325892-71337007 GCA_024363595.1 Xenopus borealis | reverse complement strand
AGTATATATTTCTGGGCCTTTTCTGAACTTCCTTATTCTGGTATACAAAGTACAGATTTTCTGTTTTGCATTTTAGGAACTTGACAATTAACTCATAAAAATATTATTCTAGATATGTAAATACATAAAAAACCATGCCTCATGACAATATTTTGTAATGAAAGAATTCATTGCAATATGCAGGGTTATGCCCTATTTATATTTAGTGATGGGTGAATTTATTCGCATGGGGCAAATTCGCCAGCGAAAACGACGCGTCGCGACGAAAACGACTCGTTTCGCAAATTTTAAATAAATGAAGAAGCATATTGAACTAAATGTTATAAAAACAGATTGTTCCTTTGCTGCATTTTTTAACTAACCATTTGAATTGGCTATGCCATATTGTTTTATTTAGCTGAGACAATGTCATAGAAATTTACCTTACTTAATGCTGTATTCTAGCTTAAAGTTGCCGAATTGCAATTTTAGCCTATGGGGGACCTCAAAGAACTTCTCCTGAAATATTTATAAGTTCTGAGAAATCGAAGGATTTTGCTGAATTAAACGATTCGAAAGATTTAACTTTTTATTATATCGAAAATGGCCCTATTCAGTTGAAATAGGTCCATTTTCAATTGAAAAAGCCCTTTAAAAATACTTTCAGGGTCGAATTTCTAAGTTTTTTTTACTTCTAAAATTCAACCCACTAGTAAATCTTCCCATTAGGGTTTGGAGATCCAAATCCAATTTTTCAGTACATGAACTCATTATTTACTGTTTACTGCAACAAAAAATAAACAAAATATTGCTGGTATAATATCCCTGTAGTGCTCAAGGATACATTATTTGTGTTTCTGTAAATGTACATAGGCCAAGCTGTTGATAGATGTTAAAATCCAATTCATTGTTTTAGATTTCAAATTTTCAGTTTTAGATTGCACTACAATTAAACTCAATAGAAAACATTTACTCATTTATTACCCCCCTGTTCTTACTGTATACTGTATAAAATGTCAACCTTTTACTTGAGAGCTTTTAAGTGGAATTACAATATAAAATATAAACATGTAGTCTTGGCATCATCGGCAAGATAAGCCAAAAGATAAGACATTTCCTTTTTCAACTTGTATCCTCCATTAATAAGACATGTTTACAGTTCCAAGTAGCTCAACATTTTGTTGCTCATGGGCATTCTTCTGACAGCTCATGTATCAAACTGTAGAAGGCATTCAAAGGTCTCACAGAAGTGGGGATTGAGTCAGACTGTGAATATCTAACATAAATAGAATGACTTTAAAATTTTCTTATAGGTGAATCTAGGGACCATCCTCTGAAGGCATCCACTAAAAATTGAATTTGTGTGGCTTTTCGTTTTGCAAGCCAATAATATATAATCCATGTCCATGTTGTCAGAACTATCATTAAAAAATGGATTGAAGATTTTTCTACATTTCATAAATAGAAGTAAATGTAGGAGGTTCACAAACTCCTCAGCTAAAATGAAGAGATATATCAATCTAAAGTTCATATATCTGTATAAGAATGGAGGTATACATATGAATATATGTATGATCCTCAGTTAATGAGTAAGATTGCTATTTTTATTTGTGTGAAGATATAAACGGGCACACACATATATGCAATAACTTACACTGTACTTATCAACATAGGAGGTAACCATGCTATGTCTTTATAAACAATGTTTCCTATTGCAAATAGAACAAAGGTGAATCAAGGGACATAGTTACATTGTTAATATAAGTTCAACCCCTCCAAATGAAACCCAGCACACATTCATACATACACTCATGCCGACTGCAACATACACTCACATAAACTTTATATACCCATATCTATATTAATTGTAGATTTTAGTATCAATATAAAGAAATCATCCAAGACATTTTTAAAGGCATTAAAGGAAAATTTCAGTGTAAAAATAAAAAATAGCTGTGCAAAATAAAAAATGTTTCTAATATACTTAAAATGACCAAAAATGGCCCATTTTTCTTCTGTGTTTAGCTCTGTGAAAAGAGATGCCCATACACTGGCAAAGTGTGTAAATGATCACCAATCAGCATATTAACTAACCTGTGACCTTTTTCTGACTTGGCAACCTCATTACCCCAGTCTAGAACAGAAAATATTTGAAGCATCACAAGTATGAATGTGTGGAAACTGTTACCACAGTAGAAATGTGGCCTAGGTGCTCCGGCCCTGAGCCCTCAGCTCAGGGAGCGAACATTCCGTATATGTAACACAAACTGGTTGGTGCAAGGCACACTGGAAACCCACGCTCAGATCAGACCATAACGAAAATAAGTAAAACTGTAAACTTTATTTTATATACTCATCTCTCGCCTGACGTGTTTCGTGTTTAAAAGACACTTAATCATAGGCTTCATAACCTCATAACCTCATTACCCCAGTCAATGTCTGGATAACTGAAGTCATCATAATAATAAAACCTTGACTTGAAGCCTCCTCAATTTATAAAAGCACATCTGGTCTCCTCTGTCCCCAAACATTTCCCGAGAGTTGTTTAAGGAAGACGTGATGTGGAGAGCATCCCCCCTTTCCAACTTTTCTGTTCCTGGCATAAAATTCATTCAGTTTCAACATTTGAGCTGTGCTGGAAGACTTAGAGACTGGGAATTTTAAGTTGCAACCAGTTTAGTAACCAGCCAGAGAGAGACACTGCTACTAATATGCAGAGGGAGACACCACAGTTTTCTGGAAGTTGTTTCCTGATCCTGATGTTCCCTGGAGGGAAAGTGCACAAGGTCCCAGTAGCCAGTGTGATCCTGGGTTGTGGCTTTCCAGCCATTTTGATCAGAAGAAATAAACTGAGAGGAAAAGCAGAGTTACTTCTGGACGGTCACCCTTAACCCTTGCCTTGCCAGTTTGGGAGATTACTGTTCATCCCTTATTGTATCTGTGAGACTGTGAGGTTTTTTTGGACAGTGCTTGGATTAGATGTATCTCCCTCCTTACTACAGTCATCATCTGAGAGTGTTTCAGTGAGCCAGCAGAGCTACTGAAGTTACTTCATGGAATAACACAGTCACCTCATCCACCTGCAAGGATTGTAATGCTGACAGCATTGCAGCATTTACAGTTTCAGCTGTAGTTCTGCTTATTGCACTGCCATTCTGTGCCTGATTACTGAATCCTAGGGGTGTCACCAAGGTTCATTGCAGGAGCATATTAATTAGCTCAAATTCTAAGGCACACCTCAGGGTGGGCTACACATTTTACACAATGCCACAACATATATCAAAAATTAACAGGGGTATATAGCAACAAATCATGGGCTCAGCCTACCTGCTAACAGCTAGTGAATTTTACATCCCTTAGGTTCTAGGTTCAGTTACATATTCTTTTATCTCCTGGCCTTTGCCTCCCAGGCTAGGGGTATGATATACAATGATTGTTTATTTCCTTATATTTTCTTTCCACATGCTATATGTATTTTCTGACTGCAGAAATTGGTAAAAGGCGAAACCAACCTGAATGAGGCATTGCTTCAGTGCTCAAGCATGTTCTGATTACTCAAGTTTTAGGCAGTGTAAAAATGTTTAAAAAGTCAGTCTTACAACAAGAAGTTATATAATATAACTTAATACTATATTTTTAAAAAGTCATTCATTTTTAAGAATCTTGTTTTTTTTCCCAAACCAACATTTTTCAACCATGATATGTGTAATAAAAGTAATTATCAGGAAATATTTGCAATGAGTCAATAAGAAACACTTTTTCTGTGTGAACAACACTGTGGTTAACAGTGTTTATTTAAAGTAAAATTACAAAAGTATGTAACAAATCTTCCCCCACATATTAAAAGCATTTTGTTTTTTAACCCAGCTGTAATGCTTGTAATAAAACTTCTTAAGGAAATGTGTATATGCACTTTGGAAAATTTAATACTTGTAATATCCTGGCAGAAGTTGGTGGATGATTTAATATTTGTTGGTATTTCTTCTTTTTCATTGATACCTATGACTACTATTCTGTAATAAGATACATAAACATTTAAACTCATGGCACATGTTTCCTATGCGGTAGGCACAAAGCCTACATAGGTATATAATAGGAATTCTGTCAAAGGAGAACCTTTTTTTTTTTTACAAAAAGCATAATTTAAAATAATCATCAAGCAGAATCCTGCATTGAAATACATTTTTCAAACAAAATTTAGAAATTTGATGTGGGCTAAACATGTTCATATTTTTGCAGGTTCCCTCAGCCATGCGACTTGTACTCTGAAAAACTTCAGTCACTCTTTACTAATGCACTGCAAGTTGCACATGTCAACCCCTCCCTCCTCCCCTAGCAGCCAATCAACAGAACAATTGAAAGCTAAACAGATAAGAGCATCCTGACACCTGCATTGCTAAAAATGCTTTCAATTCATTATCACATGGCTTAGACCAGTGATCCCCAACCAGTAACTTGCGAGCAACATGTTGCTCTCCAACCCCTTGGATGTTGCTCCCAGTGGCCTCAAAGCAGGTGCTTATTTTTGAATTACTGGCTTAGAGGCAAGTTTTGGTTGCATAAAAAACAGATGTCCTGTCAAACATTCTCTCCTGTAGGCTGCCAGTGCATATAGGGGTTACCAAAAAGCCAATCAGAGCTCTTATTTGACATCCACATGGACTTTTTCATGCTTATGTTGCTCTCCAACTCTTTTTTAAATTTAAATTTGGCTCACGAGCAAAAAAGGTTGGGGAATCCTGGCTTAGACCAAAGACACAGCAATGTTTCCATACGTCCCCTAGCTCTTTTTCAAGCTAACTGATACACTCACTGGATTTTCTTTTAAAGCTATTAAAACAGCACCATCTATAATTCAGACTTACATATAGATCATGGTCACCTAAACAATTTAAATCAATACAAATATATACTTCATTTGAAAAAAGAAAAATTTACCGTAGATCATATTCTTTATTAAAGAACAAGTAAACCTTTTTTTTTTCTATCTGTAAATTTGCTCTAAACAGCCCCCCAGATTAATGTACCTTAGTCCCTGCTGCAAGTCTGCTCTGGTTTCTGTGTTATCAGCAGCTTGTTTCCTCTTCTTCCTGGTGCAGAGTGAAGCCCCGCCCCTTAGCTTACTGAGCTGACCTTATCTCTTGGACTAGTCCTGGAGATCATTTGCATACTATGACATAGCAGAGACCAGTGTGTTTAGCACCTTTTGCTTGGGGAAACTAGCTTACTAATGCACACACTGGCTCCCTCTTCCTCTCTATTGTGGAACAGCAGCAAATGGACAGCTCAGTAAACTAAGGGGCTGGGCTTCACTCTGCACCAGGAAGAAGGGGAAACAAGCTGCTGATAACACAGAAACCAGAGCAGACTTGCAGCAGGGACTAGGGTACATTAATCTGGGGGGCTGTTTAGAGCAAATTTACAGAAAGAAAAAGAAAAACATTTACTTTTCCTTTAAGTCCAATTTGGGGTTAGAGTTTCCAGCCGGTGGATCCAAAGGTCTCCGTTTTGAGGAGTTTTCCTAGCCTTGGCAATATATATGCCATTTTGCACTGTAAGTAACCCTGTGGATCCTTTGTTGCTGACAAATAAACTATTCTGTTCCATTTGATTTGCAAGAACCTCCTGGAGCCCTATTCTTTTAGCATTTTATGCACTCTGCAATACACCGCTGCAATACACCACACTTTCGTTTCTACCAAGTTGTGAATGCCCTGCCTTAAAGGGATCCTGTCATGGGAAAACTTTTATATTCAGTTTTGAAATCGGACATGGGGCTAGGCATTTTGTCAATTTCGCAGCTGCCCCTGGTCATGTGACTTGTGCCAGCACTTTAGGAGGGAATTGCTTTCTTGCAGGCTGCTTTTTTTCCTCTTCAGTGTAACTGAATAGTACGTAGTGGGACATGGGTTTTTCTATTGAGTGCTGTTCTTAGATCCACCAGGCAGCTGTTATCTTCTGTTAGGGAGCTGTTATCTGGATATCTTCCTATTGTTCTGTTGTTAGGCTGCTGTGAGGAAAAGGGAAGTGGGTGATATCACTGCAACTTGCAGTACAACAGTAAAGAGTGATTGAAGTTTATCAGAGCACAATTCACATGACTTGGGGCAGCTGGGAAATTGACAAAATGTCTAGCCCCATGTCAGATTTCAAAATGAAATATAAAAAAATCTGTTTTCTCTTTTGAGAAATAGATTTCAATGCAGAATTCTGCTGCAGCAGCACAAATAACTGTTGCATTTTGAAAACCCATGTTCTAGTATACTTGTTGGTTGTAAACCCTGCTGGCCTAAATAGCCCAAAATAGTGTTAAAGCAATTAAAGTGTAGAAAAGTATATTGGGAGTGTTTAATATGTAAGATGAACTAAATATGTGATAATGAAGAAATAATACAATGAAAAAAGTGACCAGCATGGCCCTGTCCATATCATGTAATGTAAGAACAGTCCGCACACACGATTTATTATTATTTATACTACCAACATATCAACGTTTCGGGGGGGTAGAACCTCCCTTCATCAGGATACAATCCAAAGTGCACAGTATTATTTTATACCCCTCAACCCCACCCAGCTCACAGAAAACCCCTTCTCATTGGTGAAACAATTAATGCAATTAGTCAAACCAAGTCCATTGTCAAGGTGCTTATACATACATCTGTGTCAATAGTAATTATGCATTAATTCTTTACTCACTGCCCATAATTGTGACTATTATATCCCAAAAAAGTACCACACTGATTCTTATCTGTGAAAGAAAAAAAGGGGGGGGGATTTTTTTTATCAAAAATGTGTTTAAATACCTAAAACCACTACTAAAAACACCTATTACAAAAAGCAAGTCAAATTAAAATTCTCATTAAGACCTTTTGGGGAGAGTGTTTTTAACTGCCAAATCCATGAGGCTTCCCTCCTTAACAAAATCTTTTAAAATCATTTCCTGTCCATGTCATGAACATTATCTATGTAACAATGTGCTAAAAAATGCTCCAATAGCCATAGTGGTAGATATGAGAATAGAACTCAATAATAAAAGCCCAAGTCCAGCTTACTATAGACTCATCCAGTTCCATTAAGTAGGAGAAGCTATAGCAAATCTGAAAGCAGGTACATGGGTCCTGCCATGTTTTGGTGGAGGAGGTACACAACTCCTGGCTTCACTGCTTCATGCAGAGAGGTTGGCATCAGATAACAGGAAGTAGCAGCACAACTTCAACAGTGCACATCCTTTTTTAATCATTTGCATAGCTTGAATCATATTGCCAGCCAATAAAATCATGCTATGATAATGAGTCAAGAGGAGGAGCCATTCACCCTGCACAAAGCTTCAGGAAAGGGCACCATACTTTGTTCAAAATATGCAAACTCACATGCCACACAATTTCTTCTGTGTTTCGTGTACAAATTGTAGCCAAATTTTGCCAATAGTTGTCATTCAGCCTTTAAAACAGGGAATTATTTACAGCTTAAAAGCTCCCTGCTTTCTCACTAGAGCTTCTGGCTAAAACGCGTCACTCCACCACACTTAACTCTTGGGTTTGGCTACAAGGGGTTACAATCAGTCTCTCAATCACCTTACACACAGGTTAGACTAATATCAGACACCCCAAAAACACACCAACACCCACCTTATTCATTCGCTGCCCCATCTATCATTAACAGGCGATAGAAACCTAATGTGAGTATTCCCCTGGCCTCTATAACAGGTAATAACTCACACTACACAATGCATCAAACACTCTCTCCTATGGTAGTTAGTCAGGGTAAGATCCTACTAGTCTAACAAGCACTCCAGCAGCCAAAGGGTTAATTTACACTCAAACACACTTACAAATAGGCAACTTTCCCTTTCCACACATACAAAGAGTTCATACACTTAGGCATAAGCATTCATATGGGCTATGAGTTTGTTTAGAGCACAAGGACTAACGTATTAAATGATATTTTAATGTTAAAGGAAACAGTGCATATATATATATATATACAGTATATATATAAATGATATTACAAAGATGACATATAGTTGCGCCATTGGGTGCTTCATCAGAGGTGATGTAGCACCCATTGGAGCGAAACGCGTCAAGAGGGAGTGGCTAACACAATGTATGCAGGAAGGGGGGTAGACACAGCCATGTGGTGTATTATGCTATGAAATTGTTTATTAATATATTTGTTGATACATTGTGGTGAATTTGCACAATTAAATGCTTTGATGCAAGGTTTTTTTTCTTTTAAGTATATAAATACATGGACCTGTCAAAAATCTTAATTATAGGTCTAATTATAAAGTGAACATCCCCTTTAAACCCCATTAACTTAAACTCGATTTTCACAATTCAGCACAGTTTTCACAACTAAAGTCTAAAACCAAATAGCTGAAAATGACTGCTAAAAGCTCTTAAATATATCATCACCAAAGTAAACGCTCAAAAAAAAAATTATCAGTTTCAAACAGAGAAATTTTACTTGTAATCATGAAAGCATTAGTATTGTAGAAAAAAACATAAAACCACTGGAAATCTTTGTAGATTCCAGGATTCTGTACACCAATTCCACAAATCTGAACTGTTACATCTGAAGTGTTTATTAACATACCGAAGGAAAAAATGCAAATGTGCTGACTTTAAAATGAATATTAGCAATAAGCCAGTGATCTATTCTAAGAACAGCTGCTGACACCTTGCTGTCACAAACAACTTGTGCCAATGAGAAGTGACATTCCTCAGATTGAACTGCAATTTCAGCATGGAGAAGACAATATTTCTTTGTAATTACTATGCATGCTGAATGACTACACATTTGTAAAGCCACCACAAATTAAACTATGTTAGTTAAGGTTGGTGTAATACAGTATTTGTAGACAAATATTGAGTTATTTAAATGCCAAAGCTTCAGCTACATATAATTTGTAGCACAGCAAATCTGCAAAATAAAACAATGCACAGCTACAAAATGTATTGTAGTAAAACATGGACTGCTTTGAAGTAAAAGTTTATGAAAAGACTTGACAGCCACCTTTAATTTTCCTCTGCATAGATTTTGGTTACATTGCCATATAAACAAAACTGTTTTTGCAATTTTTGTTAATGCTGCTTTTAGAACACTAGGTCTGATGTTTTTGCTAACCTAATAATGTACAGTATCTGCATTACATACATTATGCTGACTCAAAATCTAATACAACATTGGCACTCAGTTATCAAAGGGCAAATTTTATGAAACCTCCAAACAAATCCTTATGGATTGTCCCCCTGTTTATCAATACATTTTCAGAATAATTTATTGAACAGGATAAGGATAAAATCATGCAAAAAATCAGAATTGATTTCTTCAGATTTGTTGCTGAAAACTGCGACATTTTTGGATTTGACATCCAAAATGACAAAAACGTATTATTATTGAACAAATCTCAGGGCAGATCACAATATATTTTGCTAATCACTATTTGATATAACAGATCCAAAAGCACAATTAGCTGTAAAAAATTATATCAGTCCTCAGTGTAGCTTTTCTCAAAAAGGAACTCTTCTAAGGAAGCTTATATAAGAACCAAATACCAACCTCCCAACATTTGAAAAACAGAAAGAGGGACAAAAAGTCTGCATATAGTGTCATTTTTTTACCACACCTACTTAATGGTCACACCCCCTAATTACCATGTGCATTTTACCAAATCTGCATTTATGAAAGTTTGAACACATTTCTGGGAATTTTAGTGCAGTGTTTTATGTGTTATACCAGTTTTGCTAAAGAAGCTGAGGAGTCTCGTTTCCCCAAGAGTCTTGCTTATCTTAAATTGTTACAAATAATGTTTCAGAAACTTTGTTTCTTTTTCTGTCATCAGTGCAGGTGATCAAACTCGGGATGGTACAGTAAGAAACCTGGGACTTCAGGCTGAGCTGTCAAGAATCGTGACTGTCCCACAGAAAATGGGACAATTGGGAGGTATGTAATACAGAGTGAAATGCCAGGTGCCAAAATGTGGCCATTTTTTTTTTTTTTGAATCAGGCATGCTTATTAGTATGTATGTATATTTTTATTTGTATAGTGCTCCTTGAGGGCAAAGCACTGTACAGCAACAATAAATTAGTAGTAACAAACAAGGGATCACTGCATTAATAAGTAACAATAAGTGCATTATTATAAATACAGTTTGCATAAATTTAAAATATAATTACACAGTGTTGAGGACACAAAATGATGAAGGACCCTACCCCTTGGGGCTTACAGTCTAAATGGGAGGGTAACTTACGGACAAAATTTGGAGGGGTAATAAAGTGCTTTTTACAGTGGGTGAAACTGTCGTAAAAGTGCCAGTTCAGGTGTTATCCAGGTGCTCCCAGAGGTAGTCTCTGAGTTTTGTTTTAAAAACATTGAGGGAGGATTCTCTCCGGAGAGATGCAGGAATGGCATTCCAAATATAAGGAGCTGCAAGAGAGAAGGGTTTGACACGGGAAACAGCAGTAGAAGTGGGGGGTACAACCAAGCGGTTAGTCTGAGAGGAGCAGAGGTTTCGGCCAGGAACATATAGAGAAACAAGAGATGAGATGTAGTTAGGTGTAAAGGAATGAAGGGCTTTGAAGGCTACGAGGAGAAGTTTATAAGTTATTCTTTGTTTTATAGGAAGCCGTGATAATGACTTCAACAGGGGAGGGGCCTGTACCCTTTTGGATGAGAGGAGGATAATTCTGGCAGCAGAATTTAATACAGACTGTAGAGGGGAGAGATGGGAGTTAGGCAGGCCCGTTAGTAGAAGGTTACAGTAATCTAGGCGGGATAGCTTGAGAGCATGCATGAGTGTCTTGGCTGTAGCAGGAGAAAGGAAGGGACGTATTTTTGCAATATTACGTAAGAAAAAGTGACAGGTTTTGACAGTGGCATTAATATGATCAGAGAAGGAGAGAGAGACGTCAAATATCACCCCTAGACAGCGTGCTGAATTAACTGGGTCAATGAGCATGCCATCAATAGAGATAGTAAAACGGGGAGTAGGGCCAGGCTTAGGTGGAAAGATGATTAGTTCAGTTTTTGTTAGGTTGAGTTTGAGGTGGCGCTGGTTCATCCAATTGGAGATTGCTTGGAGGCAGTTAGAGATTTGAGCCTCTGTTTCAGCTGTTAATGAAGGGGTGGATAAA
>CM044432.1:71278273-71311598 GCA_024363595.1 Xenopus borealis | reverse complement strand
CTGGCATTTCGCGTAACCAAAATGTGAAATTCTTCTGGCACTTAAAGGGTTAAATACTATTGAGAATGAGAATGGAGAAGTGAGATCAACTAGGGAGAGTGTTAAACAACAAAAGACCAGGAGAATCCCTTTTGTCACTCAGTTTAATCTATTGAGTGGTGAAATTATGAAAATTATAAAAAAAGATTGGAGTCTACTAACAAATAATTTTCCAACAAAAGATGCCTTTAAATGTACACCAGTAATGTCATATAGTAGAGCTGAGACAATTGGAGCTAAACTAGTAAAAGCTGATCTACAGATGCAGCCACTTGGATTTGTGTGTTAAATGCGTCGTGACTCAGGCTTAATTGAAGAAACTGTGTTATCTAAAGTCATCTTAACTCATTTAATGCATTTAACCTTTTCATTAGCATACCAAAACACCATTGTTTTCAATGGTGAACTCTTTAATTGGATGGGATGCTGTGACACAATATTCTGTGCTAAGTGAGTTAAATGGGATATCTGAGTTAAGTTATTCTGTGTCAAACGCCCAATCCAAAGTGGCTTCATCTGTAGGTCCCTCAGCAAGCTACAAACAAACCTTTTTGAAAACTCCAAAAAATGGGACATTTCCGTGTTGGGGCTGTAAGCATTGTAGTAATGTACAAAAAGGTGACTGGATATACCATCCATTAAAAGGTTCTCGTATTCCTATAAGAGGTTTTTATACATGTGCATCCACATATGTGGTCTATAGCATAAAATGCCCATGTGGTAAAAATGTGGTAAAAGAAAGTATCTGGGTTTGTTGTTAATACATACTATCTCTGAATTGTATTTTGATACATTGTTTTGTGTATAATATGTTACAACACTAGGGGGCATGACTCTGTGGATTATTAATACAGACAACATTTTTAAAAAATTGGATTAATTCATTATAATGGAGTCTATGGGAGATGGCCATTACGTAATTTGGAGCTTTCTGGATAACAGGTTTCCGGATAAGGGATCCAATACCTGTATCAGTGAGACTAAAACACAGATGGCAAAGACATTTGGCATGAACAATAGAGTTAAATGATGTGAATAATGTGGTGCTTTGATAGATATTTTTACACCAAATATTATACTGGGCAACCATTCACAGAAAATAAATATTTTGACGTTGAAGTGTTATTGTTTTGAAGGATCCTTACAAATATGCCTCTCATACTTCATAACTTTATTACCTTTTTGTGATTAAATTGTACGTTTTCTTTCTGGGTGTCTTTTTATACAGTGAATAGGAGAATCTGAAAATTTTAAAGATTTTCACAGTGTGACAGTGCCTCAGTGTGCCAACTGATTAAAAAAGACAGAAGAGGTTAGAAGGGAGAATGTTGTCTTGAATTCATTACTGCTATGTATGAGCTGGATTTTTTTTTTTGTTTCAGGTTATTCTTTGCAGTTTTTCTGTTCAACACAGACTCAGGAGTCTCAATGAATATGTATCTTGATGCATCCCTACCTGGCATAACAGCTAACCATCCAAGTCACAGTTAGCGTGCATATCTTGATTTATGACTGCTGTCAGCAATGTATCATGCACAGTCTCCAATGAGAACACAGAATAACCTTTGCTCATTCTGCTGGTTCTGATTTTTTTGTCTTCCCTGTTTCAGTGAAATTAAATCCTTGTCTAAAGCATTTAGCTGCCCCTTGGCACATACTAAACACAGCTTGTCTAAACATCTTACATCTTTCTTCAGATCTTCTCTCCTATTGCACTTTTCATGCCAATGACCTTTACCTAATTAGAATTCTATTAGTATAAGAGTCTGATGGCCTCAGCGACTGGAACCATGGTAAGCAGGTATAAAATTACTCTTTGGAAATAGGTTAGGACATGTACAGTAAGCAGACTGATATAATTAATTTTTCATTTCATACAATGCTGAAGCATACAATCATTCTATATTTGTTTTTTCCATTGCATAAAGGAAATGCAAATAAACATTTACACAATGGTAGCAATGTTCTTTGTTTCATAATAGAAGTACGACTGGGCTTTCAGATAAAATAAGTTTAACCATGCTAAATCAAGAAGAGAGTTTGTGTTTTTTTAACATTATAAAAAGAAACACATTTAAATAACTCAGTACATTTGTGGAGCATCATTTACTTATAAAAAGTGCTAATTTTACATTAGAAGTAGAAACTGTTGACCGAGTGAGTGTTAAGTAGGTTGAGCATTGCATGTAATATCATAAAACTGTGCCCACTGTTTTAAAGTAGTGTTGCGTTTTATGGAGTTACTACAAAAATAACTGATATTGTTAGTATAGCAGTCTGTTAATGAAAAGCTAATGTTAACCTTGCAAGTGTAAGGAAGGGACACATTTGACATACCAGCTATGCAATTTTAGTTGCCTAGAATCACAGTAACAGGTTCAACAGCGAATCTCTTCTCCTCCACAAAACATTCTTGAACATTTGTAATTAATTAGCTAAACATGACAATGTGTCAATAGATCTCTGAAAAATAAACTACTGGTTAGACAGCAGATCTAATTTTAGCAAAAATTAGTTTACTAATGCCAAAATGCCAAAGAGTGAATTTATAAGAAAAAAACAGCATGTGAACAACATATAAACATATCCATTCCCTGTATGATACTATATTGTCATCTGTTCTGAGTTATTTTGCCTCTAAGCTCATCTTAAGCTGTAGCTAAGTTATAAGACATTTGTGCTGGCATCACCCTTGATCCTTTCCTTTTTTGTCTGTCTCATAACTGACTTTTTTTTTTTAAACTTTTTTGTTGTTAATTTGATTGTACTGTGGATTGTAAGATGTTCATGGGAAACTGAATGTATGGGCTCATTAACTAAGCCATAAAGCAATTAGACGCATAAGTGAGAGGAAAGACAAATAGACAAGTAAATTATTTTATTGACTTTCCTATTATTTTTTATATAATATGTAATAGTTAAATAAAGGTTTGTCTTAGATATCTGCTATAAACAACATAAGAGTTGAACAATACATTTGCATCTAATAATATGCATTATGATTAAGCTTATGCTTGCAATTTTTTTTAATCAGCAGAAACACCTCAAAGTTAGATTTTCACATTTTGCTTCTCTGGGAACAGTGTGTTGACCTGAATCATAGTTTCTCTAATGGTGGACACTGCTAAATTCTCTAAAGGTGGCCATACACAGGCCGATAAAAGCTGCAGACAGACAAAGTCGGCAGCTTATTGGACCTCCGTATGGGGCCCTCCGACGGGCTTCCCCGATTGATATCTGGCCGAAAATTGGCCAGATGCTGATTGGACAGGATTAAAAATCCTGTCAGATTGTGGCCACATCTGTTCGTTGATGGGGTCCCACAATCCGACCGCCTGTATCTTCTCCGTTTTGTTCTGATCATTGGGCCCTAGGGCCCATGATTGGATCAGCCTGATAATGGTCACATACAACCAAATTAGAATTGTAATTAACATTAGTAATTGTAGTTTTGTTGTGATGATTGTTGGAAAGATTGATGGAAAGAAACACCTGGGGATCGCTATGCAGCATTTTCCATAGGCCACAGTGTAGATTAAGGCAAAGCAATTCAAAAGCAATTATCAGATGCCATTTGGGAAACGGTGCTCACAGAGTAAACGCTTACATTTATGAAACAGCCCTGTAGTGTTTTAGAGAGATGGGTGTTATATGTGCTGTTGGGAAATCCTACATGTCAGACACTTTTATGCACAGGTAATGGAGGGCAAAGTTTGCTATAGATCTAGTAACCTACATAACCAGCAGGCAGAATTTACTGGTCAGCTGTCTTAAAGAGATACTGACACCAGAAATTGCCATTTTTGAGCTTCAATAGTCTGTTAACATTAGAAACTATAACTGACATGCTGAGAAGTGACAGTCAGGTTTAGGAATTTCAAGTAACACTTACAAAAAGCAGCTCTATCAGTGAAAAACGATCAACATGACCTATAGGTAACTATTGATGTACATTAATATTGTGAATAATAATTTAAAAAAATAGTGTCAGTATCACATTAAGACCATGGCTATGACCACAGCATGCTAGAGCATGTATATATGGGGTCACCACAGCAATAAAAAAATACATGTACATGTATATGTGTTTGTGGATATATGTATATACATGGTAATAATGGCAATGCATCGTGACAAAGGTTTTAGATCATAAACTGATATTTTGATGGGCTAAAAATTATTTAACTAAATGGTGGAAGAAAATATTTCTACAAGGTGTGTGTAACTACTTGTGAATCAGATTTATGAAGTGTCAACTAAAATATAGCATTTTTTTATATAATGATGACAGTCCCGCATAATTTATAGACAATATAATTGTTTAAGTGCTGCACTATCTGTTTTTATCCAATTTAAATGCTATTTAAATGCTAAATGTATTTTTTTTAAATAATTACTAGCGAAATTAATTGTGCAGCTGCTGTAAGAAGGAGGCAGATGCCAAATAGTACAGCTGCCATTTTGCTCTTGATCAGGTTTGCGTACTTTACAAATAATACAGTATAATCTAAATGATGTAGATGATGCTTTCATAATGACCTACATTTTAATGGTGTCTTTAAAAAGAAAAAAAAAAATTGGCATTTATTTTACACAGCTTTTTACATTGTTTTTCAGTAAATTTTGTTTTATACAGGACAATAAATATGTGTCATACATTGTGTTATCAACCACCTCCATTTCTCCTGTTTGCATTTATATGTAAAACTATCTGGCAAATAACATAATTGAAAGAAAACTAGAGTAATTGAGATGAGTAAAACCTGCCTAATGAGGGATGATTGACACATTCAGCTAATTGACAGTTATTCTAACCCCAAATGATCTTTTAGAAACCAATATGGGGTTTAAGGAGATAGTTTTGTTTAACAGGGTAGTGTTCCTTTTCCATTTGGAAAGGACTAAGAAACTGATTATAGTAATTTCCTCTGATTCTCATGACAGCTCTTTAAAAGTCAAATGCACCTGCTTGCATCTGTAATCATTATTTATTCATACATAGTACTGAAGCCTTCTCATATAACTTAACACTAATCTGTTGGCGCCTGAAACTGAGGCCATTTCCAATCACTAAATCACCTAGTTTGTATATATTACTTTGACATATGAAGTTTTATTTCTGTGTATCCCTTTAGAACATTTAAAGAGCTCAGTCTTTGTTCATATGTGGCTCAAATCTGATAACATGTGATAACATTGTTTTGCTTGGTCTTAAAAACAAACATTTGTTCATGAAATAAATTCTCAAACACTATCATATGACGGATACAAAGTTTGGTTACCTTTAGTAAAATTACACACATGAACTTTAATGTGATATATAATGTGATAAAATGTGAACGATAATACATTGTTATACATATGCAGTTTAAAGACTAATGTTTTATTTAATCTCAGGTCTGCCACCACTTCTAAAGGTTTCACAAACTGCCTTTATGACCACAGCTTCTACAATTCCAATAAACTACCAGAAATATAAATATATTAAGTAGACCTTTTTTCTGTACATTGGTTAGTTGCATTTTGCTTAGCTTACTTTCAAACTTTTGTTTAATTCTGTGCATTTTCAGGCAATTGAAATCTGTATAAAATGATAGTTATTACTGCATTGCTTTTTTCACTGAAGGGGGATATTTAATGTGTAGCATATTACCAGTGCACTGCTTTAAATTCCTAAGGGGGAACATGTTGGAAGCACACACTGGGTAATAACCTCATTATAAAATGTCAAAGAAGCACAGCTCCATTAACATTAAATGATTCATTGCACACATACACATCCAAAGGACCTTATTTAATCAATTTTATCACCTTTCTTATGTTTGCTATTCACCCTTCTTCCCACTCATCATACTATATTAAGAAAAGCACTTGAACATCTTCATGTGCAAGCTCTCATTCTGAAATATTAATATAAATTTGGTGCTCATTTTGTTGATCATGTTTCTAATCTTTTCAAAATGCTTTCCTCTAGATATTTCAGTATTGTTGGTGGGATTTGCTTTCATTTAGGAAGGCCTAATATTGCTGGATGATGTCAAGCGTTCAGATTAGTGTCACAGGTGTTCACTTGGGTTGAGGTCAGGGTTCTCTGCACACCAGTCATGCATATTGCTCATCTGAACAAACCAAAAGAGTAAGAACCTTCTATAAACCGCTGACCCAAAGTTAGGGCACTGAATTGTCAAAAAAGTCAATAGATGTGCTTTCAACCATGGCCTCTAGTTCAAATATAAAAAAAAACATTCTTCAGAGAATGTGATTCCTCCATAGTCCAATGGAGGCAACCATTACACCACTCCAGCAAATGCTTGACATTGGTCATGGTGATGCTACTGTATGTTCCAGGGAAACAGTGGAACTTCACAGAAGGGGTTTCAACTAAGGAAGGACATAAAATGTAAGAGGGGCTATGAAGAGACTTTTAGCTATAGTGTATCATGTATTTCTGTTATCTCAGATCTCTATTATAACTGCAAAAACATCAGAAGAGTATCTCTCTTAACAGTGTAGTTTGGTCCTTATGGTCAAAAGGTCACTGCTGTGAGATATCACATATCTGTATATACTGATCCCAACATCTGCAATATGCAATTATGCAAGGTTTATGCAAGGTTTCGGACAAGTACGTATAAGTTATTTACAGAATATTTTTCCGGTCCTTTCAAATAGCCTTGTCTTATTGAAGGGTGAAGGTCAAATAATCATGCTTATGGATATCACAACACCTATATTTTTTTTTTTTTGCCCAGCCTGTACCACACCTGATTTATGTCTTTGTCAAAGATGCAATATACTTTTAACAAAGTGCACAACAAAGATATTATCATATGTAATGTTAATACCTTTTCAGAAAGTGTTTTCAGAGCTTGATTTCTAATCTGTCACCAGATGGAACTGTTTCCCATCCCATAACCATGAGTTGTGTATATATTTACAACATGCTCACTATATACCTAATGTAGAGCTTTTTTAACACCAATTGAGACAGGCTCAAATGATATAGATAGATAGATAGATAGATAGATAGATAGATAGATAGATAGATAGATAGATAGATAGATAGATATAGAGCGATAGATAGAAATTATGAGGGAACATACTTAATTTAGTTATTTAGATACTGTTATATTCAGCAAGACAAAATTAGCAACATGATTACATTTTGCTAACACAATTGTGTAGTTATAAATACTGGGCATATATAAACTACATTAGTATATTAAAACAAAAGTGACCTAATTATGGGGTACATTCATTGCTTTGTTTATGGTATGCTTTCTGATGTAAAAAAAAATGCCCTAGATATGCCAAATGCCTTTCTCAGTAAATATGGTGATCATTAGCATTTGTGCTACACTGTGCATGTACTTAGTTGCCATGATCAATAGCTTTATTTAGGGATAATAATATTATACAGTAGAACTAGTTACCTTTAGAGCTTATAGACCATATTTCTGTAATTTAGATCCCATAAGTCTGCTAAAAAGCATTTAAAAATTCATTAAACCCAATAGGATTGTTTTGCCACCAATATGGATTCATGCAGTTTGGTACAAGTTGCTGCTTTATTATTTAAGAGAAAAGGAAATCATCATAAAATTTTAAAAAATGTGACATTTCCTATTAATTAACTGTATGGGAGATGACCTTACAGTTATATGGGGCTTAAATTGCTAGAAGCAAGCTTTTGAGTGCATGGTGCGCCAAGGACAAGGAAGTACAAATGAGGGGTTATTATTATTAATGTCTGTATAATTTTAATTTATTTAAATATTTTATATGTATCCTTATAGGGGATAGTAATTTTCAAAATCCTTTTTTGGAAAAAGCATTACACAATACACTATATTGTTGTGGAAAGCATGCTGGCCACCCCTGTACTATATTGATCTTACAGATGTTAGTTACGTGAGTTCAGTTTTCCCATTGTATTATTACTTCACAACACACATAATTATTAAACTTAATACATATATGTGTGTGTTCTTCTTTACAAATATGATTATATATCAGAAATAAAGAGTACCAGGTGCAAGAGCCCAAATCAATTTGCTGTCTCCTCGTTGTCCCCACCCTACATGACTACTCCTGCATGCCAACCAATCCTCTTACCACCACTGACAATATCTGACCAACTCCAGATTTAATTACAACTCCCTAGACTATAACTCTAGCAGTTGCTTATTGAAGGGCCACAACTAGCGGTAGGGGTAGCACCCCCCATTGTTGTGCACTAGATATGTGCCTCTTCTTCCTACCCTGTATGTCTAGAACTTTTATATTTTGTTTTTACAGACATTTATATGGATGAAATATGAAATTAGCAATTACAACTAATTAGAGTTAGGTTAAACAAGCATTAAAGACGGACAAACACTACTTTAGGCGGCAGATTTATCAAGGGTCAAAGTGAAAATTCTGAGTAAAAAAATTAAAATTTAAAATTTCGAAAGTAATTTTTGGGTAGGTAGACTATCGAATAGGCCACAAGTCAACCATTCGAAAATCAAAGTACTGTCTCAAAAAAAAGGCTAAATACTTCGACTATTCGCCACCTTAAACCTGCCGTATTGCTGTTTTAGCCTATGGGGGACCTCCTATAACCTACAGGTTTAAGTTTGAGAAGTCAAATTTTTTTTCAGTAAAATTGTTCAAATCGAACAATTTAATCCCAAACAATTATTACAACTAACTTTAAAATTCCTTTAAAATGGAAGTTGTATATTTTTTTAAAATGTGTGTGGTTTCCTTATTACACATGCTACACATGAAAGAAGTTTTTATTTTAGTAATACTGTGTGGTGTGTCTTCTAAAGCTAATGTCACAACTGCCATTTTTTCTGCCCATGGAGAGAGCAACTGAGCGTTTTCAAGCCAATATCCACTATGCCCAGTGGAGACACATGGTATGTGGCTGTATTTGTGCTTTCAATATCCTATATCAGGTTTGCACATCCACAGGAAACTTTGAGCTAGTGAGCGGAGGTGGCCATACACTATAAGATCTGCTCATTTGCAAGACCATCAAGTAAATCTTTCCCTAATGTGCCCGCCTAATTTGAGAGATAGCAGGATTTAAACCACTCATTGACCCTAGGACAATACAATGCCATAAATTATAATGGCTGCAGTATAGTCTGACAGATATAGGAATAGTACTCAGGGCCAGTGCACTTTGCAGTGGAAAGGAGAGTCCAACCAGAGTCTAAGGTTATTTATTATACTCACTGGGGTGTTGCCTAACACTTGGCACTCTCCCCAGTAAATATTTCTTAACTTGTCCTTTAATAATAAAAAATTGTTTGCGAAACTGGAATTTGGTAAAGAAACTTACTGGGGATTTTTATTTCACACATCCAGCTGAAAGGACATGAGTATCCGAATAATGTATTTTATCTAATCCATGAACATTAAAACTACTAAAGGGTTAATGAGCCTTGATTGTCTAAGCATAAATGAAATAGCTATGCATTTTGAAAAAACTGAAAATGGTACAAACACAGCATGGAATCTTTTTCTACCTCAAAGAAATTACCCAGTCTAACCTCATTAAAATGTAAGAAAATATTTGTTGTACTTCCACGTTAAAGAGAGATGAGGTAGCTAAATATCTTCTCAAGGTAAAAAGTGAAGGTTTTTTTCAGCAAGTTTTGCATCTACTTCATTAACAGAGCTCTGGAGTTTTAATATTTGTAATGCAATTTGCATAATGAGTCGTTCACAAAAAAGTATCCATAATAACCCTGTAATTTAACGTGTATGATCGAGGCTTCAGCAAGCTGTCTTCATGATAGTTCCCACAGGGTGAAATGATAGATGACTAATGTACACGTACCACTTCTAATCCTGTTGGATATAATATACAGTGTATCCCTCAATACAGTATTAGCCTAGGAAGTATTTATTTGATGCATAAAAGAGCTACTACAGCTTGGCAAAAGAGAGAACAACAAAGCTTAAAATTAAGGATATTGTAGCATTTTGCTAATTTAAGTTTAGGGTCCTACCACTTAAAAAAGGTTTTTAGAGCATGTATTGCACCTGTATAATATGTATAATGTACCTCCTAATGGAAAAAGAGGTCAATGAGGAGTTCTATGAGTTCCAAGATAACTTCAAATATCCACATATTTTAGAACAGGATGTACTATTATAATATTTATAATACACAAGTTTCAATGAGTCTTGTGACACAATCGATATCACTAATCACCATAATTTTTTTCTAAATATTTTCTGTATCATAAAAGTTTTTTAAGCATATTTGAAAATTCACCTTTTAAAAATTAAAGTTTGAAATAAATGAAATACAATTTATATGCTATGGTAGAGAAACATTACATTACATTTCCCTGTGTTACAATGTCCAAATAAATAATTAACGTTTTTGTTGCTTTTCTTGAAGGAAGTGATAATATTACTGGAGTCTGGTTTAATTTATGTCTAGAGCTCTACCAAGATCCAAATCCATGATAATGATGAAATAATATTCAATAAACTTAGAAGTGATCACAACTCACTGTATTTACAAACTTGTAGTAGTAACGGCAGGCAGGGATACAGTCCATAAACAGGCCAAATAGTAAAGGCAGGCAGCAGACAAATGAAGTCGAGGGACAGGCCACGAGTCAGAACTGGGGAATCCACAAGCAGAGCATGGAGGGGCACTAGGGTACAGGAACTTGGAACACGGTGGGTCACGGGAAGTCGGAAATAGATCAAATGAATTAAGGAACAACAAGGTCACAGGAATAGCTTAATAAACAAGCACCAGGCAGAGGTAAAGGGCACAATATAAAAGGTCAGGATTGGCTCATGAGACACAGGTGGGGATTATGAGATGGGTGGAGAGATAAAGCAGATGGCTGGAGAATATCAGAAACACAAACAGAGAACAAAAACATGACTAAGGGCCTCCAGTGGCATGACAGGTAAGTTAGCACAAAGTTCAGAGTTCGAAACTGTGCTCTTCCTGACAGTTACATCAGCTTTGGTGTGAGGCTATGACTTGGCAGAATGTGCAAGGCACTGCCACTACATAATTTACTGACTAATAGCATGCAAATGAATGAACAAATCCCTATGATGCTTGCTTTGACCCAAATGTAGTTTGTAGTTTGACACAAATTTCAAATTGATCTGCTATTGTTTCAAGGGAGTCATAAAAGAATTTACTGATGACTTACCCCTCAGACATGCATGTATGCGAGACCCTGTAAGTCTCACTTCAGACCTGTAACTGCAGGTCTTATTGAATATCTTGACAATGTCAGTTCTAATCATCATGATAAAGTATATCATACCTTTTTCAAACAATGAAGTTTCTGATATTTTTGTAAATCATTATTATGTTTTCTTCTGCATTTTTACTCCTTCAATCAAAGCATTTCAACCTGTGTTGTCGGCTTGTTTGTTGTTCCACGCCTGAGTAATTTTTCCAGAAGACTCCAGATTTGGAACAAAATGAACATTTGCTCACTTTGTGAGTGCTAAATAAATCTATGCTTATAAATGTAGCTTGTCTCTAAGTCCCTAGTGTGTACTACTAATCCTTTAGGGACACAGCCCACATAGAAAGAAAACTATTTTTACACAAGGAAGCTGGATATTAGAAATTCAAACTGAGTGTTTAAATATACTATATCACTAAAAAAAGAACACACTGAATCTAAAATAATCTAAAAGCAGTAGTAATATATGTATTGGCATCTCATTTCCAACACCTTAACTGGATCTCATGAAGGATTTCCAACTCAAAGACATTTATTTAGAAATGTGCAGGGCTGCAAGTTTTTTGTGGTATTTTTAAACCAAGTTGCAGTTATTTTGTATGAGGCATGGAATCTATGCATCCTTGATGCCACATATCCCTAATAATCCCGAAAAAATGCATAATAAATAATTGCATAAGATTAGCTACAGCTGTTATCTCCAATCAGTGGCTCATGAGCTACGTACATGGTGAGTTTAGAGATCTTTTCTAAAATTTTGCCCGTGCCACATCTAGGAATACAGCGGGAAATTAGAATGATAATTGCATGGCTATAGTCTTGGTGTAGGAAGGAAGGGGCACTGGGCTGATTTTTCCTTTGGGTAAAACCTATATAGCCAAGACGGCTTGCAGCTCAATGGAAGGGGGTCAGCTCTGTAGGGGAAAAATGACTAAAAGGTTGGAGGAGTGTTTAAATTAGGCAAGGGGTGGGTGAGCTAAAGAGTTATGGGGAAGCTAGGGAAGAATGGGCAGTGGGATTAGTAAGTGGTCATGGAAGAAGAGTGAGGGGTCGTATAGTTCAACAGCTAAGGAGAGACCTCTGTTATGAGCAAAATGGGCTAATACTTGTAAAGATCTAATTCGCCATTAATTAATGTTAAAATAATAAGAAGGAAATGTAGTAACTTCCGCTGTATGCTGGCAAATGCAAAAAGTTTGTCAGGTAAAATTTGGTTAATTGCATTTCTATTAAAAATTATGATTGGTATAATTGGTATCGCTGAGACCTTGAGGAATAATGTAGCAAGAAATACCAGCACACAAAGCTTAGCACAAAGCGTAAGTGCAACGTTTAGGGGACACACCCCTTTGTCAAACCTACAGAACCCATAGTGCAGAGCATACAAGTAAGGTAATCAATTAACACATTTACATACAAAATCGGTTAACCAAGAATGTTTAAACAATATATAACCCCATATAATTAGTCAATAAATAAGTGATTAACAGTATTAGCAGTCCACATGATTCATTAAGATACCAAAAAAGTTAAATCATTGTCTGAAATCATTGTCCATTGGGAAAAACTCAGAAAGAATGATATATTGTCCAATACAGTGTCCAGTAAAATGTCCAATGAAATATAAGTGCTGAAAAATCTGTATAATTCTTCCGGGTAATCCAAAAGGTGAAGTGAATAAAACAACCTAATGCAGCACAGTTATACTAAAATCCAAAAGACAAAGTAACATACAATGGAAACAAAAGTAACTGTAAAGTGACATTTCAAATGGTTACAAACTATATAACTCACTCTGTCTGTATGGAAAGGGGGTATGAAGATTATATCTAACCCTGGATGATAATCGCAATAATGTTCTTATCTGTTAAAAGGAGAAAGGCATGATTAGCATATAATGTGATACAGTCTCATAAAAAGCAAGCCAGATTGTACTCTTCATTTAAGCCTTTCGGACATCTGGATTGAAGCAACCAAATCCAGAAGCATTCCCTCTGATGTAATAAACATTTTTTGTCTTGTCCCTGGTTTACTCCCACCTTTTCCAAGATTTGCCAACGTAACTGGGCCACCCGGTGCCCATGCGTGTAAAAGTGTCGAGCCAATAGGGTTTCTTTTTTAGTTTTATCACTTCCCTTATTTTCTTTACTCAAAGATGTAGGTGGTGACTGATTGTTTCTTATATTAGATTTATGCTCATTCAATGTAATTTTCATAGGTCTCGATGTTTGTCCTACATACGCTAGCCCACAAGGGCATTTAATACAATAAACCACATCCTTCTTGTCACAAGTAAAAAACCCTTTGATGGCATGTGTAGATCCATGGAGAGGGTGTGTAACCTTATGTCCAGATATTATGCCATTACAGTGGCCACAATTCCTACAAGGGAAGGTACCTTTGGAGTTAGTCAAAGTATGACCCCTTTGTCTAATTGTAGAGCTAGGTTTTATAAGATCTCCAATGTTCCTGCCTCTTTTATACGAGAACAGAGGAGGTGCCTGAAACAAATGGCCATACATAGGGTCCGAACTTACAGTAGGCCAATATTTTAATACGATTTTGCGAAAAGCTTTGGAATTACTGTCAAAAATTGTAATAAAGGGAATTCTTTGAGTATTCATCCTATTTGTAGGTTTGTTTAAGAGCAATTCCTTTCTAGGAATAGCTTGTACTGTTTGACAATACATTTCTAATTGAATGATTAATTTTGTATGTAATTTACTGTACTTGAGAATGTATTGACTAAAAATTATTTTCAGTACAAAGATGAATATTACTTGCAACTACAGGGCTACGCCATGGGTGCCAAAATTGGGCCAGCGTATGCGAATATTTTTATGGACTATTTTGAACAAACATTTATATTTACCAATACTTTACGTGATACATACAAAGTTATATGCATTATGTGGATGACACATTTTTCCTGTGGACAGGGACACGAGATGATTTCGATGAATTCTTGACATATTTAAACCAGGTTCATGCTACCATTAAATTTACATTGGAGAGTGATCCAACTGAGATACATTTTTTGGATGTCAATGTTTTGTATACTGGTATATCATTTACTACCTCTATGTACATTAAACCGTATTAAAATATTGGCCTATTGTAAATTCGGACCCTAAGTATGGCCATTTGTTTCAGGCACCTCCTCTGTTCTCGTATAAAAGAGGCAGGAACATTGGAGATCTTATAAAACCTAGCTCTACAATTAGACAAAGGGGTCATACTTTGACTAACTCCAAAGGTACCTTCCCTTGTAGGAATTGTGGCCACTATTCCTTAAAGCAGCAATATTGACTCCTAACAGGATACAAACACCAAGGGGCATATTTATCAAGGGTCAAATTTAAAGGTTATGGTTAACTCAAAATTTGAATAAAACATGACCAGCCAAAATGTATTTTAAAAATCTATTTTTTTTATTTTCAGGTTAATAGGCTGTATCTGAAAATTTGAATTTGATCGAATTTGATCAGTAATTACTTTATTTAGAAATGCACAACATGTTTCGGATCAAATGATCCTTCCTCAAGTTTTCAAAAAATTTGAATTTTGACAATTGAAAAAAGTCTTCGAATTGTCACACAGTTTTGTCCAGACTTTTCCTGCAGGTGCAATTATGATTTGGAATCTTCACTAAATAAAGCCAAATTGTGGTTGGGAGTTAGGTCAAATTTTTACTTTAATACAGCAAGAAAAATGTGAGTTTTAATACATACATCAGTCAAGAAAATGACCGTGATAAATTTACTATCTATTGCTTATCAAGCAGAAGACACAGTTCAGCTCTCTTTGAGACAATACTGCAATGTATGGGCTTAAGGTTGCTTTCTCTCACAAGGGGAAGAACTGATGTAAAAGCCTCTACAGACCCTCCACATAAGTTTAAAAGCACAATTTAAGATTAATTAAAGAAAGGAATTGATTACAATTGTAAATTGTTCAGTTGAACATTATGTTTTTTTCTGCTATTTGTTAAAGGATATGAAGTCTCTAAACTTGTTATGACCTAGAAACTGAATTACCCAACTGTCCTTGCAGCCCTAATTAGTTGCAGAAACAGTATTTTAGCACATAACCTTCAAATCATCTCTTTCAATTTTCTCTTTGCTGCTAAATTTAATTTCCATCCCAAGTGTTTTGCTTGTCTCATTTCAAATAGTTAATGAAACAACTCAATCAAGAAGGCTGGTGCTTACATGAGCTGATTTATGCTGAAATCAGAAACATCGTGCTTAAAATAACTTCACGAAAAATCTGCAGGCCCACTAAGCATTATTTAAAAAATACTGTATATTCATCTATTTAATTTATTCTTCTTCTTTATTAACAGCATAGAAATGAACTTCAAACAATGGTGTAACTGCTAAGTCAAGATAAATATACATGACATATTAACAGATCAAAAAGCCTCACTAAAAATCCTAGTACATCACAAACTGCAATTTTACATACCCTGATTTTTTGTGGTCCCACCAATATATAATGTGTAATACAGTACATTTCCCTGATTTAACTTTTTCTGGATTTTACACCATTTTATTCTAGTGCACTAAAAAAGGTAGCATTGGTGTTTTTTTTATATTATTTTGCACGATGGGGACTGTAGTCTAACTATATCAGGGTTGTTTTCTTAAACTGCAATTGCTCAATGAAACATTTCTCCAGCTCTCCACCATTATTATTATGAAGCCAATATTAAACAATACTCTCCAATGGGCAGATTTACTAAGAGTCGAAGTGAATATTTGAATGCAATAAATTCGATATTCGAAGTAAAATTTTGAAAACTTCGACCATCCAATAGGCTACTGCGACCATTCGGCCATTCGACCATTCGATTCAAATGGATGAATAGTAAAATCATTTGACTTTGAAATTTGAAGTACTGTCTCTTTAAAAATACTTTGATAAAAGCTGCCTCATTGCTATGTTAGCCTATGGGGACCATTTTTCTAAGTTTTATTTTATCGAAGAACAATCCTTCGATCGTACGCTAAAATCATTCGAATCAGTCGAAAAATACGTCGACTTCGATATTCGAAAGTTGAAGGACTGTCGAATTTCGAAGTATTTTCTACTTCGAAATTCGACCCTTGATAAATCTGCCCCCAAGTGTGGCTTCCAGATGACTGGCATAGTTCTGGTAAGCAGCATGCTAATTGCTAAATTCACTTAAAATTTTTGCCATCTATTTTAGACTACTGGATGACACAACGGGATGTTTTTTGAAGGGTTTTAAATCCACTTTGGAGGCCAATTTAAGATTGCTTGTTGTTGTGTTTGGTAGCCGAGGATGAGTAGAGTATAACAATGCTTTATTAGCAGGTTCATGCAGCCATTACATAACAGCAGTAAGTCTTACTTTCACTTTCAAGTTGTACAGAAAGTCCTATGTATGCACAGTGCCACCTGCAGGCCATTTGTATAAACACCACATATTCCCCCTATAGTAGGAAAGCATTTGGACAAATATATAAACAGTAACAATTAAACCGTATGTATCTTAAAGCAATATATAAATTCTTTACATGACATAGTCCTTGGTCCATGCAGGTAGTTTCCTGATTCTCTCAGTATGCCTTATAGGTTCACTTTCCTCTGCCCTATCGCAGTTGGCATCAGGAGTAGGGAAATGTCCTTCATCAAATGGAACATCTCCAAAGTCATATCTAGAAGGAGCAAGACGACTTGCATTCCATATGCGACCATCAGACAGTTCATATGTGAATGGTCTTTGCTGGCGTCTCACTTCAAGTGGTGTAGTAAATTTAGATCGTCTTTGTTTCAGTATTCCTGGTTTCTTAATTCAGACTAAAGATACAGGCTGAAAGTGCACATCTCTTGCACCACGGTTTCTATCAGTATAAGCCTTGCATTTGGCTTGGTGATGTTTCACAATGTCAGCAGTAGATGATTTTGTATTCACATCTTGCTCTTCCAATTTCTTTAGTTCCTGTGAGACAGTCTCCCTTATAGAGTAGGGCAAGCGCCTCAATTTCTGGCGTAATGGTTTTACATCTGGTCTCAACTTAACTTTGTGTACACAGTTATTTGCACAACCCAGTGATGTGTTAATTTGTGGTGAAATTTTAGACACAGGCTGTGTGGCAGGTACTGGTGCTGTATTAATGAGACCATCAACTAATTGTAGGTTTAATGCAGCAAAGAGATCCCTTCCAGGTATAGCAGTACCTTTATTTACAATGTAAAAGTCACATTTTGCAGTATTTTATTTAAACTATACAGTCACTGGCAAGCAACCAAGCACAGGGATTGGATCCTTTAAGTAACTGACCAGTCTCAGGGCAGGTGCAACAAGTTTATCTTTTGCAAAGTATTTCAAGAAAATATCCTTTGGTAGTATAGAAACAGCTGAACCTGTATCAAGCATCAGGTTAATGGAGTGCCCCTTGTCAGCAGAAGCAGTACTGACACTGAGAGTGCATGTAAACTTGTCTGGAATAAATGTACCAGCTTTATCCACACTTAATACTGTAACATTTGTAGTAGTTTTAAGAGAGCTGGTTGTTACCTGTGAGTTTGGGATTCTAACAGATGAAATGCTTTATTAGCAGGTTCATGCAGCCATTACATAACAGCAGTAAGTCTTACTTTCACTTTCAAGTTGTACAGAAAGTCCTATGTATGCACAGTGCCACCTGCAGGCCATTTGTATAAACACCACACTTGTGCTCTTCAGAATGAGCAATCTTAAAGGAAACCCTGTGTGACTTTCCTAACTAACACAGGTCTTGCACTGAAAAACCTCAGCAATTATCATACATTTTCACAAACTGGCTGTAAAAAGAAAGAAAACTTTCTTAGAAATCTTAAACATAACTGAATACAACACATGGTCAAATGCTATAATATCTTAAAGAAACGCTACCAAATGATCTACTATATGCATAAACTAAATGCAGTAATAGTACAAAACATCAATTTAAAAAGGGTGGCAGGCCTGATATTTCATTCGGACTGGTACTGTGGTGATTTAAGGAATACAAGCTATCAATTCTACAGGCCGTTCTGGTTAAATTTGTAGGTCCAAATGGCAGGTTAAAAAAATTTAAATAGTTGTACAAAAACAATTCATTAGTCTTGATGATAACACTGAGCCAATGAAGAGAAATGGTATGTAAAATTAAATTGAAATCCATAGACTAATACATAGTAAAAAAATATGCTGATGGCATAGGTGGTAGAAACATTATATTCACCTGTGTATTGTTATTGTTACCTATAACAATAGATCAGTACAGTAAGATGGAAACAGGTCATGACATATCTACTTCCCAGACTACATTTTGTGGGAAATGGGTGAGGAGGAGTAAAACAGTTAAGGCCATTACATTAGTGATGGAAAGACTAGTGTCTTATTTTATTACAGGGCAGGGTATGTATTGAGTTCTAGCGTGTCTGATATACCTATACTCTTATGAACCTCTGTGCTACTGAGTTATTGTATAGCCCCTTCCCATATGTCAAAGAATAGGCATCCCCATTAGCTATATATAGAATGACAGATGCAAATATTTACAATTAAGCACCAATCAGAATAAAGCAGCATGGGACCATCCACAGTGGTAATGGGGAATCTCTTTGGGGGCTAGATATTTAGTGTAATAGGGCATATATGCGGTAATTAAATGTGTTGCCTATTATAGCTGTCCTTTAAAAAGCCAATTAAGTAATCCCATTTTCCTTCAGGGAATTACGTATATCTGCACAATGGTAACTTTGGGAATCATATGAGATATAGGCATTTAAAAGCATGCGCTTGTTTTCCAATTAAATACATCCCGACTTTCTGAATCGTTAGCTTTCTGTAGTAGCAAACTGCAAGACCTAATTTCAATATATTGTAATGAGAAAACTCCCATGTTTTTGATATTCAACGCATGTTTTTTATGTCTACATACTGTACATGCATGCCCCATATGTAGGCTAGCCCACAATGGAATTTCAACAAAAACACATAGATGTTTGTTAATGTGAACAGTGTTCCCTCTCTGTTTGTTTATTAATTGGGTAATATATGACATGTTAAGGGACTCGCTGGCCTTAATTTGCTCGCTTTTATTTTTCTACATGCACTAGAGAAATTTAAGCTGGTTATCTGGAACCTCAGTGGGTTCATTCCTCCTCAAACATGGTAGTATATGTTGTTTCTTTTTATATAAATGTATTTAAAGTGGCAATCATATAATCATATAATCATTATCGCTACTAAGCAACTTAAATTGCTAAATGAATTGGACAGTAATGCAGAAATTGCAACTGACTGACATTATGATCTTCATTGCCATTTTATTTATAATTGAAATGTTAAACAATGTCAAGGTATGTGGATAAATATATATACTGTATACTTGAGAAAGGTTCCCAGGAGGAACCGAAACGTTGGATTTCTTATGTGTGTTCAATAAATACACTTTTTTCACCTTAAACAAGAGAGTGCTGATCCCTTGGCATCCTATCTACACACGGTTGGATCGTGCACCACCTATCAAGGTATTGTTTGGAGTGCTGGTACTGCGGGACTTTTCTACTGTATACTTTATATATATATTTTTCCTTGATACAAGCACCTTATTTTTGTGTCCTGTCCAACAATGGTTCACTGATGAAATGAGAGTCCTTACAGAAAATAAATGTTTTAATTGGTTTCCCAATCTCTACCCTAATTTTGCGATGATTAGTGATGAAGTGCAGGTAAATCTGTATTTTATTATGATCCTTTTGCCATAATGCGGGTGGGCATTACTATGTTATTCATATAGATAGTTATATAGAATATATAGTATACAAATGTTATAAATATCCTATAAATAAATATTTATGAAAAATATGTTAGGGGGCCCTAATATGATTTTAATGTGTGGATTAGTATCTTGATCCTTTGTAAGCTTGCTATTTGGGACATGTAATCTACCTATGGTTGTCTTGTACACCCAATGAACATGTGAGCAAAAGAGAGAGAACACAAGAACTGGATTTAAAACATAATATATAAAACAGAGTATGTGTGTTTTAAGATGTACAAGTATTTTTGTAGGGTTGTTAATAGTGATGGGTGAATCTACCCAGTTTCGCTTTCGCAGAAAAATTCGCGAAACGAGTCGCGGCACGTTTTTGCCGCTTTGCGTCATTTTCGATGTGCGCCGTGTCGTTTTCGTCGCATTGCGTCAAAAACAACGCGCGACTCGTTTTTTTGGGCGAATCGTGGGAATTCGCAGCAAATTCGGCCCTGGCGAATAAATTCGCCCATCACTAGTTGTTAACAGAGAGAAATGTATTTTATTTATTTATATTTTTTCTACAAGGAAGAAGCAATCATTACACCTGAATAATGCTGATACCATTTGTTTGTGTTCCTAAATGTAGGTTACATTTTCACAGATTAACATTGTGTCCCAAGACATTTTAGCAATGTTATATTCCTAAAACAACTCTTTCCCAACTCTTTCTTTACTTTGTAGCAAAAATGCTAGGGAAATAAATGATCTCAGCACTTTTATGCAATTCCAATTGGTGACCTCTGGCTTTGCAGATATTGCTTGTATGCGGTAACTGCTTTTCCTTGTGTTTGTGTAATTTAAAGAACATTAGACACAGTAAAAAGTTTTTTTTTTCTATTATTTTCACATTATTTCTTTAAAGCCTCTCAAAGTAGAAAAATGTAAAAAAAAAAAGTAGCCAGAAGTGGCTGTGAAAAAAATATATTCGAAAAGGAGCTTTTGTTAACAAAATATGCTTGCATTAGCTCTGTTGTTTCAATTAGGGTTTTGAGAACAATATGTAGTATTGTAAATTAGCCACTGGGATTTCACAATATACTATTCAATACATTGCCCTGTGGCAATCATTACAGTCCTAATGTGGAACTAATTCTTTACAGTACATTTTGAATGCTATAGCCTTTATTTAATTTAGCAATGCGTGCCCTTGATAGGCTGTCTATACCCACCAGCTCCGACCAGTTCTTAGCAAGATGGATAGACACATTTTCACCTAACTGAGAGCCCGCAATGATTGGTTAAAATTTTTTTACATTTTTTACATTTTACATACCACCTATTCTAATTTAAAAATAAATTGGAGCTAGTCAATACTGTTTCAAGTAGACCCCACAACGAGCCACCATGCCAATGCTGCACAGTGGATTAAAAGGACATGAATTTAACTACCTTGGCATTCATATCAACAACAATCTCCACAAATTTGTGGAATTAAAACTTTCACCACTATTGAAGACATTGGAACATACAGTGAGAACCTAGACCCATTTACCATTGTGCCTGATTGGCTGCAGTAACCTTTTCAAAATGGTAATGCCACCAAAATTCAAATTTTCAGACAATCACATACCAAAATCCCTACTAGCTTCTTTATAACGCTATTTATGCAATTATACTGGTACCTCTCCACACAAAAAATGATAGCTACATTACAACTGCCAACGCATGCTGGGGGTCTTGCATTCCTAAACTACCTAGCAGTGACGTTGCAAAGTAGTGGACAGCCCCATTCTTAGACAACCCTGTCACACACCTAGAGGATCAAGAAGTGGGTTCATATGAGGAACTTAAGAACCTCCTTCCCAAAACTGACACACTACTACTCTGTGATCACCCCACTCTGGTGTAACCCAAACTGACCACACTTTTAGACTGTACCAGATACATGATATAATTAAAGAGGGCAAATAACTAAATTTCCAAACCCTAAAAAAAACCAAACACAATTTTTCAAATTTTTCTTTTTAAATAAGTATTCAATTTAGGCATGCTGTATACTCCAAATTTAAAGGGTCAGTTATTCAAACAACCCCTACACGTGTACACAGACCTCCAAGCACACACCCACACATGTATCAAAAAACTCTCATGCTTCTATGCCCACTTGATACTAGCAAGAAAAACAGATTAACCAATCGGTGCCCATTTAATGTATGATCTACTTTATACTAAGAGAGGATGCCCTGAAAGTTTGGAAAAATTATGGCTCGATATACACTACTTGACTAAGGGGCAATTTACAAAATTCATGTGAAATGATCGAAGTTCGATCGAATACGAATTTTTAGTATATTCGTATATTCTAATTTGGCCTCTTCGATCATCGAATACCGAATTATCGAATTGATCGAATGATTTGATTTCGATATGAATGGATATTCGATAATTTGATCATTCGATGATTGAAGGAATCAAAATTTTAAAATTGTTCAACTGCCTACTTCGCCAGATTGAACCTACTGAATTGCAATAGAAACCTATGGGAAACCCCCATAGGCTTCTGAGACTTAGGGGCAAATTTACTATTATTCCCGAAAATTTGCTCGATCCTATGCTTATCGAATTGTTTTAGGCTATCATTTTGCTCGATATTCCATTACTCGATGAATTTGTACGATCGAATACCAAACGTTAGATTTCACGCAAAAAATCGTAAAATTTCCTTCGAGCATCCGAAAAATTTGTACGATTCGAACGATCGAAAGCTTCGATCGTACGAATGGTATTCGAGCAGGATTTAGGGGCAAATTTACTATTAGTCCCAGAAATTAGCTTTGCCAAATTCGCAATTCGATAAGCATTCGACCATCGAATGCTTATCGAGTTTGTTTTAGGCTATAATTTTGCTCGCAATGCGATTTTATCGATGAATTCGTACGATCGGATACCGATCGCTCGATTTCACAAGAAAATCTTGAAATTTCCTTCGAGAGTCTCAAAATTCGTACGATTTGAACGATCGAACACTCCAATCGTACGAATGGAATTCGAGCAGGACTTAGCCTTAGAAGCCTATGGGCAGCTTCCCATAGGCTTCTATTACAATTCGGTAGGTTCAATCTGGCAAAGTAGGCAGTCGATTAATTTAAAAATTTTAAATCCTTCGATCATTGAATGATTGAATTATTAAATATCCGATCTATTCGATCTATTCGATATTCGATGATCGAAGAGGCCAAATTTGCATATCCGATTTCGCGAAAAATTTGTACGAGCGTTATTCGATCGAATTCGATCGAACTTCTATCGTTTCACGTGAATTTCGTAAATCGTCCCCTTAGTCTCAGAAGCCTATGGGCTTCTATTCGATAATTTGGTCTTCGATTATCGAAGAGGCCAAATTAGAATATCCATTTTTACGAAATATTTGTACGATCGTTATTCAATCGAATTCGATCGAAGTTCGATCATTTCACCTGAATTTCGTAAATCGGCCCCTAAGTCCTGCTAGAATACCATTCGTACGATCGAAGAGGTTGATCGTTCGAATCATACAAATTTTTCTGAGGCTCATAGGAAATTTCCCGATTTTTTTGTGAAATCGAACGATCGGTATCCGATTCATCGAGAAATCGAATATCGAGCAAAATGATAGCCTAAAACAATTCAATAAGCATTCGATGGTCTATTGCTTATCGAATTTCGAGTAGGATCGAGGGAATTTTGGGGAATAATAGTAAATTTGCCCCTAAATGTTAAGACACCAGTTCTGACACATGCCAGTACTAGCTAAATAAGAATGACTAAGGGCTTCCCCCCTTCCCCACTTCTGCAGAGGTAGTAAAACCAATGGAACCAATGCACAGTTTTATGTTTGATTACATTGTAAATATAAAGATTTGTTAAATAAAAAAAGAAAGAAAGCAGCAGCCCCTAAAGTTGGGCCTGGATAGGATTCCCAGCAATTCTGAGGTTTCAGCAGCAACTAACACCAAGAATGCAGGGACTTGGAATGTACTATATGAAATATGACTAGGAGATGGGACAGGCCTCTTTGCCTGGTGTAACACCTTGGATGGACACTTGAAGCCAAAAAAATCAGCCGAGCTAAGCAATGGCAGCTGTTGTCCCTGATGAGGGAGTTAGTGGGGCAGTGATATCACAAGGCAGAAGCTAGAAAGTCTTAGCTTGGAGACAATGCAACCAAGGCAATGTATGTGTTGTGCTTGCATACATTAAGGGGCAGATTTACCATTGGTCGAATTTCGAATTAAAAAAATTTGAATTCTTCAAATTCGAAGGATTTTACCACAATTCCCTTTGTCATACAATAGGAGCAAATTGCTTTTTTTATCATTATCCATCCATTATTATTCCTCCTTCTCATAGGTACAAGTAGAAGTCTGACATTATTTCTCCTTCAATAAGAAATGTTAAAAAGAAGACCTTTCTTGCTATATTATTACATAATGTAGTTTTCCTGAATAACTAAGAAATATGAATGAAGTCTTATTTGACAACAAAAACATTGAGAAAGTTTCAAGGGAGCTTATTAACCTCATTAGAAAATCTAAAAGGAATTTCACTGGCAATGGTAATAGTCTTTTCATATCATATTAAATATTTCATATTCATATAATATATTTCCCTATCGTCTGTGCAAAGGTTCATCTGGCCACTTGGGTATCTAATGCAAAGAGGACAGGAGATCATTTGAGCAAATACAGTATTACATTTAATGAAAAGCAACAAAACACCACAGGATACAATCAGCTTCACTGCAAAAGAGAAAGAAGGTATTTCCAATTTTAATAGGTAAAAATCAAGGTGTTACATTGCAGCTATTTACACTCACATTTATTCAAACTTCTTAAATACTTTATTATGCTGTTGCTTTTAACCTTTTGCATAAATATTTTATTTCAAATATATATACTGTATTTACATTAGTGTTGATCTCATTTAAGCTTGCATGCTTTTTAGTTACCTTTTGCACAAATTTTACTGTGATGTTCTTTGCTAAATATTCACTTATCTTTCTTTGTCTTACTGTGTAAGGCCATGGATGGACATGAGCAGAAAACTTATGTTGCCTAACTGCAAATATAAAATAAGATACTCTGTAGTGGAGATCTCAATTTGTGTAACCTCCTCAATCACTTTTGAGCACTTGCATTATATATCAATTGTGGCAGAGGCAAGCATCTACTGAAATCTAATATCAAGTTTTAAATCCCTAAATTTTTGCACATTTTGATGCACTTAGCAGAATCATTTTATTTATTTGTAATAATGAGGGGCAGATTTACTATTGGTCGAATTTCGAATGTGAATAGGTAGGGAAGTAAAAATCGTTTCGACTCTATAACTCTATAACTTGCATTTCGGCTCTAAACTGTAGTTCTGGCACATATGACTAAGCGACCATTCAGCAAGTCTATATAACCCCTGTCACCTCCCTGTTCTTAGGGCTTTAAGAGTGATGTGACATTAGGCGGGCCCCTGGTCATTTAAGCTGATATATTTACCCTGTTGGGACAGCTAGCTGAATGATACCACCTTGATATAATTAGGGGTACCCTGCTAGGGGGGGTACCAATCTACCTGCAAGTGTACTTGGTGAACTGCACATGTTGAACCACCTGTAGGGCCACTAAAAAACAAGTGGCAGTTGATGGGGATCAATAGGGCATTAATTGGGGGTGGTACTGGCCTGCATTAGTAGTCAGCAGTACAACCCACAAGTGCCTTCAACTCCCAAAAGCCACAGTAAGCCAAGTGAGTAGTAGTGCAGCAAATTCACGGCTAATCCCCAGAAAAATTTTGCCTGGCGAAAATTCACCGGTGTCGGAAAAAGAGACGCCGGCGTCCAAAACGAGCCGCGTCAGCATTTTGCAAATTTTTCCAAACAGACCCCTTTGTATGTGTGGCCCGTTGTGGAACATAAACAAAAGTGCCAGGCATAAAAATGCACAGTGAGGCACATTTGAGGCATGTACTATAATGCCTAAATATCTGATTGTCTAGCAGTTAGATCTGCTATAACAGAAAAGCAATCCCAGAGAACAGGGACCAGGGCACCTGAGACTTATCTGGGGTGAGAATTACTTACTCCATGTATGATCCTTTCAATGGAGACACTGGTACCAACCTCCTGATCTAGAAGATAATGGCAGTGGGTTACCTAAATAACAAAACCTCAGTTGGATGGCAGAGCATAGCCTTGTGAGACAGATAGAACTGGTCACCCATAAAGGATTTAAAGTAAAACAATCCAAGCAATACTATGATAATCACAAGAGCCACAGGGGCAGGCTGTAGAGTAACCTGGAGAGATGTTCATATTCTCATGAGACAATCAGATTTCCTCCCTCATGTAAGGAACATTTGTACATGTAGGAGATTTCAGTCATCCTATATTATACAAACTCCCTCAATGTTCTGCATTATAACAATGGCAAGGGTTAGCCCTGCGACCATATGCCTTGTGTGTTAATGTATTCTTACCATTGACTATATAGGAGGTAGCCAAATCCTCCTCTACGGATAATCAGGCTGCCCACCATTGGGAGTGCAGAGAATGAGTGTAGGCATCAATTGCTCGACTATGTAAGACTGGACTGATCATAAGGATGTTCCAGTAAGCATCAGAAGGCTTCCCATCTACCAGACTAGACCTACTGATGAATGAACCTTGGATGATCCAGACCTGCAGGGTCAGATACTGGGTCCAGTGAACTAGACCTACTAGGAAAGGTGAATCGTCTTACCTGGAATGCTGAACCATCCTACCGGAAAAGTGAGCCCTCCTACCAGGTAAGGTGAACCATGTATCCTGGGTAAGGAGAACTATACACACTAGGTAAGGTGAACCGTACACACTGGGTCAGGTGAACTATACACACTGGGCCAGGTGAACTATCCACATAGGTACAGGTGAACTAGACACGGGGACAATTTCGGTTCAGATTACTTAGTTTCACCAATAGTCTATAAATGAAATAGAAGTGGGAGAAGTGCACACACACCCCAAGTAATGCAAGACTATAAGTCCTGAAGCAATAGAATGGGTGGAACCCATAGGTATGTAACCATGAGGATGCAGGCTCAATACTGGTGTTTTGGGAGGACAAAGACATAAGAAGTGGGAAGAATCAACACTCACTAAATGATTCCATCATTTGCAGTATAAAATAGTACCCATCGAACCCCCATAACTAGGAGACTGGGCAAACTGACTTTTCGACACAGAGCAGAAAACTGGCACTTAGGCCACAGTGATGTTTTGCTTTTGCCGGCAGTATGACTAAAGACTCCTACTCCAAACAGCAATGTTCGGCCTGTACCTTTGATATTTCATAGCATTGCAATCTAACTGCCAGGAGCTCTTCTATGGGTAAGATTTAATAACCAATAAAACTTAAGAGTTATGCACCCTAGTGACTGAGCAAAGGTCATCTCAGAGGGATGTGATGTGTGTCATGACTGTAAGCTAATTGGTAGTATGCGCCAATGTATAATTCTGTGTGGTAATCACCCAAGACAGTTCTTAGGGGGGACTGAGAAGCTAACCAGCTAAGGGCATAATCAGGTCTGGACAGATACGGACATAACTACTAAGGAAGCAGAACCTTGGTTGCAGGAGCCGAGGAGTATTTAGGGGGCCCCATGGGGCCAAAACGATGCTGAACCTCAACATATGTGCTAGTAAAAGAGGTCAACCCCTGGACATGTTTGGGGCCCTAAAAATGTATTTTCTTTAGGGCTTGGTGAAATTTAGTTACACCACTGAACAGAGGGGGGCAATTAAATCCACACCGGCCCACTAAACCGCAACTCTCCACAGCATCCTAAGGCAGTGCCTCTAACATTAGCCAGAACCCACAGATTGCTAGCCTGGGCTAGGCACAATGCATATAGGGTAGTTTCAGCCAGTAAAAGACAGCTGTGCGCTTTCACGTCTATCACTGCCTCTGCCAGGGCCTGTAAAATCATACACATACATTCCCCCATGCACATATATGCAGATGGTCCATACACCTATGTACATACATATACACACAAATACACCCACATGTAAATAATACATGCATACACATAATACGCACGCATGGAAGGCTCTTACGCAGATCTTACAAGCAACAATTAACCCAAAGTTAAGCATTCATTGGCTTTCTTAGGATAAGCATACTCATCAGATAACTAGACAACTTAGTCTAATTTAGAGTCACCATAAGTGGTCCTTTAGGAACGACCAATATGGTGTAGCATGTATTAACCCACATGCTTTATCATAGCAGATTACTATATAGGCCTCTGTGAGGACCCATAAATACTGCTCTCTGGCAGAGTACACTGACCAACCCCAGAGCTCCAGCTATGGATATTGAATGATACTGCCTATTTGACAGGAAATAAGGAGCAAACTGTTACTGTCAGCTGAGACATTCAGGTGTGCATACAGTTAGGCAGTTCTCAGAGATTATTACCTGACTCCATCATCCAGGAGTGGATCAATTCTCTGGAAACTCAGGTAGTGAAGCTGATCACATGATTACAGTCAGGTGAGGCTACTCAGGTACGGTACACATACAGTTAGCCAGTTCTCAGAGTTTATTCTATGACTCTGCACTAGATGATCTTTGGCCCTCCAGTCATGCCGATTGTGAATTGCAACACAAAACTGGGAAAACTTGCAGAGAAGGGTCCCAAACATTGTGCTGTAGAATTAATACCTGACGCTGGTAGGTGGGTGTGTTCGGTCTTTAAAGGACAAGGAAAGTGAAACTAAAGAAGTAGGCTAGAAATGTTGTACATGATGTTTTGTGCCCAAGACAACCTCAGCCCTTTAGCAGTAAAGATCTGTGTCTCCAAAGATGCCCCAGTAGCTCCCCATCTTCTTTTCTGCTGAGTCACTGCACATTCTCTGTGCTGATGTCGGTTACTGAGTTTAGGGACCCACTCAAAATATACAGAACACATAGAATAGAAATGCACCAATATAAGGCTGATTAGTTATTAATACAGATAATTACTACATAGTAGCTCAGAAAGCAGTGCAATTAGCATCAGAATTTAATAATAATCCCTGTAGCATCATCTTATATTACAGGCCAACCTCATTTTCTGTTTGATCACTTGCGACAACCCCTAAGCTTTGCTTCTCAACAGCTGCTCAGAGCCCACTGAGCATGTGAGTGTCGCAGACACTTTCCAAGATGGTGACCCCCTGTGACAAGTTTGAAGTTATGAATCATTGCTGCTATTGACAAGCTGAAACTGAAAGGTGGCTGCGATATGTTCAGTACATAAAACATGGCATTTTTAGCCCTATTCATTTTTAGACTTTTCTTGTCCTTCTGATGGAAGCATGGGGGAGGGGTTAACCCAGTAAGTACTGACATGGAGTTCGTAAAGGGAATATATATTTCCTGCTTTTATTAGACACTGAAGTCTTCACTCAACTTTCCCTTGTGCTTATTCTTTACAATCTGTCCAATCTCTGCCAGTATATTTTATTGGTTATGGCTTTTTGATATGTTTTGTGTTCTTAATTTGTGACTATCACACTTTATTTTATAACAAATATCACTGCTTTTACAATATCATGTCTACAGAGTATAGCTAAGTGAAAACTAGTAGACTGATCACTGATCCACACATAGGGGTATATTTATCAAAGAGTGAAGTTAAGAGTGAAGTTCTGCCACTAGAGGGAAATTCCGCTGCTCTCCATTAATTTCTATGGGATTTTTAAAGGCGTATTTATCAAAGAGTGAACTTTCACTTCACCCATTGATAAATAGGCCTTTCAAAATCCCATAGAAATGGAGAGCGGCTGAATTTCCGTCTAGTGGCGGAACTTCACTCTTTGATAAATTTACCCCATGGTGTCTTAGCAACTAATTACACACATTTTAGCATCATTTTCAAGGGGAAGGTTGTAAGGTTTGACTTTTTTTCCACTCTGTTGTTACCTTGACAAAGGTCTCAAGGCAGACTGAAGCATTGGAATAACAAATAAACTTTTTCTCTTTTTCACCATATTTTAAGTTCTGTGAGTGCCTTGCTTTATATGATATTCTATATGACTTTCCTGCAGTGTGCACCCAGGCTTTTTCTCCAGTAAGTGAGCGCAGCTATGTTTCCTTTATATAGACAAATATATATATACTTGAGAAAAATGCTGGTGCACACCAGGATTTATCGTAAAAAAGATAATTTATTAGACTGACGTTTTGGTCCCCACCATGGACCTTTATCAACAACAACAACAAAAAAGTGAAAAAAATTTATAGAGTCACCCACCAAACATCCACAACCAAACCACGCCCCTATTGCAAGTGTGTGAATCAATCATTAAGTGATGCATAATCTCCAAGAACATGGTCTGAAAGAAAAAATGCAAAAAAATACATAATGTATAAATATACTGTTGTGACATACAATAAAAATATATAAAATTGTTAAGAGCATGTAAAACACTATATAAATGTTAAAAAACAACAATAGTAACCATAAACATCTGTTTAGAGAGACCATAAGGAACAAAGTTCTATAAAATGTTAGTATAAAGGCTAACTATTTTTATCTAGTATCCAGAAAGGAGTACGTAAATGAGCAGTATTCATTTAAACCCCATTGGGCCACAGTATCTAATGTTTTCATCCAATAAACTTCTCTTTGCAATAACATGCGGTCCCAATCTCCTCCTCTCCTTGGTTCAGGTACTTAATCAACTCCCATAAACTTCAAAGTTGGTAGTCTGTGCCCCCTCAATAAAAAATGTTTAGGTAAGGGTATATCTGATTTACCTGTTTCAAAAGCACGCTTAAAGGGGAATTCAACCCTGTCGGCACTAAGCCCCTCCCACCCCATAGGCCCCTCCTCCCCCGGCCTACTCCCCCCCAGGCTATTGCCCCTTACTTGTAAGTAAACTTAAAGGAAAACTATACCCCCCGAACAATGTAGGTCTCTATAAAAAGATATTGCATAAAACAACTCATATGTAAAACCCTGCTTCATGTAAATAAACCATTTTCATAATAATACACTTTTTTAGTAGCATGTGCCATTGGGTAATCATAAATAGAAAATTGCCATTTAAAAAAATAAGGGCCGCACCCTGGGATCCTAGGATCCAACGGTGCACACAAACTTACCAAACAAACTATAAAGTTAGGTCACACGAGCCAATTAACAGACAGAGTTGTGTCTTTTGCTTCAACACTTCTTCCTGTTACAGTTAGAGTTGAAATATTTCTGGTCAGGTGATCTCTGAGGCAGCACACAGACCATCATGAAATGGTGGTTCAAGGCAAGAGATGTAAAAGGCCAATATTTACTTAAATATATATACCAGGTAAGTAAGATTATTTAATATGTCACTTGATTTGATATAAACTTTGATATCTGTTGCTCAAAAATTCATTTTCGGGGTATAGTTTTCCTTTAAGAAGGGTTGCTATAAATGTGCAGGTTGCACTACATGTAGATGACATCTGGTAAATCTTTCTGTCATCCCCATTCTGGTAAAGAGATACAAATCAAGCATCCCATCACATGTACAACCACACATGTTGTCTATATTAAAACATGTCCCTGTGAATTAACATATGTGGCTAAGACTCAGAATACGTTTTATATATATATATATATATATATATATATATATATTTCCATTTCGTCCTACAGGCAGCACACACAGGGTTAACCTCCAGTTCCTCCTGATAGGACAGGTAGCATTAGCAATTAGTATTCAGCCTTTAACAACCCCCCTTAGCCCCTCCTCCGACATGTTTTTTTCCTGTCCAACCTGGGATATGGTGGTGAAGATTCATGAAGAGCCAGATCCTGAGGGATTTGAAGGCCGTCCAGGAGCTACCTGTGGGTTGTGCCCTGGGGGAATAGCAGCATTCCTAGGCAGGAGGATCGCTGTAGGAGGTGATCCATGTGGCTGACCAAGGTTTCCTCTGTGGGGTTTCTGATGGCAGCTGAAGAGGGATTGTTTTCCCCTTGCGAGTGGAGTACAGCGCGGCTGTAGTGATATCCCTTGTGAGCGGAGGACTGCGCTGCCTATAAGGGAATGTTTTCTCTGCGGGCAGTGAATGGCGCGGCGGCGTGACGTCACTTCCGCCCGCGCGCACAACCAGGAAGAAGGCACCGGAACCGGCGTTTTTGAATGCGGCTGGATCATTTGCCTAAGGTATATATATACCATGTTTGTGCTTGTTAGGAGCCTTTGAATGTTCAAACTGGGTGGTTGTTGTTTTTCTTCCTACATTTGCTGCGCTTCTGAGGTCCAAAAGCTGCCAGGCTGTACCTATATTGCTTGTAGGCAAGGTATGTACGGTCCTTCCCTGGTTCATTGCAATATTTTATGGGATGCTTATTTAATGCAGTTTTTTGTGCTATAGATGTCTAAGTCACCGGCTAAGAAGACACAGAAATCTAAACATCGTATGTGTATGGCATGTGAACAACCGTTGCCAGATGACCATGTGCAGAAGATGTGTATGGAGTGCATGAGATCGGTGATTGGCGAAGACCAAGCGAGAAAATCTGAATGCTTTGTCGATTGGTTCAAAACCATGATGTCACAGACATTTGCAGAAATGAGACAATCTACCCTGTCTGCGGATGATATTGATAAGGAAGACCTGATCGTTCTTGACCAGGTGTCGGGTGAATCGGAGTCAGGTGATTCATCATCCTCTCCCTCAACTTCTAAGGATAAGAAAGACGGTATTTTTCTTTTTCCGTCGGACAAGATTCAGCGTCTGATTAGAGCAGTCAACAAGGTCGTGGAAGACCAAAAGAAGAAAGGGAAACAGGAGACAGCTGGAGATACTCTTTTGTTTTTTTCTCAACAAAGTGACGACACCTTTCCTGTTAATTCTGCGATTAAAGATCTGATGCAAACTGAATGGAAGGAACCGTCAAAGAAGGCTGACATCTCGAAACGGTTCAAACAAATGTTCGCCCTTCCCAAACAGGAATTGTCCTGGGAATGTTCCCCCGCAGTGGATGTTTCGATAGCGAGACTATCGAAACAGACGACTATTCCAGTGGAAGAGACATCAGGATTGAATGATCCGATGGATAGAAGAGCTGATACGTCTTTGAAACGAGCTTATATGGCAGCAGCGGAATTGTCTAAGCCATCCATAGCAGCTGTGTCAGTATCCAGAGCTTTGAAATACTGGCTGAACAATCTGGCGGAGGATATTGACTCGGGAGATGATTTGTTGGACGCCTTTAAATACATTTCTTTGGCAACTGATTTTTTATGCGATA
>CM044432.1:71218510-71267565 GCA_024363595.1 Xenopus borealis | reverse complement strand
TGGGGGTATTGGGGGAGGGGTTAGCGAACGGGGGGTTGAATTCCCCTTTAAGGACAAGGTTTAGCTGAAAACTAATTTGGAAGCAATTTTTCCATAAAAAATTATATTGAATGGGTCTTTTAAAAATGTTAAAAACCAAACTAACTAAACACCAAGCAGAGAAGACAGCTGCTGACTATTAAAACATTCATTTTATAGTATGCATATACTGTACCATATAACTAGGCAACTGCTCAGGACTAAGAATTAACAACAAGCACAAAGTTTTATCTACATCCACAATTAGTAGTGAAGAGTTTTATGAAGATAAAGTGTTTGTAAAACCAGCAATAGTTTAGGAAGACACACTCACTTTGTATCGATATGTAGAGTATATGCACATGTCTTAAGGATTATAAATATTTTAAATAACTCTATTGGGGTGTTTGACTTTAACAGTCTGCAGCTATATTTTTAAGGGTACTATGAATAATGACTTTTGAATCATCTATAAATTATACCTGTCAAGGACAAACATCTTTAGTGTTTTCCTAGAAGATTTCCTTGTATTTTACCTAGCACATCTACTGAAGCTCTTCCACTGCCAACAGCAATATTAGAACCCATGACCTTGTAATATGTTTCTAGAGATTCAATGCACAGAAGTGTCAGAGACAAAAGTTAAAATTAGTGATGTAATTTGTGAGTTTAAAGCTTAAGGGCTTTTTTCGCAAAATCACTTTTTTCACAAAATGTTAATGACTTTCATATCATAGTGCCCTTGATTTCAGTTGCTGTGTTCAGGTAAATTGTATTTTAATGTGATATTTTCCAGCCTCACTGGAAATAGTAATTCTAATTTAATAAGAGATCTGTTAGGCCAGCATGCACAAGCATATTTAAAGGAGAAATAAACCCTAAAATTAATATGACTAAAACTGTCATGTTTTATACACTGAACGTATTGCTCCAGTATAAGTTTCAGCTTGTCAATAGCAGCAATGACCCAGGACTTCAAACTCGTTACTGGGGGTCACCATCTTGGAAAATGTCTGCAACACTCACATGCTCAGTGGGCTCTGAGCAGCTGTTGAGAAGCTAAGCTTAGGGGTTATCGCAAATAATCAAGCAGAAAATTAGGTTGACCTGTAATATAAGCAGATGCTACAGGGCTGATTATTGAGTTGTGCTCCTAGTTGCACTGGTTTCTGTGCTGCCATGTACGTAGTAATTATCTGTATTAATTACTAATCAGCCTTATATTGTGACATTTATATTCTATGTGTACTGTTTGTTTTGAGTCAGCCCCTAAGCTCAGTAAGTGACAACAGCACAGAACATGTGCAGTGATCAGCAGAAAAGAAGATGGGAAGCTACTGGGGCATCTTTAGAGACACAGATCTGTGGTTGCCTTGGGCTGGTACAGAACCCCAAAACATAATGTACAACATTTATAGCCTACTTCTTTAGTTTAACTTTCCTTTAAATATGCAATCATCCCTATGGTTATTGCATATGATTTACCCATTAGGTTAATATGGATGGCCACTGAGGCATTTACGATACAAGCCATGTCAGCTTTTGGCTCAGGTTTATATAATGAATCGTGTTTTCTTTTTATATGATGCTGTCCTCTCACTAAAGTTATAAAGAGGTGCTCTACAAATGTTATTTGGCATTATACTACAAGGATGCAGTGTACACATCAGTACCCTGCAAAACTTGGCAATTCAATGGCCACAGACTTGACCCAGGCAGAGAAACCCAAACTCATTAACAATGGGAGGTCAAACAATGAGCTAACATTGATCAATATTGCTTTACTTGCCCTTCACAACGGTACACATGTTAGTAAAGTTATAGCCCTTTTGTTTTTAGCTGAATTATTATTTTTGTTTGTTTGTTTTATGGTTTTTTGAAAAGGCGATCCGAAATGACAAATGTCTTAGCTGAAATGTTTCAATAGGATGCAAGACACTACTCCTAACTATCAGGACATGTTTTATTTCTTTTCATTTTATAAAAGTTTAGTTCAAGTTTGCAATATACTGTCTAAAGATAGTATAACTGTAGTTTGCAATTTTATCAATTTTGGATTTTATCTGGGAATTGGATATAGTAATAAGAGTGCCTTTTTATCAGGCAAAAACTGACATAATTTCCACATACAGTAGCACAGATGCTTAGATGTTAACATTTTTCCAAGGTGATGTCTTGCTGTGAAGCTGGTGCTTAAATTTCTGTTAACACTGTAACTTTCAATGCTTTAACATTTGCACATTTTTTCCTCATACTTCTGCCATCTCACATGAACAGGGAATCAATTTGTCAGCCCTCACTCAGATAAACACTTCCCTTGCTAAATGGGGTAAAAGTAGTAATGTATTCTCCACTTATCTTTTTATTTTGTACATAAATGTTTTTAGTAACAATATTATATAAAATGGACTTAAATATGAAAATCACTTTTTGCAAACGAGTTTGTGTGTTTATTCTAGGTCTCCTTGGCTTTGGTTTTCTCTACAGCTCTACTGGGACAGAGAATAAATGATGAACAATGTCTTTAAAATAGAGTTATGGGACCTGTTGTTCAGGATGCTTGAGATCTGGAGTATTCTGGATATAAGATCTTTCCATAATTTGGATCTTCCTACCTTAAGTCTACTAGAAAATCATGTAAATATAAAATAAATTAAATAGGCAGATTCTGCTTCCAATAATGATTAATTATAGCTTAGTTTGGATCAAGTGCAAGGAACTGTTTTATTATTACAGGGGAAAAGGAAGTCATTATTAAAAATCTGACTTATTTGCATAAAATGGAGGGTATGGTAGATGGTCTGTACGTAATTGTGAGCTTTCTGGACAACAGTTTTCTGGATAACCGGTCCCATACCTGTATATGTAGATGCCAGTAAATATACTAAGGGGCAGATTTACTAAATTCGTGTGAAGAATTTGAATATTCACTCGAATAGTCTTTATTCAATTGTGCGACCATACGAATATGCAAATTAAATATTTTTGACTATCTAATATAGAATATTCGTTTGCATAAAATAGATCCAATAGATTGAATAAATATATATTCAATATATATATTCAATATACAGTATATATTCGATCGGTCGACTATTCGCCAGTGGAAGAACTTGCCCTTTAAATTTTTATTTACTTCGCCAGATTGAACCTACCGACTTACAATAGAAGCCTATGGGAATCCGAATTTCAATCGTACGATCGAACGATTCAAACTTTCGATTCATACGATTTTGGCGAATATTCAAACGTTTTTTTCTGCGACTTTTCATACAATCGTTTGATCATACGATTCTGGCGAATAGTCAAAAACGCGATCAAAATCGGTGAATATTTTATTTGATTTTGGCAAATATTTTTTCACTAAATATTCGCCAGTCGAATTCGAGGGTCCTCGACAATTCGACCCTTAGTAAATCTGCCCCTAATAGTGATAACAACGCTGTTGATAATTTGCAGTGATTCTGCAAATGTATTTCTCTTTTGCCCTATTTTTCTCTCTGCATGGAAATTTGATCATTTGTAGACAAATTTGTCAATCATGGATTATAATCATCTCTTCTATTTTTTCTCTAACTTATGATATTACATGGAAAACACAATGAAACCAAACATATTCTTACCTTCCAGTTTAAGTAATTTAAAATCTAAAATGTAACAGTCCACAAACTCTTTGTAGTGTCAAAACCAATAAAATGAAACCATGAACTTTCATCAAGGTCAAGAAAAGTTCCATTTGCATTTCAATCTTTTACAGCTTAGGAGATATGGATTTTACTTTGATACAAGTTGGTAGCTTGCTGGTTCCTGGGTGATATCTAGAGCCAACTGGCCTCTCATTGTGTTGTGGAGGAAACACTGCAAAAGTTCAATTATTTTAATAGTTCAGAATACCTTAGGGACCACTGGTTTATAGAGGCCACTTGCCAGGAGCAATGTAAGCCTTACATTTTATAATTCATATTCTGAAAGCAAAGATTACATGAGCACACAGTTTAGTCCACTGCTAAAATGGATTTGTTTTTATTTTAAATTATTCTTGTTTCTCTGCCTCAATTTCCCAGTCTGTATCCTATAGTGATGTTTTTTTAATGTCAGCTAAGAGACGGTGTGCTGATATGTGTATGAGCATTAGTTGACAATTGACTATATGTCACTATACTCAAAGATGTACTGCATTAGGATGGAGGAGAAAAAAGGTTTTCGTTATTCCATTTATAGTCTGGATTTTTTTATAAAGAGCACAGCAATAATTTAAATGCATCTAAAACAAGAGATTTGAGGTAAAATAAAAACTTTTGAAAGAATTATGACAAACACATCAGTAAGTAAATGTTTATGTAGTTATTAAACAGGCATATTTTACATTTAATATATCCATTGCATACTAGAAGACAACTTACACAGCAGTTCAATTTATGACAGAAAACAGCAGTGATGTAGTGCTTAGCCTATATGTGAAAAATAACAATAGGGTTAAAATATATATACCCCAATAATGTAAGCTGTTATAGTTAAGGGAACATTGAAGTCAATAAGAATGTTGCTGGATGATATATTCAGCATCTCACTGCAATGGTCAGCCCTATGCTGTAATGTAGGAGAGCTGCATTTCATCCTCTTTGTCATGAAATGCAACACTCTCAGCCACATATGACTCTTGGGTGTGGTTACAATGGGTTACACAGACACCCCAAATCATACCAATTAATTTGTTGCCACCATCTATAACAGGCGATAGAAGCCTAATGTGACTATTCCCCTGCTCTCCATAACAGGTAATAACTCATAATACACCAATGAATCAACCACTTTCTCCTACTGTAATCGGGTTAGTTTTCATTAGTACAACAAGTACCCTCACAGCCAAAGGGTTAAATGATATTCAAACACTCTCTCTTGGTAGCCATACAAGCTATTTAGCATATCAACAGACAACTTTCCTTTTACAGACACACACACACACGTCAGCACACATAGGCACAAGCTTTCTTAAAGGAAATTAGTTCTTTAAACATGTTAAATGTTATATTTAAAATTAAAGGGGAACTATCCGAAAATTTTTATTTAATATAAGCTTCAGCATACTGAAATAAAAACATTTCTAAATATAATCAGTGCACTGTTACTAGTCAAGTTTATTCAAGTTTTTGAATTGATTATATTTAGAAATGTTCTAATTTCATTATGCTGAAGCGTATATTCAATTGTAATTTTCGTGATAGTTCCCCTTTAAAGAAGTAAGAAGTACATTTATAGTTAAAAGAGGTTTAGGAGACATGTATAAAATGCAAAAGTACAAACAGTAAATAAAATAAAACACAGAGAACACCTATACATACCAAGTAGAATTTCTTTGTGTCCTCTTGAGGCAAGAGTTGAAAACGTGGGCACATACTTCCACAATGGTGAATCCTCAAGTATGAGCTGACATGGTTACATCTGCTCACCTTTTTATGGTCTGCTGGGACACCCTTCCTCACCCTCCAATCCCCCAGGAACTATCTCTCCTAACTGTTGGTTGTAGGCTGGCCCTGTGATTTATGAGGATGTAAATCCTATGCTGGAGGTTGATATGGATTCTTTTCTATAATCCACATATTTTCTCATAACTCTCCCCCTGCAGTTCTAGATTCACAGCTCTTTTCTTTTGATCAACAGATCAAAAGTAATGACTGGCCCAGCTTCCTTGCCTACATGGCGTGACTCTGAAGGCAGATCTATAGTATATTTGCATAGGCCCCTGCAAAAGTCTCTACTTAAGGGTACCCTTTGTGGACCCAAAAGCAAATGTTTCCAGTGTTAATAATACAACACCAATACTGCTCTGGCATGACACTCTGCATAACAGTCACTTACTTATAATATGTTGCATGGATCTAGGGGGTGATACAACCTTCTAAAATAAGTTACGCCAAAGCTTAACATTTGTTGTTTTTACAAATTATTTTTCTTTAAAAATGATTACTTGCCTTCCCTGTCTGTATAAGGAACATAGATTGCAAACTCTATTGGGCATGGACCAATGTGAATGACATAGATTTAACAAATAAAAAAGGTTACTATTTATGATTCTACATTTTGCCATTGGGCCTGTAGTGTAAGCTATTAGAAGAGAAAATCATTTAGAAATTGGTTTGCTTCAAAGGCTTTAGACATGGTGGAAAGCAATCTTCTCAGCATTCTTATCACTCCCTTAGATAAACTAGTTTTGAGCAGATTGCCTTCATAACCTACACTGAGGAGTTAGACTATGACAGGATAATTCAGACTTTGCTGCTGTGTTTTCAAATAACTATGATGGTGCGTAAGTATTGCCTCAAGCAAGAAAAATATAGCAATGCAATCAAAATGACAATTTTCTTTTTTCATAAGGTAAAGCCTAACAATATATGTATATGATGCATCTAATAAGCAACAAACAAGTCATGTCTTAATAACAGCTTCAGTGCTGTGGTCATAATTGATCTGTGTTTGGGCATATTGGACCAGCCTTCAAGAAGAACACGGAGATGGAAATCTTCTTTGCATCCATCCATAACAAGTCCTGATATTTTAAATACCATACCTGGATCTGGATTGCAAAGGCAGTTTAATGTCACCCTAATATCCATGAAACCATATAAATATTGATAAGCTCTGTGTTTAGGGGTTTGATCATTTGAGAATATGCAAACATCATAAGCTTTTGCCTGGTTCTATAAAATTGCACCATAATACTTGTCTTTAATTTATGACAATAATGATCAATCATTAGAGTCAATGAATTCTGCAAAATGGCTGTTCATATCAGAATGGATTCACCAATACATTTACAGCATCAGTTGCTTTTTTCCAAATCTTATAACAGCCAGATACAGGAATTCCATTGCACTGATAGGATCTAAGCAATATTAACTACTACACACTTTGCCATGTTTAACATTTCAAAATGTATTTATTCTCCATTTATAAGTGAAAAAACTTAGGGCAGATTTAGGAATGTCTGTTATGTTGACTGAATTGGGACCACATGCAGCAATACCTCAAACAGTTATACACAATAATTACAACAATGCTGATACTCCTTTGGGGACTGTGACATTGTAAGTGCACTATCATTTATTAAAGGGGTGGTTCACCTTCAAGTTAACATTTAGTATATTGTAGAAGGGCCGATTCTAAGAAACTTTTCAATTGGTCTTCATTATTTATTTTTCATTGTTTTTTAATCATTTTCTTCTGTTTCTTTGCAGCTTTCAAATGGGGGTCACTGACACCATCTAAAAACAAATGCTCTGTAAGGCTAGACATTTATTGTTATTGCCACTTTTTATTACTTATCATTCTATTCAGCCCCTCTCCTATTCATATTCCAGTCTCTTATTCAAATCAATGCAGGGCTGCTAGGGTAATTTGTACCCTAGAAACCAAATTGCTGACACTGCAAACTAGAGAGCTGCTGAATAAAAAGCTAAATAACTATAAAACCACAAACAATAAAAAAAAATTAAAACCAATTGCAAATTGTCTCAAAATATCACTCTCTACATTATACTAAAAGTTAACTCAAAGGTGAACAACCCCTTTAAGGGGCAAATTTATTATTATTCCCCCAAAAAAATAGTTTCTACTCGATATTCGATTAGCATTCAATTTTCGAATGTTAATCGAATAGTTCTAGGCCACCTTTTACTCGATATTCGATCATTTGACGATCAAATGCAAATATATTCGATCAGTCGAATAAATAATTCGACTGAACGAATAAATCATTCGATCATTCAAATGATTCGAATGATCGAAGACTCCTATTCGAATCCTATTCGATCAGGACTTAGCCTCAGAAGCCTATGGGAGTGCTCCTATAGGCTTCTATTGCAATTCGTTAGGTCCACTCTGCCGAAGTAGGCAATCGAATAAACTTAAAATTAAAGTCCTTCGCTGGTCAAATGGTCGAATATTCGTTCATTCGACTCTATTTGTATGTATTCGATCGTTCAACCATTCCCTATTCGATGATCGAATATTCCAAAATTCACATATTCGACCAAATGAATAAATCCTATGAACGAACTTCGATCTATTCACGTAGTACATCGGCCCCTAAATGTCCAAATTAACTAACTTAATACCATTTATTTCATGTGCACTTAAGTATAAGTATGGAGGATCAAGATCCTACATCTAAAGCATGGTTTATAAAAGTAAGATAATTTTTGATATGATGATGATTTAGAGTTCCTTATACATCTGCCTTTTCAAGCTAGTCACTGCCTATAACTATAAAGCATGCATTCAAGCAAAGCAAACATAATCTAGCCGTGCTTTGGTCCTTTGCTCACAACTCACTGCTTAATCCCTTGTGGGGGGGGCGGGGGGCTAAAGCAAACTGTGACTGAATGTTATTTGTTCAAAAAAGGGCTCATTAAGAGCATTATTTAGTTGTACACACATACTCACTCCACTCCATCGATGCTAGCATGGATATTATTGCTAATTCTAGTCTGATCTACTGTACATTGACTCAGTAATTGGCACTGTAGTTAGAAATTAAAAACAAAATCCTTGGGATTTTTGTACATCAGCAATCCTTAAAGATTATAGGGTTATATTATAGGAGTTTCATTTCAATTCAAATAAACGCTAATATTTACAAAATTTGTATTCATGCTTATTTATAAAAAATATATATAATGTAAAATAATTGATAAAATAAAACCATTGAGTTCTACATGAAGCAAGTCAGTTTTGCATTCAAGTTTTTCAGATTGTTTGCCCTTAAATATTGAAGATTCAAATTTTTGAAGCCATAATTTGAATTCATGAGTTTTAATGCAAAGAAATTTGAATCATTGCAAAAACTAATAATTCACTCCCTTATGTGTTATATACAGTAGTTATGTGTAATGGATAATGTGAAGATTACATATTCTAACATTTTGGTTTCCTGAAAGTAATTGGCATTGCTCTGCCAATGCTGCGTTTATCTTTGTTTTTATCGTGTTGATTTTGTACCTTTTGAAAAATGATAGAAAAAACATTGGGAACGAGAGTAAATGTATATGTTCAACCAAATTCATGTAGCAATGAAAACATAGAAAGAACAAAAGCATCACCCAGTGGTGAAGGTCTATATTGCGATCTTTCAGCAGTTACCTAATTTCAAATACATAGTAACATAGTAAATTAGGTTAAAAAAAGACACAAGCCCATCTAGTTCATCCCTTCAACTATTTTGGGAACCCCTCTCAGCCTGCATAATAATTGACTCCACTTTCAACAAAAAAGATAACATGGTATAGCTTTCATTTCCCAGGAACATCTGAGTACTGAGTTCAGTTGTATGAAATTAAATCAAATGTGAAAAACTGGCTGTGCAAAAACGTGGGTACCCTTGTAATTTTGCTAATTTGAATGCATGTATCTGCTCAATACTGATTACTGACAATACCAATTTGGTTGGATTTGCTCATTAAGCCTTGAACCTCATATAAAGGTGTGTCAAATCATGAGAAAAGTTACAGTATTTAAGGTTTCAAATTGCAAGTTGTGCTTCTGTTTGACTCTCCTCTGAAGAGTGACAGCATGGGATCCTCAAAGCAACTCTTAAAAGATCTGAAAACAAAGATTGTTCAGTATCATGGTTTAGGGGAAGGCTACAAAAAGCTACCTCAGAGGTTTCAACTGTCAGTTTTAACTGTAAGGAATGTAATCAGGAAATGGAAGGCCACAGGCACAGTTGCTGTAAATCTCAGGTCTGGCAGGCCAAGAAAAATACAGGAGATACATATGCAGAGGATTGTGAGACTGGTTACAGACAACCCAAAGGTCACCTCCAAAGACCTGCAAGAACATCCTGTACAGCAGATGGTGTATCTGTACATCGTTCAGCACAATTGGCACCATGGTGGAAGAAGAACATCGCATTCCAAGAAAAACACTTGCTACTTACTGTCAAATTTGGTGGAGGTCCTTTCATGTTGAGGCATCGGGGCCTTTGTTAAAGTCGAGGGTCAGATAAATCCAATCCAATATCAACAACTTCTTCATACTAAGGGACTGCATACTTTATTCACAGCCACCAATGCAGTTAGTCACCAATCCTTAATGCACTACACAATCCATTATTCAATTACACAGCACCAGAGAATAACAGAATGTTAACTAATGTAACTTTTTTGCATACCATGTTCTTGGCTCAGGTAGGTGTCTGACTCAGGTAGAAGCACATATCCAAACCTCAGATAGCTTGTCTACTCATAGCTCTGACCAATTTAGGTGAACTGTATGTATTTATGTATATTTTTAGTTGTATAGCACTCTTTGAGGGCAAAGCACTGTACAGCAGAACACTAAATTAGTAGAAGTAACAGGGGTCATTGCAATAGCAAGTACAAATAAGTAGAAATATACAGTATACAGAAATATCAAATTTAATTATGTATTAAATTATTATTGTCAAAGAGACAAAAGGATGAAGGTCAATGCTTATTAGAGTTTACAGGCTAAATGGAAGGGCATTGCTGGAACTAGGGATAGGCAGAAGAGGAAGCTGCATAGGACAAAACAATTGGGGGGCGCTGTTACCTCTTCTGCCTACTCCTAGGCCAAATAGGCACTGGGCTGCGCTTGCAAGCGCTGTACTGCGTGAGTGCCGCTATCGTGCATGCATGCATGCCAGGGATGTAGGGCAAACTTACAGACACTGAACGGAAGGATATTAAAGGAGAAGGAAAACCTGGGTACACTTGGGGGTGCCAAACGTAAGGCACCCCCAAGTGATTATAGCAATGTAACTCACACCCATGGTTGGTGCTCCTATCAGGCGAAATCTGCACCGGCCCCGGTTTACAGAAGCGAGCACCATGCAGGGAACTTACTTATGTCTTCACACTGGGTTTGAGTTACATCACTTGGGGGTGCCTTATGTTTGGCACCCCCAAGTGTATCCAGGCTTTCCATGTCCTTTAAGTACTGTAGGTTACAGTGGGTGACACTGCCATATGAGTGCCAATTCCCAGTACAGGTGTTATACAAGTGCTCCAAGAGGTAATCTTTCAGTTTAGTTCTGAAGTCCAGGCTCGGATTTGTGACAAGGCCACAAAGGCCTGGCCTAGGGCAGCAGAACGAGCACTGGATACTGGCGTGTCTGGCATGGCATGTCTCCAGTACTCAACTACATTTTTGCATGCTTCAAATCATCAGGTAAAGGAAGGTGATGGGTAAAGGAAGGGGATGGGTAAAGACACCTACCTGAGCCAAGAATGTGGTAGGCAAGAAAGTTACATTAGTTAACATTCTGTTATTCTCTGATGCTGTGTAATTGAATAATGGATTTTGTAATTCTGTAATGAATAATGGATTGTGTATTGAACAAAATATGGGCAACACATGGCAGTTGTAGGAATGGAGTAATGCAGGCAAGAAGAAACCATACATATATCACAAAGTAACACTTTCTGGTAGAAACCACCTTCCACTAATTTCAGTTTTTAGAGTAATTTTTTACGGGAATATTGTTGGGCATCTGTTTATGCCATTTTCATAATGATTTCTAATATATGTTATGGCTAAGCAATGTGGTAGAAAAACAGCAGACTGTAGGGTTTATGGTTATTTCTCCAGGAGCATGGCTTTTCTTCATTCAAAATAAATAAATCTGCTTAGTATTATCATACATAACATACAGTCATTTGAAAAGTTTGGGAACCCCTCTTAATTCTTTGGAGTTTTGTTTATCATTGGATGAGCTTTCAAAGTAGCAACTTCCTTTTAATATAAAACATGCCTTATGGAAACAGTAGTATTTCATCAGTGATGTAATGTTTATTGGATTAACAGAAAATGTGCATCATAACAAAATTAGACACATTTTGGCACCCCAACAGAGATATTACATCAATACTTTGTTAAGCCTCCTTTTGCCATTGTAATAGCCTTCTATAGCTTTTGGATTGTGGATAGCGGTATTTTTGACTATTCATCCATAAAAAATCTTCCCAGTTCAGTTAAATTTGATTGCTGCCAAGCATGGACATCCTGCTTTAAATCATCAGGTAAAGGAAGGGGATGGGTAAAGGAAGGGGAAGTTAAAGTGGATACATGGAGGGGAAGGGGAGGAGGCAAGGAGGCAAAGGGGAAGGGAAGGGTAGGGGTCAGTGAGGCAGGGAAGTGGAAGTAGAGGGGACAGCCTAGGGGTGCCTGGACAGTAAAGTCAGGCCTGCTGAAGACACTGAGGGAAGATTTTCTCTGGAATAAATCAGGAATGATATTCCAAATAGAAGGAGCAGTGAGACAGAATGGTTTGATGTGGGAGCAGGAGCAGAGGATTCGGCCAAGAGCATGTAAAGAGACAAGAGATGAGAGGTAGTTAGGGGCATAGGAGTGAAGGGCTTTTAAGGTTATGATGAGGAGTTATTCTTTGTTTTATGGGAAGCCATGATAAGGACTTCAGCAGGGGAGGGAGATATTTCTGGCAACAGAATTTAATACAGACTGTGTAGGGGAGAGATGGGAGCTTCACATAAACTGCTCGCCTACTTAAAAGATGTTGTATGCAAGACTCTCATCTGGGGTATTATCCTCAGGCTCTTGACATTGATTTCTCTGCTTTCATCAACCAAAGGCCTGGGCCATTTACTTACACGTGCTTCCAGTGATAATTCCCTAGCTAACACTACTGTCTAGCGACTAGAACTCATATCAACACCTAATCAATAATAAAATGCAAGTCCTTGAGAAAGCGGAGTCCATGAAACACGTTGGACAAGAGTCTGGACATCTGAACTAAGTAACTGTTCCAGGAATAGTGTGGCCTTGAAAAAGCTTGGATCTGGATCACAGAAGAACTGATTACCATTACAGGAGGGAGGCCAGGACAGAGCACTAAACACATGTGGAGTGGAACAGAGAGCAAGACACAGGTACAGATAAGGTGAGTGTAATTTATTTGCGGGATTGTGTTGAACGAAAATGAAATACTACACTTAGGGGCAGCTTTACTATGGGTCGAATCTCGAAGTTAAAAAACTTCAAAATTCAACCATTGAATTTTTTTAAAGGACATTTTTAATTGAAAATGGACCGAATACTTCCGTTTTCGAATGAATAAAAATCGTTCGAATGCATTGTTCGATTCAAACGATTTTTTTTTTTAAAACTTTGATTTTCCAGGACTTAGGAAAAAAATTGGTAAAGTTTCCAGGAGGTCTCCCATAGGCTACAATGGCAATTCGGCAGCTTTAATGTGGTGAAGTGGCAAATATGAAGTTTTTTAAAGAGACAATACTTTGAAACTCGAATTTTCAAATTTATGATTTTTTTCTGTTCAGATCGAATTTTGGGCTATTTGATTGAACGATTTTCCTTTAAGAAAATTCGAATTACCAAAACTTTGCCAAAACAGTAAAGGCTATGGGAGATTCCCCATAGGCTAAAATGGCAATTTGGCAGGTTTAAGGTGGTGAATGAGAATTTATTTTTAAAGATACATTACTTCGAAATTCAAAGTTTCAAAACTTTTCAATTTGAATAGAATTTTAAACTATTCGATAGTTGAAGTAGCCCAAAATTACTTCGAAATTTGAATTTTTAAAATTCATTCGACCCTTAGTATATGTGCCCCTTAGTGTTTTTTTTAATGACATATCAGGGTTCAACTTCTTTTTTATTCTGGATTCTTTTTTAGTTTTAAGTTTTATTCTGGATTCTGGGTTCAAAATAAGATATAATATACTTACATATATACAGTAAATATTGGTTTGTTAATAAAAAGTAAACAGGGTTTGATATCACCATTAAAAGCTAGGGTTTGATCAACAAATAAAAAAAGGGGTTAGGTTGTTTGACTATTTTTCATATAATCTTTATTACCACATTGAGTCCTTTTTTTACACTTGTTTTGTCTTCAACTCTACTACTTTAAGCCAAAGTGCTAACCTTTCCTATTCCTGTTCTGAACTGTAGCAAATGGATTTGTTGGACTTTAAACAGTGCACTCATATAAGCATGCCATACTGTACATGAATGACAAAGTAATTCACCACTTTTACACAGGGATTGCTGGCCATTTATACATTAGTTCTCATTGGTGAAAAAAGTTTTGGTAAATAAATACCTTCTCATTCAAAAATGTCTTCTTGTTACCAATTACATAGTAAAATGCCTACCATAACAGCACTGATACACTAGGGGGTAGTATTTCATTATTTAACAAGGAATTGATGGAGCACTTTAAAAGCAGTTTGACAAATTCATCCATCCAGACTTAAACACTGATGACTAGATAATAGAACATCATCCTGAGCTCTGTGTACTCATCGCCAATCATTTATTTTATATTCAAATATCAGCAAAATATTACAAAGCTCAGTTTTCCCAGATGCTAGCAAGCACGTGTTTCATGCCAGATTACTAAGAGAAAGGAGAGCCTGAAGTCTTGGTTTGAAGTTGCAGACCAAGGCAGAAGCTTGGAGGTTCAAACAAAGTTCACGGTACAAAAAGGGTCAAGAAGAAGAGTAGTCAGACAGGCAAAAGATCAGTTCAGGCAGCAAGGTTTCATAGTCAGGATTCAAGCAGAAGTCAAGATCAGGATTTCAAATAACAATAATCACACCCAGGAACACAATGGAGTTGGACCTATAATCAAGCAATGGCTGAAATCCTCTGGCGTCCTTTTATAGGCAAATTTTCATGCCAAAACATGGGTGATGTTGTCATGCGTTGCACGTTGAAGTTGTACGTTTTGACGCTTGTGATGTTTGACGCCGCATTGTGGCGCTGCGTCCAGTTTGACGTGAATTTAATTGCTATACTTTTAAGATCAGATAGTAACTAGGTTCATGGTTACAGGGTTGTTTTAAGGCCTTGGTGGCCCCTAGGCAAAGAGCTAACCTGTGGGCCCCTATACCCCTGGCAATTTTTGCAAATCCATGCCCACTTTTTGGGCCACATAACAAACTACCACAAACATTTAACAAAACATAATTCAGTTGTGCCAGTATTAAGTGGATAATCAGAATATTAAATGGAGATCTGACAGTATACTACATATACTATAAAAATATAATTAGCATATTAACCCTAGCTGTTCCAGTATAATAACTGTACAAATGTGCCGATGAACACTCCATTGATTCCAGACAAGCAAGTAAGATCACTAAAACATGGCCAATGAGCATAAAGTCTCTGAAACCTTGAAAATATAAAACTTTAAATGGAGCTCCCTTTTGATTAAAGGGTTGTTCACCTTTAAAATAACTTTAAGTATGATGTTGAAAGTTATATTCAGAGACAGTTTGCTATTGGTTTTACATTTTTTATTATTTGCATTTTTTAATTATTTAGCTTTTAATTCAGCCACTCTCCAGTTTGACATATTAACAGTTATCTGGTTGCTAGGGTCCAATTACCCTACCAACCAGGTAGTGGTTTCAATGAGAAACAGGAGTATGAGTAGGAGAGACCTAAGTAAAAGATTAGCAATAAATACCAATAACAACAAAATGTTGTCTCTTAACAATACAGCCCAAAGCACAATAGATTATGGGATGGCGGGGGTCTACTCTGTGACCTCCATTTGAAAGTCATGTCAGAAGGAAAAGGCAAAGAATGCCCCAGAATTCCCAGCAGGATGGTGCAGTGGCAATTACAAGTATATATGCCTCCAGAAATCATAGTAGGATGGCACTGGGGCAATTCCATGTATAAATACCACCAAAATTCACAGCAGGATGGCACAGTGGCAACTCCATGTTTAAATACTCCCAGAATTCATAGTAGGATTGCACAGGGGCAATGACATACATAAATAGCCCCACAATTCATTGTAGGATGACACAGGGGCAATCATGTATAAATACCCACATAATTCATAGCAGCATGGCAAAGGGAAAATTCCATGTATAAATATCCACCAGAGAACCCATAGCAGAAGAAGTAGATGAGCATGGCAGTTTTGGACTCCAGTCCTTAGGAGGGATGTAAATGAGCTGGAGAGAGTGCAGAGATGTGCAACTAAACTGGTTAGAGGAACGGAAGACTTAAATGATGAGGGTAGACTGTCTAGGTTGGGGTTGTTTTCTCTGGAAAAAAGGTGCTTGCGAGGGGACATGATTACACTACAAGTACATTAGAGGACATTATAGACAAATATCAGGGGACCTTTTTACCCATAAAGAGGATCACCGCACCAGAGGCCACCCCTTCAGACTAGAAGAAAAGGACTTTCATTTGAAGCAGCGTAGGTGGTTCTTCACAGTGAGGACAGTAAGGTTGTGGAATGCACTGCCGGGTGATGTTGTGATGGCTCATTCTATTGATGCTTTCAAAAGGGGCTTGGATGATTTTTTGGACAGACATAATATCAAAGGCTATTTTGATACTAAACTCTACAGTTAGTATAGCTATGGGCATATATGGTTTGTGTGAAAGAGTGGAGATGTGTGTGTGTGTGTATGCTGGGTTTTAATTTGGAGGGGTTGAACTTGATGGACTTTGTCTTTTTTCAAACCAATTTAACTATGTAACTATATGGAAATGATCAGCCACTCACCTGGGAGTATTCAGAGAAGATGCCTGGTGGAGAGGTGGAATCCCTATCGGCTGTCATATGAAAAAGTTTAGGAACCCCTTGCAACCTGCATAATAATTTCCTCCACTTTCAACAAAAAAGATAACAATGGTATGTCTTTAATTTCCCAGGATGATGTGAGTACTGGTGGGTTTTCTGAACAAAGATCTTTAGTGAAGCAGTATTCAGTTTTATGAAATTAAATTAAATGTGAAAATCTGGCTGAAAAAAATTGGGTACCCTTCTAATTTTGTTAATTTGAATGCATCTAACTGTGCAATTCTGATTACTGGCAACACAAAATTGGTTGATAAAGAAGCACGGAGCACCAGAGAAGCCAATCATTAAAAAATTTTAAATTTATTATTAGGATTAAAAGTTCATGGGCAGCAACACAGGCTCAACCTGCCCGCTTTACGCGTTTCATGGCGTCAGACTGATAGCGGCATATGTGCAGCACGCTGAGCCGATCGGTCCTGGTAAGTGCTCCCACTTAATTATCTTCTTTTGAACACAAAATTGGTTGGATTAGCTCATTAAACCTTGACCTTCATAGGCAGGTGTGTCCTATCATGAGAAAAGGTACAGTATTTAAGGTAGCCAATTGCAAGTTGTGCTTCTGCTTCACTCTTCTCTGAAGAGTGAAAGTGTGGGATCTTCAAAGCAACTCTTAAAAGATCTGAAAACAAAGATTGTTCAGTATCATGGTTTAGGGGAAGACTACAAAAAGCTATCATAGCTATCAACTGTCGCTTTCAACTGTAAGGAATGTAATCAGGAAATTGAATGACACAGGCACAGTTTCTGTAAGACCCAGGTCTGGCAGGCCAAGAAATATACAGGAAAGTCATATGCACAGGGTTGTGAGAATGGTTACAGATAGTGATGGGCGAATTTGCGGCGAATTCCCGCGTTTCGCTGCAAACGACAAAAACGGTGTGTCGAAAATGACGCGACACGACAAAGTTGACGCGACGCGCGTAAAAAACGCAAATTTTTGTGCCAATTCGCGAATTTCGCTGGAAATTCGAGAATTTTTCGGCAAAGCGAAACGGGGTAGATTCGCCCATCACTAGTTACAGACAACCAAAAGAGATCACCTCCAAAGACCTTAAAGAACATCTTGCTGCAGATGGTGTATCTGTACATCATTCTACAATTCAGCACAATTTGCACAAAGAACATCTGTATGGCAGGGTGATGATAAAGAAGCCCTTTCTGCACTCACTTCACAAACAGAGTTGCTTGTATGCAAAAGCTCATTTAGATAAGCCACAGTCATTTTGGAACAAAGCGCTTTGCATTTATGAGACAAAAATTTACTTATTTGATCATAACAAAAAGTGCTTTGCATGGTGGAAGAAGAAAACGGAATTTCAAGAAAAACTACTGTTTCTATAAGGCATATAATATATTAAAAGGAAGTTGCTACTTTGAAAGCTCAGCCAATGATAAACAAAACTCCAAATATATGTATATGTAATATATGCTTTCTGGGACATCTATTTAAGTCTTTTAAGAAAGTAACAAACAACATCTGGCATATTTTGACTACATCACATCAAATCACATCAAAATTCAAATTTGTGAAACTGCGGACACAGTAAACAATGCCAGCAAAACTTGTGCAACTTTTCTTGAATGATAGCTTTTTTTCATAGAATTAAATTACTCCATTCATTAGCATTGAGGCTGAAAATCTCAAATGTTTTAAAAAACAAGTGCATTAAAGTCAATGGATGTTTTTTCTTGCAGCAACTTGTCTTTGCAACTCTTTGTCTCAGCAAATTTTTTTGTGACAAATTTTTACTGCAGTTTGCCCAGAAACTTTGCAGACGAAGAAATGTGTATTTTCAGTTATGAAAGCAGTATAAAGTTAACATCAATATAAAACCAGCATCATATAATTACACAGCTGCATAATTAAAAACTATGACCAGGAAGCACCTTCCAACATTATTATTGCATCATTCATATTAAAGCCATTAAATGAACATAAAATATTTTTTGTGCTTAGTCACATCCTGTGCCTCAATGAAACTTGAGCATTTAAAGAAAAAAATGCCCCTCCCTAGTTGAAAATGCTATTGCATTTAGTTATTTATTTATATATATAGCACTATTAGGGGCCAATTTATGGCCAAGCATAAAAGCTGCAAAACCTACCTCAACTAAAAACATTTCCCCCCCCCCTCCAACCTTGAGTGGCTTCCTTAATGCCTGTAAACACAAACAGGGGTACAGTTATGATAATTTATAAAGGTGCAGAATTCCTTATCTGGAAATCTGTTATCCACAAAGTTTAAATTACAGGAAGGCTAAATGCACTGAGGTCAGTTGGCATTTTTATATAAACTTTTTCAAAAAGCACAACTTTTTTTTAAAACCACAACCAACTTTTATTACATTCCTCCATATTTCTCTAAAATCATGAATGCTATGAAACATTTTTATGTCTGAAAACCTAAATAAACAAAGGCCTTATCTTGCAGGAAAAGAAAGGGGATGTTAATTAACTTGTACAAGAACTCAACAGCTTTTACTTGCCATACTTTTGTATTTGTAGATGCTAGTAGCCTTTACATTTGATAAATTATGGAAAAATAATGGATTAAGTAAATATATGAAAACATTAGTTTGTATGCGCTAGAACGTACTATTCAGAGAAACAAACGTTTTATGACCATTCATAAATCGGCTCTATAATGTTACAACTGTATGCAATGTATTTAAATTACCATTGTAAATAGTCAGAAGAGTGATATTATATCATAATTTGCTATCCAGCAAAAATCAGTCCATATCCTTTTTGCATCCAAAGGTTCCTCAACATTCTCAGTATAGAGGATGTGTAGAGGAGTATAATTAAGTGTCACCCTACCGTATCTGCCTTTTGATTTATTTAGTGCAGGTGGCTACATGTTTGACAGTGCATAACGTCTTAGACACTATAACATCCTTGACTTTACTAATTGTTGTATGCTGTAAAATGTGCCTGCCTCTCACTACAGGTGCTCATAGATGTGGTTTCTGCTTTTAATTTTTTTGAGCTTTCATATATAAAAGTACATTTATACTTTGTGATCACATATGCCATAGTAGCAACTGTTCTGAAGCAATTATATTTGAATCAGCATAGACGGTTTTTTGAAATGAGGTTGTGGAATGCCCTACCAGAAGATCTTGTGATGGCTAATTCTGTTAATTCCTTTAAGAATGGCTTATATGATTTTGAGGACAAGCATGATATCCAGGGCTATTGTGATACTAAAATCTGCAGTTAGTATAGATGTGTGTTTATATAGTTAATATGTGTATATGGAGGGTCAGTGTGAGTGTGTGTATATGGATGGATTGGTCTTTTTTCAACTCAATTAAACTATGGAACTATATAAAAATGTAACCTGTCCATTGTTCTGTTCATGGGCTGCTGGGGGGAGGGAAGGGGTGATATTACTCCAACTTGTAGTACATCAGTAAAGAGTGACTAAAGTTTATTAGAACACAGATCACAAGGCTGACGGTACCTGGGAAACTAAGAACGTGGCAAATCTGCATGCTTATTTGAAAAATGGATTTCAATGCAGGATTCTGCTTTAGTAAAAAAAAGTGTTTTCCTGTGACAGAATCCCTTTAAAGTGTTATACATGTGGTTAAAACTGTGTTCAGTCGGCAACCTCCCCAGCTGAACCAGGGTGCCTTAGAAGCTTTGAAAAACAAAACAAGAGGGAAACAATCGTGCATTCAAGGAAAAATCTACTTCTGGTAAATGCATAATTATTTTCCTTACATGTAAAAGCAGAAAGTAAAGAATTACAGAATTAATAGGGGAATGTAATATATGTTGGTAACGCAAAAACTATTCGTAATGCGAAAAGTTAAGCCTTTGCGCAAAAAATTTAGCTTGGTGTGAATGCAATATACTTTTTGCGTACCCGGAAACTGTTTAGCAACCACTTCCACAAGCGGAAGGCCATTTGCGAATTTTATATTTGTCAATGCAATAAAACTTCTTACTGAAAAAGTTGCAATGTTTCCTCCAAAAGATTACGACACTGTCAAGCTCTTCTTAAGAGTGTGCAATTACAATACGCAATAACAATTCGCAGTGCAATAACCGTTTAAGGAACAATATTACATTGCATGTGGATTTTTACACTTATTGGTGCACAATGTTTTTCTCTTTGCGACTTTATTTACATTCCCCCCTAAGGGCTCTAAAGTTGCCCATGTGCAGTAACCCACAGCAACCAATAAGATGCTTTTAAGCAAGGGAACTTGCTAATTGGTTTCCACCTGGGCAACATTAAAGGGGTTGTTCACCTTCTAAACATTTTTTTCAGTTCAGTTGTTTTCAGATTGTTCCCCAGAAATAGACTTTTTTCAATTACTTTCCATTATTTATTTATTACTGTTTTTCCAAAATCTAAGTTTAAAGTTGAATGTTGGTGTCTCTGGTGTTTGGCAGCTCAGTAATTCAGGTGCAGACTCTAAACTGATACAATTTTGCAACATTTAGTTGATACATATTTTAGCAGCACCTCTGGAGTATTAGCAACTATTGCCTCAATTCAACAGCTGCCTGTAATGAAACCCAGAGATTCTGTTCAGCAGGGACAAAGATAAGAAATGTATCCATTAATTGTATCCATTCAGAACAGTTTTTGGGGGTCCGTGACCCCCCTCCCAGAGCTGCTTTAGAAGATGAAAATGACACTTTACACTTTAATATTAGAAAAACAAATAGTCATTGGAAAAAGTTGTTTTTTCTGGTGATCTATTTGAAAACAACTAGTTGTTTGAAGGTGAACAACCCCTTTTAAGGCTGATTTATTAATTATATTTTTATTTATTTGCAATTTGATTGTGAAATAAAAGTCAAGTTTTGTCCCTAAATATTAACCAGAAAAGCATATTGTTTAACATAAAGGAAATTAGGTATGATATTGAATCTTAATAAAGATTTTTTTATTACATAGCCCAATTTACAGTAACACAACTTCATCAGCTTATTTTAATCACAGCTGCACTAAAAGAATCTCAATTAACTACCTTCCTTCAATCTCCCTCTCCTCTTTCTCTCCCATTCATTGCTACTTACTCATTTGTGGCATTCAGCCAGTAAGCATATCATATGGCTTTATTTGGAAAATGATTTAATACAATAAAATTCACAGACTTGTACTCTCCAGCAATACGTGGCAAGGTTATTGACTGCCAAAGTAGTAGCGATAACATGAGCTCCTATTTCTGGGCCTTGCTTTGAAAACCAGTTAATGTTTAAGAGTAATTAAATACTGTATCAAAGCTCATTTTGTCTGTTGTAGACAGCAGAGCAAGATGTTCTGTAATTTGACTATTATGTTTTCTCTCATTTCTATCCTGAATAGACCATTAAACACTTCTACCATGATAACTTTGGACTAGTTTCAGTTCAAATATTCAAGTATTCTTATATCTTAATGCAATTTTAGTTTTTCCCACATACTTCAATGGAATTTCAACTCTTCTGCATTCAAAGTACATGCAAAGTGTAAAAATACCATAGCATGACTTTAATTTGATTTTGTTATGTTTACCCAAACAGTAATAGCAAGATCAAAGCCATGTACAAATGTAAAGGTTTAAGCCATTGTTAAAGCACAAGATCTATCAACTCAAAAAAAGAAAACAATGTTATAGTAATGTATATGGCATAGGAAATGTAAAATGAATGTGTAGCTTTTACTTGCATTTGCTTATGGATACTAATTTAATATTTTACAGATTTCACTTGTCCATGAATTGTCAGAGAAAGATGTGAACCTCCAAATGTCTTCCCCAAAGATGGCGTTTAATGACATATGCCAGCAATTTAAGGATTTCAATAAAAAGCAGAGGGCCATGTTGGTATGTACACTTTCAGCCCACCACCTGTTGAGAATGGCAGCTCAGAGATCATTCAGTACATCATGGAAAGTTGTTTATTTCTGATTAATGGAATGCAGCCTTTCAAAGATGAGGGACTTCCACAGTCTATTTAGTTCCCCAGAGATTACAGGAAACTGTAATTGGCTACACATGCATATAAGAGAACTTTGTGCTTCTCAAACAAATCTGTCATTTGTATATTTTTCTAAGCTATAGGCTTCATTTTTCAACAATATATAAAACAAAAATATAAAAGCTGCATATGCAAGGTTTAACTGTATGTGTGCCATTCATATAATTTATAATACATATTACATTTGGCTTAGCAGACTAGTTTTGGGGCTAAGCTACATGACACATCAGAAGGAAATCCTGCATGCTGTGCCGTGAAAGAAAAACTCAGATGGTATCCGGCAGACTTTTTCTTCACAATAAAATACATCAAATGTAGGATGTACAGTAGATGCATCAACAAACAAAAGTGTCACCAGAAGTACATGTATATATATCTACATTTTATTTGTGTTGTTAAGAGCTACACTTCTTAATTACAGTTGTAGTTGAAAAAGCAATCCTGGAAACAATTGAAAAAGCAGGATATAAGACAAAATGCTTGAATTTTTTTTTACTGTTTGGGTAAAGTGGGATAGCAAACTTCCGTCCTGCCCTTGAAATCTTTTTTCCATAGAATGTAGACGAGTGAACTACTCCAGACTTCAACTTCCTTGCCTGCATTTCATTTATAAGCGTAAGTTAGAGCTGGCTATGGTCTGTGTTGCAAAATTATAGGAAATGCTTAAAGCAGCATTTTATTCTCTAATACTTGACACATATATTGAAATTTTAAATAATCGTGGAACTGTTCACCATAGGGTTGCCACCTCACCCCTTTAAAACTGAACCCATATGGAATACAGGGCCTTAATGGCTAATTAGCAATTCATTCATATGCATGCTGCAGAATGAACTGCTTAAGTGCTCTTACACACAAGCGTTTTTACCGGCGCTCCCCTGCGTTCCGTTTTGCTGTGTTCAGCCGCAGAGGAGCGCAGGTATAGACGCACTCAATGCTTTTCAATGGGGCTGTACTCACACGAACACATGTAGGCACCGAACGCAGGTTCAGACGCAATATGCTGCATTTTTCCTGCATTCTGCGCCTACATGCGCTTGTGTGAGTATAGCCTCATTGAAAAGCATTGAGTGCATCTATACCTGTGCTTCCCTGCGGCTGAACGTAGCAAAATGGAAAGCAGGCGAGCGCAGGTAAAAACGCTCGTGTGTAAGAGCCCTTATGTGCAGCCATGCATCATGCATCTAAATGAATTGCTAATTAGCCATGCAGGCCATGTATTCCATATGTGTTCGGTTTTAAAGGGGGTGAGGTGGGAACCCTAGTTCACCAGTTTAAAAGCCTTCTCTACTTATGGATACCCCACCTACTCCAGGGCTCTAGGAAAATTGAATACACTACGCAGCAGCAAGTAGCAGCATTATATATTAATTACAAACCAAGAGAACATGAAGCCTATTTACAAAGATGGCATACTGGCATGGTATTGGCAGGCTACATTAATAATAAAACTTTTAAAGGGGTTGTTCACCTTCAATGTCCAAATTTTATGAAACCACTAAAAATTTTCTCACTGTGTTAGGCAATCCATTTTCCATCAAATGAAGCAAATACGTAATTGTAAAAGCTAGTTTATATAGCATTTAAACCTGTCCTTCTCCTGTCTCTCTGATCAGTTTTCTGAAGAATGGGAGTGGCCTGTTTTATAACACACACAACAAGTGGAAGAAGCGCACACTCTTAGTAAGCAAATGGTACAGCTCACCTGGTGCTCAATTGTTAAAGGGCTCGGCAACCCTCTTGTGCAGGAACGGATAACGGATAACAATGGCACTCCCGGTAGATTTAATGCAGGGTTACCCCTTGCTCTTTATTAAAGTGCAGACGTGCAACGTTTCGGGGTCTCCCCCTTTAAAGGGGGAGACCCCGAAACGTTGCACGTCTGCACTTTAATAAAGAGCAAGGGGTAACCCTGCATTAAATTTACCGGGAGTGCCATTGTTATCCGTTATCAGTGGCCTGTTTTATACCTGCACTTCCTATATGCTTACATCATCACTCCCAGGCTTTGCCCTTACTTGTTTACTATTGGACATTGATACTGCCCTCCCCTTGTAATTCATTGGTTGCTAGTGCACTTGTAAGCGGTCACATAAATTCAAAGGACATTGGTTAATTTCTCCTAAACTACAGTTGGGGAATGTCTCCCTTGCATTGGCTGCTATCTTGTGCGCATTACTTGAGTCTCACATAGGTATAAAGACCCAGCATATCCCAAATCTAACATACTTTGCAAATCAGCATATACATTAAGTACATCTTTCTGTGTATTTGGCCCCATGTCCCCAAACATAAACATCCCAGCCTTGTGACAAACAAGCACACAGCCATGCACATAGGGTGCACACCTGCTGCTATTTTACCCACCAGTCAGTAAAATTATGCACTTTGCCAATGTTATAAAAAGGGCAGGATTTTACCAACTTCAGCCATTTGGTTGCTAGGGTCCAAATTCCCCTAGCAGCCATGCACTGATTTGAATAAGAGACTGGAATATGAATAGAAGAGCGCTTGAACAGAAAGATAATATGGTGGCAATAACAATAAATGTGTTTTTTAGATGGAAAGCTGGAAAGAGTCAGAAGAAGAAGGCATAGAAGTAAAATACTATTTAAAAAATGCAGACCAATTGAAAAGTTGCTTAGAATTAGCCATTTTATAAACAAGTTGGCTTAAAAGTGAACCAGCCCTTTGAACCTTTCCTTTAAAGGGGTAGTTGACATTAACTCTTTCACTGCCAGTTAATTTGGTACTTTTAAAAAAAAATTCCCCCTGCCTGCGCTGGCTTACTCGCACCGGGAGCTCCATGACACCCCATGCGCATGCGCAGAATGAAAAGCTGCCTGAAATTGTGGCAGCTTTTCATTCGGCTTATGTGCATGACGTCACGAGTAAGCCAGCGCAGGCAGAGGGAATTTTCTTTTTTAACTACTAGAACCCCAAACCGGAATGCGGGCTCTATCAACCCGCACCTTCGGTTTGGGGAATTTATTTAGCCCCATAGGTGCCCTTTAAGTTCCCGCTGTATGCAAATTAGGCATCGCTAGCGTAACTGCGCTTTGCCTGGCGAACTAACGGTAGCTCTACTTCGCTAACGTTCGCCGCCCTGAGCGCAAATTCGCATCTTAGTGAATTTGCGTAGTGCTGGCGAAAATTCACCTGGCGAAGTGCGGTTAAAGTTAGCGAAGCCAACACTAGCAAATTTTTGCATCTTAGTGAATTTGCCCCCAGGAGTCTACCAGGATGCCCAATATGCATAGATATACAAAAGTATGTGGTTATGTATGGACCCCAAATGAAAATAGTGCATATACCAAATACCAAACCTCAATGCTATGCTAAACATATAAGGAACAATACAGGGATAAAATTGCGTAATTAGGGGTCAAAATAGTCATCCCATAGTCACGCTGCCATTGTATGTAATGGGTAAAGTACATGTGTGCGCATTTTATCCTATCAGAGGGGAATCAAAACAGCAAGTGGATCAGATGCATGTGGATGTATCCAGAAACCCCCAGGTCTCAAGCATTCTGGATAATAGGTCCCATACCTGTACTAATAAAACAGTAGCTTGTACTTGGGTTTATTTAATGTTTACTTAATTTTCTAGAAGACTTAAGGTATAAAGATCCAAATTCTGGAAAACCACGGGTCCTGAACACTCTGGATAAAAGGTCCCATACCTGTACCCCAACAAATCTCCAAAAAAAAAATTTTGCGGGTGAACTGCTCTGCACTTGCGGCCTGGCTCCGTCCTTGCATATACATACCAGCATGAGCACTACATTATGGGACACTGCATTTGTTGATTTGGGGGGGCTCTGGACAGCAGTCCCTGTGGGCCCGGGGCCCCAGTCCGACCCTAAGTTGGTGTGTAAAATAAATAGTTACTTCAGCAAATTCTGCTAAAATGTAACGTAAGTGACACAGGTAGAATTGTGTGTTTGGAAAGGGACAGTGCAAAGTCAATTCAGTATAGAATACAGACAAAATAAGAAGACTGTGCTAAGGTGATGTGCTTGTATTGCTCATTTATTTGTACAGCTTGTTGTGCAGAACTTTTATCATTTAAATTTTAAAGCATCATTTGAAAGACACACTCCAGAACCAACATGAACACACCCTCTCAACACTTATTCCTTCTAGAAAATGGCAGCCACTTAAAACTTAGCCCCTAAACAATGAAAAATGTCAGCTGAGCCCTGCCTGAAAGTGACTGAGCTCTCCCTCCACACAAGGCCATTCTCCAGCACTCCCCTAGTACAAAAATGTTAATTTTTCTCCTCACAAACCCCATTATAAGTCAGCCACCCTCCACACACACTAGGGTTGCCACCTGTCCGGTTTTGAACCGGACAGCCCGGTATTTTGAAGGGCTGCCCGGTTCAATGCTTCCTGCCCGGTTTTCCATATAAGGAAAACCGGGCGGGATTAGCTTGATTGACGCCGCGATCGGCCAATCGGCGATCGCGGCGTCATAGCTCCGCCCCGTGACGTCACGGGACCGCCCACTGACGGCACGGGACCCCCCCCCCCTGTCCGGCTTCAGCCACAGGGAAAGGTGGCAACCCTAACACACACACAGACTTCTCCCACCTCACATGCCCCCCCCCCACAAGTGACAGATCTCCTTCCACCCAGTGCTGACTTTACTTTCCCTCACACACACACTCAATGAAGCCCTCCTCCCTCCTTATGAATCACACAACAGCTCAACCCCACACAAGTCTGTGCAGCCACACCCTCCTCTTCCCTCCTGTGAAAATGACATGCCAGCCTCCCAAAACACACAAAAAACTTAAGGTTCACCTCCTTCAAGTCAGCCCCTTCACATAACACACACGTGTGTACATACATGCTGCCACACCAAGTCCTATCAGAGGAGTTCTTCTCTCCACTGGCCCAGCCCTACAGTGCAGTGTGTATGCAAATTAACCACACTGACTAGAGATCAGAAGCTGACTGACAGGAGAAGCAGCCAATCAGAGCTAAGCTTCAGAAACGGCCACATTTGTGCACTTCCTGATGCTGCCAGGAGTGTGTATGATGTAAAATAAGGAAGTACAGGAAGTCACTGTAGCGTTTTTTGGGGGTCTGCGACCTCCCCCCACTGGGGGCCCATGATGAAGGGACCCCAACTGCAAAAGGATCCATCTGTGGTGAATATCTCATCAACTGCACATTTTTGGTTAAACATTTATATGGCAAAGCTTGTTATTTCTACATGAACTGTTACATTTTTTAATGTTCTATGAAGGTGAACAACCCCTTTTTAAAGTTCAAAAACATTTTGGTTGGTGCATAGCTTCCAGTTTATGTTCAATTATTGTGTAGTAAACATTACTCATAACAATAGTAAATAGGGTTGCCACCTTTTCCTGTGGCTGAACCCGGACAGGGGGGCGGGCCCATGATGTCGGTGGGGTGGAGCTATGATGACGTGATCACCGATTGGCCGATCGCTGCGTCAATCAAGCTAATCCCGCCCGGTTTTCCTTATTTGGAAAACCGGGCAGGAAGTATTGACCCGGGCAGCCCTTCAAAATACCGGGCTGTCCGGGTCAAAACCGGACAGGTGGCAACCCTAACTCAGCCGCTGTTTGCCTCATTAGGCATACAGTCTCCACTTGAGTTGACTTCCATCAACTTGATCTGGACCTTAACTTTGATACTCATATTAAGTTTCCTCAGTGCCAAACACCTTAACACCTTTAGAGCAATGGTAGACGTTGCAAAACGTACATCAAAGCAGATTTTTTTTTACAATGCTTTCTTCTCAACACTTGCTTCTGATCACCAATTGAGCTGAGCTATGTGAACAGTTCATCTGCTACTGATATTTTTAACTGTTGTCAGTCCCTCTAGTTTAAAATATAATTGGCCCTAGCCTTTGCTAATAATTATTTCCAACCTTTTGGTTCTGCCAAATAATCTCTTACAGGTGTTGTGTAACCATTTATGTGTTCTGCCAGTTCCTGTAACTATTTCAACTGTAAATGGCATCAAGAATCTGCAATTTCATTCTTACATCTATGCAGATGCTAAGCTTCGAACCAATTATTTAGGGGGTTATTTAATATGCTCCGAATACTGAAATCTGAAAATTTCTGATTTTTAGGACCAAAAAAACCCCAGATTTTTTAAACATTTTTTAGTCTGATGGTCTAAAAAATCTGAATCCGAAAATCCAGCATCTCTAAGCACTCAGGGTCCTGAATAAGTCAATGGTGAAGGTCCCAGTGTCTGTGCTGCTTTCCGTATTGATATCTGATGATTTTGGACCAAAAAGTCCAAAAAAATTGTAGTTTTTGTGGAAAAGTCTAAAAAAATTCAGACTTTTTGGGCAAAGGTTCCATTTTTTCGGATTTTTGCCCGACCTTTTTTTTATTGGACTTTTTTAATGATAAATAAGGTCCATTCAGGAATTCGTAGTTGCTTGGATTTTTATCTTAGAAATACTGTGATAAATTATCAGATTGATAAATAACCCCCAAATGTACGTTTTTAATGATGAATATCTTTACTCCTACTCTCACCTACACCTATTCCAGGTACAAGATCTTACCAGGGGATTGCTTATTGAATGCAGCTCTAGCTGCAAAATATGACATTGAACATGTTCACTGTAGTAGCTGCTGATAGAATTACTTATAATATATATATGTATATATATGTACACACACAATGGTATAAAAAAAGAGCCTTTCTGGGTGTTTTAGAGACTTGTTAAGTTGCAGATCATCAGATTTATGTGATGTGATTATATGAAATAATAACAGTTTACTGTGTGTGTGTTTGCTTGTATTGCTGCACGTGGAATCTTATTTTTTTGCCTAACTAATTAATGTTGTGATGTTGTGTATAATCATTTTATTCCACTCTTTATTATTCCTGTTTTGTATTTGAAGCTAATTTACAATTTAAGGGCACCTATCGTGCAAAACAGTTATCCCCAACCAAATGTGCAGGCTGATGGAGCCCGCATTCCGGTTGGGGGTAATAGTGGTTTTTTAAAAAAAAAAAAAAACTGCCCCCACCAGCGTGTTCGCACCGGGAGGGAGCTCCCGGTGCGAGCCGCCATGACAGTTTCTGTGCATGCTCTAGCTGCAAAATATGACATTGAACATGTTCACTGTAGTAGCTGCTGATAGAATTACTTATAATATATATATATATATATATATATATATATATATAATACTTATAATATAAGTACATTCATTTTAGCATTGTTTCCTCTGCTTCTTATCTTTATTATTATTATAAAAACACTCATAACACAAAATCAACTCAACTGAGCTACAAAAGATATTTTTTTCCAGTAGACAATTATTCCATAACACTATCTGTCTTTAATTTAATGAAAAGATGCATACAACTTGCTTGATTTTGTAACCTTTAAAAGACACATTGATTGAATCACTGAATCATTTAAAACTTTGGTTTCAACTCTCAATGACTGATTATTTGAAGAACAAATCTTTAAATCTTAAAGTATGTCAGATTGTCCATGGTAGACATCTGTGTAAATACAGGGAGATGAAGACTGAATATTTTTAAAACAATTTAAAAAGAACTTTAACAATACATAGAATGATTGCTTTAAAGTATTTGAGAAATGTATGGCAATTATGGGACATGCCTTCCCCCCCTCTTTCTATTACAGTTGAATGCCCCCCTTAAAATTTGTAAATTAAACAGTTATGCTTAAAAAAGCAAAATAATATTAAAGTTCACCTTATTGAGTCACAAATTCTATCTAAACAATTGGAACTATTTGGAACCAGGGCCCAGGCAGCTGCCCCTATTTGCTTCCCCCTGTATTTGGCTCTGATTTACTAATAACCTTGTACAATTATTTTGCTGTATCATTAAGCTAATCCAATACTAAAATGAATATATACATTTGTTTTTGCTTTTTTTCTTTTTAATATGGAATAATATATTATTATTATTATTATTATTATTATTATTATTATTAATAAACATGAACATGTACCAAGTTGTTATAACAAATAGCCTAGTAATTTCTGATTTGGTGCATGATTGGTGAAACACACACATGCACAACCCTAATAATGCAGGTTTAGAATTGTAAGGTTTGTTAGATGTACTGTAAGTAGCCCCATATTTTTTTTACCATCTTTTAGTTTTTGCTGCACATAAACGACTGTTTCCATATAAATGTAACCCTTTCTTGGCTATAATTAACCAAACCAAACTAGCATAGGTAGAGCATTGGTTACACGCGACTCTTTCACTCTCAGGTAGGGCTTTCGCTATGTGGAAAATCACGTGTGAGATAGTTGAACTACAACTCGATACTGCAATAGTGTGTAATAACAGGTGTTGGACGCCAGGGGTTCTTTGTGCAAACAAGTAGAACAAGTTTATTTACAATAGCAGCACAGGGTATCATATACTCACAAACAGTAGTATAAAAGCAGCAATGCTTTAGCACAGGCACAGCGTAGATTATGCCCTCAGGTAGGATACAAGGATGGGAGTTGTAGTTACACCAGCCAGGTTAGCAATGCCCATGTGGTCCGGATCCCACCAGCAGGTTAAGGTGACTCAGGGGTTAAACACTATTCCTGTAGTCCCTATCTCTGAGGTCCCTTCACTTCAGGCAAGGTAGAGCCTGGGGGAGAGCTACTCCCTACTATCCTCCTTGATGGGGCTTGAGCTGCCCTTTCTCTCTTCCCTCTCTTTCTCACCTCTCCTAGAGAGTGCTATAACAGGAATATCCTCACTATGACTATTCCTCATTCACGGGGCCCTGTTCCCCGACTTCCACTAAAGGTGTGCTGTCCCTTTAGGGTAGAGCGCCTCTGGGGCCCGGTTGGCACCCAGGCTCAATGGAGCACTGCCCCCCTCCTCTGCTGCAGGCCAAAGAGGAAGTGCCACTCCCTGCAAGCACTTTTATTACAGCACTGCAGGGGGGTGTGTTAATTCCCATAACCAAAAATAAGATACAATATAGCCACCTGGACCTTAGTCCAATAGCAGGCAGCTAATGTAAGGGCAAGGGAAGAAGCCATAAGGGCCATGCTACTTATGGGTCCCTACATTAACACAAGACTTCCTCTGTTATATTTAATTTGTATCTGCTGACCTTGTTGTGGCTAGAGTTAATGGACAGAGAGCTATGCTTACTAGCAGCTTGAATTAGGTACATGTACCAGCATGGGGCTGAGCAGCCATTAGATCATGCATATGACCTACATCTTTAACTAACTGCTTTATATTGTTTGTAAATAATTGTTAATAAGAACACATATAAAGAAAGATAACCTTATAATATAATAAAATGAGAATAAATTCAAGGCAATTCTGGGTAAAAATGTAAGAAAATGTATTAATGTGAGAAGGTGGTTTAATAAAAGGCTTAAATATTAATACTATGTGCCAGACTACATTTGTGAGTATTAATTATTAATTATGTGAGTATTATTATTAATAAATCAATGGATATTGACAGTAGAAACAGTAGAAACTCTGTATGAGCTACTCCAGCCCTTGTCAGTGCTGTACAACTTTTAACAGGTGCATTTTTTCTACAGTAAAAAATGTAATATGAAATTTGCTTTTATATACTGTTTGCTTAAAGATTTATATGGATTACTAGTCTAGAACAAATTTGCCCTTGCAGTATTTAATTAAATGTGCCTAATCAAGTCTTGTACCCATAATCACTGCTTATAATATTTTGTGAACTACTCATATATAGACAACATATTTAAGCAACGTTTCAGATCCAGGATGCATTCAGTGCAAAGTCTAGAAGCACTTGGTTCTTACTTTCCCTCTTAGTTTAGGCTTTTGAGGTCTTGTTTCCAAAACAACAAGAACTGCAAATGTACTTAAAGGTGTACACATCTTCAGGCACAGCACTCTGTTGATCTTTTATCTTTGTCCATGTTGTGTTTAAGATTTAAACTCATATAAAGTCAGTTTATTGGTATTGACCTGTTTCTGAGTGAGATCATTACGACAGCCCCAGTACTGATATGGCAGCAGCCTAGAAAATGAGCTTGTGCCCCATATTTCAACAGTGCCATTATTGTTTATGTTTGAAGTACATGTTCGAGCATAAATTAACAAATATTTAGTTATATGTATCTTCCTCGGCTGGGTTAGAGGCTATGTAGTGAGATTGATTCCAAGGCTAGAAAAAGCAGCTGGAGGCATGATCTGGCCTAGAGACATATGCTACAGTACATTCAAGATGAAAATTCTGTCATGCTAGAAATCTACCTCATACACACAATTAGCCATAGTACTTCCATCAATATAGCATTGTCTGTAGTGAATTGCATGCAAACTTTGATATTGATGATGTTCCCTGCACACAAATGCTATAAGAAGCACCTGGGGTGCTTATTTGCATATGCACTAGTAAATCAAGGGCAGGTTGTGGCAAATGGAATTGTGTGGGCATCTGCAATTCAGCTGGAACTCTGCTCCTAAATTTAAAATTTTAGTTAAAATGTCAAATTGCACATTGTTCCTTGTGCATTTACATCGCTTAGTAAAGGAGCACTTAAATGCACTATATTTGCACAAAAGAGATGTCATTACTGTATTAATTACTAAATTGCTTAATTGTTTGTATCTTGGGACTGTTACAATTAGCTTCACAATAAGCATGTGCATATTTGCACAAAAGAGATGTCATTACTGTATTAATTGCTAAATTGCCTATTTTCAAAATTACTCTAGTGTGGACACTACTATATTGCAGTTTTTTAAAATAAACTTTCAGAACTTGTAAATTCCAGAGCATAGATTCTGACTTTTCAGATATTGATATAGCTCTTACATGTGCTCAAAGTAAGGAGCAAGTGTGAGTGATACATTGTAACAATTCCTATCATTTACATGCAAGAGAAAATATTCTAATATGTATATAACTTTTCTCTATGTGAGAAAGCAGATATTTGCCTGTAACACAGTTGTATTTAAAGGGAGAAGAGAAGTAAATTGCCCACAAAAGCAAAAATTGTGTATTAAACATATATGACATAGGCTGTTGGTTTTGTAAGCAAATATTAACCAAAACATCAAAAAATTCTATTTTGCCATGGCAACTTCATCTGAATAATTTAATGGAGACTATTTCAATGCATGTGAACTAGAAGCAGTAGTCAAAACATTCCAATCCCAAGTGTCTCAGAGCATTTAGTCAATTGGTTATTCAACTTTCATTCTCAGAGGGAAAGAAATGTGACCCATTCTGTTACCAAACACCACAAAAGCATAACATCAGATGTCAAGTATCTGTTCATTATTTTCATATAATGGCATCAATGACCCAGCACATTCCTTCCTTTTATACTTAAAGGCAATACCATAATCCTATTAGCTAGTTCCTTAACACTTAAGCTAAAAACTCAATAAAATATGCAGGCTAAGAATAATTTCCCTTTTACCCAACATAGCTGCTAGTATTTGCATAGCAAAGAACGAAGTAGCTTTTATTTTTTCTTTCCAACTTACTTTCCTGATAACTTACCAAAGTGAAAAATAAATGTCTGCATTTTATCTTAGCAAGGATTGTTGGGTTGTTAGAGGTCATCTCTGCTGCTGAACACCCAAAAAAGAGCATACTGTTTTGACTCCTCAAAGCACTAAAACCCTTTTTTGCAAACTGCCACATTCTTATGCTTTGATAAAAATTATATTTCTAAACAGTTATATACAATTGTATTTTTATACAAACTATGAGTAAAGGTTTGCTGTGTCTTCCCACAGATACACAATAGCAATGGGAACATAATAAATGGTGCTATTTATCAAACTGTGTAAATACTGGTATAAATTAAAAATGCTATTGATGAAGCCATGCTATTCTTCTTACGTATGATGTATGTATCTTGGGACTGTAACAATTAGCTTCATAATAAGCATGTGTATATTTGCACAAAAGAGATGTCATTACTCTTTTTGTATTTGATATTTTTTTTAATTTGTAGGTAACAGACAAAAACAGACAATATCAAAAGTAGATGCATCTAGTGCTGCTATTCAACAGTTCTGCATTTTTATTTTCAACCATCAAGATTTTTCTTCTATTTGTGAAAATGCACCATAACAGAGGTTTCTTTATAAGAGCATCATATTTATCATTCCACATTATGGTGCAATACATGGGTATATACATTGAACATACAGATTAACAACTAACAACCAAAACAAGATTTAAAGAGGGCACTGCCCAGGTGCTTGAGATCTAAGAAGAGAGGAGTTTGAGACATAAGGTGTAGGACAGGGAGTTAAGTTAAGAAATGTGTTATTGTGTATTGCATTTAGCAGCATATAATGTACACGGCCTATGTTAAACTAGATGAGGGTAAGCTTTTCTACAAAAAAAAAAAAGGTCTTTTGAAGGCAGAAAAATTTGGAGAATATGGGAGAGAATTCCAGAAGGGGTGCGACCCTAGAAGATTTTTGATTATATAAAGAGGTAATGAAAGGGAGCGTAACAAGTTATTTGATGAGTATCTACGCATAAATTCAGATATGTACAGTGGGGTAGAGTTATTGGGGAAGATTCACTAAAGGACGACAATTCGCCAGTGTTACCATCCGCAGGGACATCACCTATACACTAACAGGCACGAATTCGGTAGCGAAAGAGACCATCGGTCTCGTTCATTCGCCCTCTATAGACAGGCAACTTTTCGGTCTAGCAAAAGGTTGTTACTTTGTAAATTCAGTAAAGTGCAGATTTTACTGAACATAACTTTTGCCAGAGTTGGCTTCTCCACCTTAGACCAGGCGAAGTGCTAAAAAGAAACTAGATCTTCCTCAATCTTCTGTCACTTACATCATATTCTGTCTGACGAAAATGCATTAAAGTTCAAAAAACACTGAGACTTTTCCTTTTTTCAGCGTGATTGCCTGCAAAAGTCCTAATTTAGGGGCACATTTACTAAGGATCGAAGTGAATATTCGAATAAAATTCATATTTAAAATTTTGACGTCATTTTGGGCTACTTAGACTACCGAATAGGCCAAAATTTGATTTGAATAGAAAAATTTTCTTAAAGCTGCCTAATTGCCATTGTAGCCTATGGGGGACCTCCTAGAACCTGTCCTGAAATTCGAAAGATTTTAAGCACCATCGAATGTTTGGAACGATTTTTATTTGATAGAAAACTGACCTATTTGATCAAAATAGGTCAATTTTCGATCAAAAAAGCCCGTTGAAAAAATTTGATGGTCTAATTTCAAAGTTTTTTCACTTCGAAATCCGACCACTAGTAAATCTGCCCCTTAAACTTTTTTTGGGTAACCGGTTTTCTCCAGACATTTCATAACATATGGAATATTCATTTTACAGTGGGCTCATGTGTATTTATACATATATGTATGAATTTATTACATTAACTCTCTTGTTTTTATTAAGGTTCCCTGGACATTTTTCAAGCTTTTGCGCCAACATTTATATTAAAGACCTCAATGCTAGGCACAAATGAACGCTAGAGATTCTTCGCTATGAAAAGTATCACTAGCGAAAAGTTGCCAGCGTTTGGCGCCTACGACGCAACTTTGCTTATTAGTGAATTAATGAAGAGGTAGCAAATGTGTGCCTCGTGAAGTTGTGCAATGTGTGCAAAGCTGTTGCTGACGACATTTCACCCTTTAATGAATTTGCCCCATTGACTGCTTTGAATGCCAAGGTCAGTAGTCTAGTAGATGAGGAATACAACTAGGATTCTCTTTACTCCAATAAGGATCAAGTACAGTAAATCTTAGTTTGAATCAAGTACAATGTACTATTTTATTATTACAGGGAAAAGGGAAATTATTTTAAACATTTAATTCAAATGGAATCTATGGGAGATGGCCTCTCGGTAATTCCAAGTTTTCTGGATAATAGGTTTCCAGATAACTGATCTCCTACCTCATAATTTCTAATTATATAATAAAATAGTATAAAAAGATATATGTATTATTGCCACAACACATGATTAGTAGGGTAAACCTAACCTGTCTCCCAACAGTTTAAACCCAGCTCACCTTCCCTATTAGTGGGTGAACAATCCAGTGCAATCCAGAGCCACAAAGAGATTAGTCAAATATGTTCTCATACTATTGTTATACAACACTGGCAATGTCACCACATAACGCAATGATGTATGTGGGATACGTGTAAGTAACGATGCATATAATAATCTGCTAAAGTGGCTGCTACGACTTAATGAGGTTATATTGGCAACCTGGACCTGTCAAAATTAATTTCGGCAAAAAACAACGATGGTGCTAAAACACTGGCCTGGTTGGCTGTTTTGGCATAAAGGTTCTTAGGTTCTTTTTGTATTTACAATTTATATGCATAGTAGCCGTTTTTAAAATTATGCATAATTTCTAGAATGCATAATTTTTTGTTTTGCATTACTAGCAACTACTGTAAATATAAAATGCACCCTTTTGTAGAAGATATACTGTATTTAGAAGCCAGACAGGGTTTCCATTACTTATTTGGAGAGTACAAATGTCAGATATCAGGGTGATCAGGTAGTATTATGTCAGCTTTCTAAAATAAACATAATACAATTAGTAATAATTTCAGTTACATGGCTCCATAGAAATCAATAGGCAATAAGGATAATACATGTCATATGTGCAGAACAAGGAGTATCAACGAGAGCCCTTGAGCTGATGTTGCCCTCCATGCAATTTTTATCGATGACAGGCTGCCTAAGAAGTACACAAGATTTCTTGTATGACATAATTAAATCATTATCCTTTATTATCATTGTTGTTTCTGCTGGTGATTAAATCCCAATGTGATTGCAAAATATGGGCAAGAGAAAAATGATTTGCAAAGAGAAAATACTTTGTGCATTTCTTTTCCAGCTAACACTATTTATTACATGCCAGAGATAATTTGGGTATTTCCTTTGGAAGCTGTGAGACAGCCATTTTACTGTAAAAAAAAAAAAAAACCTCCAACTGTGCAGCATTCCATGCTTACAAAGGAGTTCAAAGACTGGTGTCCAATTATTAAATTGTTTGCTTTCACTCAAAGCTAAAATAGAAAAAAGTTAATTGGTGCTCTATTTCCCACCATGCCTCAGACACACTCATCACTGTCAGGAGCTAAAAGGCTATATTTTACCCTGGGGGTATAAGGAATGATAACCTTCAACTTTTCACTAATTCAAAACTCCTTTTGTTATTTTTATTCCAAAACAATTTTAAGGAACAATCTCTTCAGAAATAAATAGATAGACTAATAGGTACCTGTTGTCACAAAATGTGTGCTACTTCTAATCTTAATAAAACTTGGTTTTATATATGAGCACCAACAAACCCATACAGAGGATCAAATACATAAGCAAACATTTAAAATGTGTTCCTCTGTTTGGGTTTTTAGGTGCATAAGCCACAGTCAATTCTTATTAAAGTTAATATATCTTGACATTCCTTGGTATTAGATGCAATAAAGCAAATTTAACTTTTCAGGAAAGAGTACATATAATAGCTAACATGCAGTAATGTGTGTATGTGACTTTTGCAAGAAGCACATTTATTTATCTCAATATGTGACTTCTGATGCAAACATCAAAGGTTCCATCACTACGGGACACATACTTAAAGGAACAGTAACAGTGGCGTCACTACTCGCCAGGTGGCCCCGGTACAGGATGGGCACCCGGGCCCAGAATCACATTCTGGAGTGCTGCTAACATGCGAGCTGTAAAATCTCCTACTGCCCAGCAAAACATGATAACGTTTATTACACTCTGGTGAGTCCAAAGGGGGTGCATGCCCGGGTATGATCGCACCCCCCCTGCACCCCTGGTAGTTACGCTATTGAACAGTAACACCAAAAAATTTTTGTTTTAGAGCAATTAAAATATATTGCACTGTTGTCCTGTACTGGTAAAAGTTCTGTGTTTGCTTCAGAAACTATACTTTAGCTTATATAAACAAGCTGCTGGGTAGCCATGGGGGCAGCCATTCAAAGCTGAGAAAGGAAAAAAGGCACAGGATGCACATCAGATAACAGATACGCTCTGTAGTAAACAATTAAATACTTCAGTGCTTCTGTTATCTACTGAGTATCCTGTGCTTTAATGACTGCCCCATGGGTACACAACAGCTTGTTTACATAAACTATAGTTGTGTTTCTGAAGCAAACACACCAGTTTTAGGGTAGTTGCAGATGGGGAGATTAGTCAGCCAGCGATAAATCTTCTCAAATCTTCTCTACTTTGGGTGAATAATTTCCCCAAATGCCTTCCCGCCAAGAATACGAATTGCCAGCGGCATGGCATACGAATCCCTTTGGATTTCCAAAGTCGCCCAAAGTTGGAAACTTCGTATTGCCATTTGTATGCCATCTTGCGACAATTCGTATTCTTGCCAAAGTATCTACCCGTAATCTCCCCATCTGCTACTACCCTTACTAATGCAAGGCAACACTACATTTTTAATTAATAATACATTTTAACACTTTACACATAACACATATATAAATACATTAACATATGTTAATTAACATATTAACACTTTACAAATGCTTGGGTCACTTTATAAGCTGTACAGCAGTTTCTTTCTTAACCCTGATATCCAAGCCCCTAAATTTGACTCAGATTACTTATGCCATTAAGGCTAATTTATGAACACAAGTCTACTTGCAAAGCAAAAAAAAGAATGAAAATCTAAAACCAATCAGTTGGTTCAGCATCACTTAAAGATTTGTGTGTATAGTACAGTGCAAAGCACAGGCCCCTGTAATCTGTGTAAATACTGTAAAATCTTCCCCTACCATATATTCCTTCCATACAATATAGCAAAAAAAACTCAAATAAAACTCAATATGGCAAAAAAACTCAAATGTTATTGGCCCTTTAAGTTCCTTTATAACCCACTTGTCAGGCTTGTGGCATATAAGTTTGCTAAGGGCTAGCTTTTGCAAAGTGAATATTGAAATATTGTAACAGAGAATGGGGAGGCACCATCTTCAGTACTTCATTACTCTTCTTAAAGTGAGCACCGCATTGGCGCAAATGCAGTTGGAGCAATCTTATGGTTCATGACAACTGAGCATGTGCCGCAAGTGACTGAGATTGCCAAAGGGAAGGAAGACGACCCGACGATTACCGAAGCATCGGAAGATGGCGCCCGTGAGCTCTGCTGCTCTGACTCTGCATGTGCGGTGAGTAATCCTACAGGGAACACAATTCTGGCTTAGCAGGGGGGTGCAGGGAGGAGGACCAGCCTGGGGGGGGGGGCAGTGGGGACTTTTGACCATGGGGGGTTGAATTCTCCTTTAAGGGGATTTCTGTTATATGATTGGAAATGCAAGGTTCAACATTCTTTATCAGAATGCACCAATCCTGTTTCACATGATGAAGGCAAGTGCATGATCAAGATAAGTGCAGCACCTTGCATCTTATTTTGCAAGTAAAAAAAAATCAAAGTTAAAAGGACGGGTTCGATGCCCAAGTATAGCTTTAGCTAATTATCCCTGGGTTTTTCCTGAATTACTCCCTTATTGTTTGCAAATGAGTTGTTAAACATACTTTCTATTTAAGCTATACCTTGGTCTACACATTTTTCAGAACAGTGTATACTGATTATAATGTAATGATTATATGGTGACAATATAACCTTAAAACTTTTCAAAGTCCTGTAAATTCTCATTAGTTTGTTTTCCAAATGGAACACCAAGAAAATGCATTTAGTTAAATGTTATTTCTGTGTTTAAAATTGAGGTGCTAACAGTTATAATGAGTCTATATCACCAAATAATGAACCATGGACAGTACCAGGTCATAAACAGGAACAAGAAGGTGATATTCTTTGCTTATAATGATTCCATTGGTGCTAAGGTACCTGCTGTACATATTGGAATATACTACATCCATGAAATATACACATATTTGCTAAATAAACAAACCAACACTAAGGGGCAGATTTATCAAATTCACATGAAGGATTTGAATTCGAATTTTCAAAAAGATTCGAATTAGAATTTTTGAAGACCGTTGTTCTTGAAGATTCGAATATTCGACAGTCGAATAACTTTCCCTTTAAATTGCCTAGTTCGCCATATTCAACCTACCGAATTGGATTTAGCTATTTTTGATGGAATAAAAATATTCGATCGAATAGTTATCGATCAATCTAATTATTTCTATTCGATCGTTCGAATTGTGGTAAAATCCTTCGAATTCGATATTCGAAGGATTTCAATTTGACCACAATTCGATTGGTTGAATTCAAGGGTAAATTCACCCTTGAATTCGACCAATAGTAAATCTACCCCTTTAAATGTCTGCTCTGTTGGATTGGACTCATCATGTCTTTTACAGAGATTAAACCAGTGGCACTGCAGATGGCATGAAAGAGTCCAGATAGGATGATGAAAAGGACATTCTTGGCAAGATCAATTTGCACACACATACAAGCATGAATATTAAATTGTATGTTGAAAGCAGAATGATAACTACAGTATTTCATTGCAGAAAAGTAACAACAGATGCTAATTGCATCTTTAAGCAGCCATGTGGTGTATATGTATTTTGAAGAAAGGTGAATGGAAAGAAACCTCAAATTTTAGCCATTTTTCAACCTTTTTCCATTGTGTATAGTATATAATTTCACTACCCCTTACTGACAAGTACACAGAAAGGAATCTTATTTGCAATTTTGTGGCAAAGAGATAAAAGTTCAGATATTATGATACTGTATGTCTATCTTTCTATGAACAAGTTAAATTGGAATTTTTCCAGCATAGTTTTTTATTGGTGTATATGTGATTTTGCCGATCCCAACAGTATCTGACAGAACAGGGTGGCATTTACCTCCCACAGCCCACTTTATTCTCCACCTGTGGTACTGAAGCATACAGTACATCATAAAGCCATGTGCCAAAAATCTATGCACATACTTCAGAGTTTTGAAAGATCTGTTTTTTTTCTAATGTAGTAAAATAAATTAATTCAACCATCAATAAAGATGCTGAGTTCTAACTTATGTGCCGTTAGTAAGAAACTGCTAAACTTCTGAGCACTTTCAAAACAATGGTTCTCTTGAATTTCTCTCCTCTCTTCTCTTTTCCATTGCAATTGGCAATATTCCTTAACAACTGTATCAGTGGCAAGTTTAAGTTGCTTTAATACTGTTGGAGGGACTGTAACAGAATCACTTCCTTTCTGCTCTATAACACTGAAATAATGAGCACAGAGCAAAGAGATACAGAATGAATCAGAAAATATTTTTAAAAAAAGTCCATTTGCTTGCTGCCCTTATTGGTTGAGTTTAACATCATAAGTTTTAAAAGCATATCTTAGGTAGAAATACATCAGCCAGAAAAGCCTTAGGCATGTTTTATATATAATTACAAGTAATTCATAGACAAACAAGTGCATTCAACAATAAAGACATTTTAACTTATATGCTCCTCCCCTCCAAACTTTGCAGGTATGTGAGCTAAAAATAAAAATGCTTGGGGTCTGGTGCTTTATGAAGATGGCTATTTCTGTAACATGTAATACCATCTCTAAAATGTACTACGATACTTTAAATCATGAATTTTTAGACTTCCATCAATATTAAGTATAGTTATAATTTTCCCCTAAATTCCCCAATAGTTGGCCATAGTAGGGATATTCTCACAGTTGTGGACCCAAGACAGTTGATCTATTAGCACAGGTTTAAGGAGATTTAGTGAAAACCACTTACAATGTACTGGTTTTATTTCAGTGGTGTATGCAAGAAATATGTAATATGTACATTTTCCTGCAAGGGAATTACATTCTGTACAACAGATATGCGGTGTTGTTACAATGAAAGTAAAGTACATATGTCTTTGTAAGTCCTATCCTACCCAACTTGGCTTATTGTACATGGGTAATTTACACCTTAGAGTAGAAATCAGCCAAAATGCAAGCCAAATAAAAATGAAGCAAACTTGCTATGCATCTTTGCTTATGCCTCTTTATAGATCCCTAGTAAGGCCTCATCTGGAGTATGCAGTGCAGTTTTGGACTCCAGTCCTTAAGAAGGATATAAATGAGCTGGAGAGTGCAGAGACGTGCAACTAAGGTGGTTAGTGGGATGGAAGATTTAAATTATGAGGGTAGACTGTCCAGGTTGGGGTTGTTTTCTCTTGAAAAAAGGCGTTTGCGAGGGGACATGATTACACTTTACAAATACATTAGAGGCCATTATAGACAAATTGCTGGGGACCTTTTTACCCATAAAGAGGATCACCACACCAGAGGCCTTCAGACTAGAAGAAAAGGACTTTCATTTGAAGCAGTGTAGGTGGTTCTTCACAGTGAGGACAGTGAGGTTGTGGAATGCACTACCGGGTGATGTTGTGATGGCTGATTCTGATAATGCTTTTAAGAGGGTCTTGGATGATTTCTTGGACAGACATAATATCAAAGGCTATTTTATACTAAACTCTATAGTTAATATATGGCCATATATAATTTATGTGAAGTTATGGAGGGGAGTGTGTGTGTGTATGGATGATGTGTTTTCATTTGGAGGGGTTGAACTTGATGGCTTCTCCTGAATCTCTCCCTGGGTCATTAATACCACATTTTCTTAGGTTAAATCAGAATAAAGCAGAGAACTAAATCCACCAATACAGGCTAATACCATCTCATTTGGCAAGTTTGCCAAGCATATAAACTCTTCCACTAATCCAATCACAATGGCACATTGTAATTCTTCAAAGAGGTGACATCATGTTTACAGAGGTATTGATTCTGTGTAGCTACTGTGATAGGATTACCAATGTGTCATGCAACTCCGAAACACAGTTGTTACTTGTGAAAGTTGCATGAATGGATGTGGAACCGCTGGGGTACAGATGTGAGAACAGCATTGTATGTGGCAGACAGGTGGTGTTGAAGGCCCCTGCCTCTATTCAGGGATGGTTTCTCCACCTTGACATGAATCACCTCTTTCATGCCTTGTTCAAACCATCGGTCTTCTTTATCCAAGATTTGTACCTTGCTATCTTCAAAAGAGTGTCTCTTGTCTTTTAGGTGTAGAAAGACAGCTGAGTCTTGCCCTGTAGAGTTCTCTCTCCTATGCTGAGCCATTCGCTTGGTGAGCAGTTGTTTGGTCTCCCCAATGTATAGATCTGTGCACTCCTCTCTACACTGGACTCCGTATACCACCTTGCTTTGTATTTATTTTCATGTTGGATCCTTTGGGTGTACCAGTTTTTGTCTCAGTGTGTTGCTAGGTTTTAAAAACACAGGGACGTGGTGTTTGTTGAAAATTAAAAATGTTGAGTTTCTCTGACACTCCAGCTACGTTTCTCTGGGCAGGAATTTCTTTTGTTGTTCCTGTTGGGCTTGGTTTCTGCTGTTTTCACAAAGGCCCAGGCTGGGTAGCCACACGCTTTCAAAGCTCCTCTGAGATGTTTTTTCTCTTTGTCTTTAGACTCTGTTTCAGCTGCCGCATATTCCGCCCTGTGGTGCAGAGTTCTAATGACACCCGGTTTGTGTTCCAGTGGATGGTGAGAATCGAACAACAGATATTGATCTGTATAAATGGGTTTCCTGTATACTTCCATTTTCAAGTGACCCTTCTTGGATGCATATCAGACAGTCCAAAAAGGTAAGTTTGTTCTCGTGGACATCTTTACTTGTGAACTTGATGTTATAGTCCACTGAGTTAATAAGTTCTGTAAAGGCCACTACTTCATTGGATTTTTACCCAAGCTTCATCCACATACCTGAACCAGTGACTCGGTGTTGTTCCCTGGAATGTAAGTAAGGCTCTTCTTTGCACTTCCTCCATGTACAAGTTAGAGACCATGGGAGAGACTGGAGAACCCATTGCACAGCCATGTTTCTGTCTATAAATAGGTCCTTTTATTTGAAGTATGTGGTGTTAAGGCACAAATCTAGCAACAAACATACTTGGTTAGGACTGAGCTTTGTTCTCTCTCATGTCTCAAGATTAGTAGATTACCTCCACTGCCATCTCAGAGTCGAAGCCCTGCTCACCTTCTCATAAAAAGAAATTAAATTAGTCCGGCAAGATCCATTATGCATAAAACCATGCAGGCACAAACTCATAGTAATATTATTTGCAATAACATCTAGTATCTTATCCCTTGGTGCCCCTTTGAAAAACTTTCTATCCACTGACGTCAAATTAACAAACCTATAGTTTTGAGACTTAGGGGCAAATTTACTAATGGTCGTATTTCGCATTTTGGGCTATTCGATAGTTGAAGTAACCCAAAATTACTTAGAATTTCAAATTTTTAAAATTCTTATTATATTTGAATATTCACTTTGACCTTTAGTAAATGTGCCCCTTAGAATGGAAGCCTTTTTCAATAGGGACGCCCCATTAGCAATTCACCAGTCTCTCAGCACAAAGCCAGACATCAATTAATCCTAAAAAAGAGGTTTGGCAATCACAGAGCTAAGTTCATTTAGTATCCTGGGATGAATATCATCCGGTCCTGGACATTTGTTTATCTTTACATGTTTAGTCTCATTAGAATTGCTCTTGCATGAACTATGCATCATTTGTTGTATTACTACAATTTTGACTATTGGGAATTAAAACTTATTTAGCTTCTCATCAACCAACTGAACCCTCTCTGGTATTAAGGGTCCAACCCCTTCATGCTTAATTTTTTACTATTTACATATTTAAAAAAATAATTATGGATTATTTTTACTCCTTACTGCAATACTGCTTTTCTGGTAACTTTTTTGAATGATGTATTGGCATCTTTGTACCCAATAAATGTTTCCATTGTCCCAGCTAACTTGCATACCTTAAGAGCACTTCTTTTCTTACCCACCTCAACACCAAAACTTCTATTGAACCACAAAGGTTTTACTTGGTGATGACGGTCCTTGCTTACAAGGGGAATATACTGACATGTCTTTTTATTTATTAAGCAGGATTTTAAAGACATTTTTGTTCTCTGTTTAATCCTGTGAATAGCCTTTCCCAGTTAATAGGTAACAGAGATGCCCTTATAGTTTGCACATCTAAAATTTAGAGTGTTAGTTACTCCCTTATAGAGTTTTTTCTACAACATAATCTCAAAGGAGACCATATTATGATCACTATTCACTAAATGCTCACCAAGGCAAATGCTAGATATGAGTTTGGTATTATTAGTTATTACAAGGTCCGAAAGAGAGTCATTCCTCCTAGGTTTTTGAACAAGCTGAAATAAAAAGTTGTCATTCAGCATATTACAAACTTGCTAGTTTTTTCTGACTTGGCAACCCAGTTACCATGGATTGACCCAATTACCCCAGTCAAGGTCTGGATTATTAAAGTCACCCTTAATAATAACTTTTCCTAGGTGTGAAGCCACTTCTATTTGCAAAATGAGCTGGGCTTCATTCTCATCACTTATATAAGGTGGTTTGTAGCATACACCAATGATAATTTCTTTTTAACGTTTTGCCCAGTTGAAATGTCTACCCAGAGGGATTCCACACTCTCTCAGTGCTATCCATGGTTATTTCTTTAGAGCAGTGCTTTGATTCAGACTTTAAATACAAACTCCTCCACCCTTTTTAATCCTTTTGTTCCTCTTAAAAAGGGTGTAACCAATAAAATGTACAGCCCAGTCACGTTTCATCCCACCAGATGTCAGTGATATCAGTTATATCCTAATTTTTATAGCAAACAATTAACTCTATCTCTCCGTGACAAACTCAGTGCATTTGCCAGCATACAGTGAAGGTTACTACTTTTCCCTTTGAAATTTCCATTACTTAATCTATTAATTACATAATTAATCCTTAGCTGGTAAATTGTACACCCCCCTACTGACCCCTTTGTAATCCCACTGCCCTGTCTCCCCTAGCTTCCCCTTAATTCTTTAACTCACCCACCCCACTCCTAGTTTAAACACGCCAAAATGTTAGCCATTCTTTCCCATAGTCACTGAGGTGCAATCCTTCATGACTATATAGGTTGAACCCAAAGAAAAATCAGCGCAGTGCTCTAGGAACCAAAATCCTCCTTCACCTAAGCTTTAGCCACACATTTAGCTCCCCAAACTCCTGCTGTCTTCCTAAATTTGCCACAGACAAATTTCAGAAACAATTTAAATTGGAAGACTTTGCCTTAATCTTAGAGCCTAGATCCCTGAACTCACTCTTTAAAGTCCTCCATCTACCATTAACTTTGTCATTAGTACCATATGTACTAAGACAACTGGGTCATGCCCAGCCCCACTCAATAATTTGCCTACCTAATCAACCATATGCCAAACCCTGTGACCAGGAAGACAAGAAACTGTAACTGCAGACCAAATAGCTTACTATTATTATAATCCTGTATGCCAGTCATGCAAGTAAATATGCAGTGGGCATAAAAGTGAAACCCATAAAAGTAAAATCCATGGCACTCTTCTATTGAAGTGATACTGACACTAAAAAATACTACACTACTACTAAAACTTTTTTTACAGTAAAAACTTAAAGGAAAACTATACCCTGAAAATTAATTTTTGAGCAACAGATGGTTTATATCAAATCAAGTGACATATTAAAGAATCTTACCTACCTGGTATATATATTTAAGTAAATATTGCCCTTTTACATCTCTTGCCTTAAACCACCATTTCGCGATGGTCTGTCTGCTGCCTCAGAGATCACCTGACCAGAAATATTTAAACTCTAACTGTAAAGGGAAGAAGTGTTGAAGCAAAATACAGAACTCTGTCTGTTAATTGGCTCATGTGACCTAACTTTATAGCTTGTTTGGTATGTTTGTGTGCACCGTTGGATCCTAGGATCCCAGGAGGCTGTCCTTATTTTTTAAAATGGCTATTTTCTATTTAGGATTACCCAATGGCACGTGCTAATAAAAAAGTATATTATTATGAAAATGGTTTATTTACATGAAGCAGGGTTTTACATATGAGTTGTTTTATGCAATATCTGTTTATAGAGACCTACATTGTTCGGGGGGTATAGTTTTCCTTAAATTTTTACTGGAAAAAAACATACATTTTTTTAAATTTAATATACTCGAAGCTGTTAAAAGTCTAATTCAGAAAATCTACCATCCTAGACCTGCCAAATGGTCTTGCGCTAGAATTAGCCCGAAAATATGACTATTTCAGGCTTTTCGGGCACAAATTGGAAAAATTTGAGGCTTTCCGGAAAAAGACTGATCGAGTGATTCTTGAAAAATCAGAAAAGAAAGTACAATTTGTATTTTTGTGTTATTTTATTGAGTTTCCCCCCAATCCAAGGGCCACATTTTCCTCTTTTTTGCCAGAGTCCTCAGAGTCCTAGGGCCTGCCGGCCACATGCATCCCCTCGAGTGAGAGAGCAGGCACCCACTCCCTGAGCATACGCATGCACCCCAATGCGGGAAAAAATTCTGGGAACTGAGTTCCCAATGCAGTTTAGGATGCGGCAGGGTAAATTTCACTGCCCTAGGCCCGGGCCTTTGTAGCCTCACCACAAATCCGGGCCTGCCTGATCCAATTAAATCAAGCTTTTTTTAATAATAAATAAGATTATATTCTAGTTTGGTCTAAAGTTAAGGGCCTACTTATCACATTGTGTAAAACACTACAGACAAACATTACCGGTAATGTTACACAGCATGATAAATAGGCCCTTAACAGGCCACTGCAGCACCAATATGGCAGCTCCCTTATAAAGGAACAAGTGGGATCAGATAGGTCATGTAAAAGCATTAGGCAAAAACATCTATGGAGAAATTATAAAATGCTGGCAGTTATATCAGTATATCAGCCACAATCTGCCACATACAGGGTTAAGCTGCTATAAGGGTTAGCTTAAAAAAACAGTAATACCAAAAATGAAAGTGTTTTTAATGGATGGTTCACCTTTAAATTAACTTTAGTATTAAATTAACTTAAGTACTGCATGTTATAGAATGTCTAATTCCAAGCGGCTTTTCAAATGGCCTTAATTTTTTCTTTTTTTAAATTTTTGAATTATTTTCCTTTTTCTTCTAACTTTTTCCATCTTTCAAATGGGAGTCACAGACCCCATCTAAAAAACAAATGCTCTGTAATTCTACAAATGTATTGTTTTTGCTACTTTTTATTATTCATCTTTCTATTCAATTCCTTTTCCATTCAAAAGCTAGTTTTTCATTCAAATCAATGTATGGTTGCTAGGGTAAATTGGACCTGATGACTGAAACTGAAAACTAGTGAGATGCTGAAGAAAAATCGAAAAATAAATAAAAAAAAAAATGAAAACCAATTGCTATTTTTCTCAGTGTATTACTCTCTATATCATACTTTTTTTTTTTATATTTTTTATTTAACAAATTTTTACAAAACAGTTCAAGTGACAGACAAAAAAAATAGAGACATAAAAAAAGTAGATAAGAATGTCACAAAGTATATTAAGAGTGTTGAGAGTATAAATACCAACGCTATTTCATTATCGTACACTTCCAATGTTCATAGACTTG
>CM044432.1:71189869-71218410 GCA_024363595.1 Xenopus borealis | reverse complement strand
GGTCGGGAGATGCAAAGATCCGATCGTGGAATCATCTTACGATCGGATCTTTGCGTCTACAAGTTTGTTTCACTTTGCGCAACAATGCAATGTGCGACCATACAAAAAGACCAGCGACATACACAGAAAAAGACACCCATAGAATCTAATGTAGTTTGCTACAAAAATGACATGTGACAATTACATTTTTGCTATGCCAAAACCATTTAGCAAATTTTCCCACAGTTTCGGTAATTGTTCGGCAAAGCAAAACAAGACAGATTTGCTTATCACTAATCAGAATCTGACATCATGTTACATAAGACATAATATTAGCATGTCAGCATTAGCATGTCGCATTGGGATTGTTCACCTGAGTTGAGTTAACTTTTAGGGGAAAATTCACTAAGATCTGTAAATTCGCTAGCATTAGCTTCGCTAGCGTTCGCCACACTTCAACAGGCGAATTTACGCCAGCGATATGCAAAATCACTAAAGTGCAAAGTTACACTAAGGTCGGCGAATGGTAGCGTAGTTGCGCTAGTGTTACTTCGCTATGCAGAGCGCTGTTACTCTAGCAAAGCCTAATTTGCATACGGCGGGAACTTTAAAGGAAAACTATACCCCCCGAACAAAGTAGGTCTCTATAAACAGATATTGTATAAAACAACTCATATGTAAAACCCTGCTTCATGTATATAAACCATTTTCACAATAATACACTTTTTTAGTAGCATGTGCCATTGGGTAATCATAAATAGAAAATAGCCATTTTAAAAAATAAGGACAGCCTCCTGGGATCCTAGGATCCAACGGTGCACACAAACATACCAAACAAACTATAAAGTTAGGTCACACGAGCCAATTAACAGACAGAGTTTTGTCTTTTGCTTCAACACTTCTTCCTGTTACAGTTAGAGTTGAAATATTTCTGGTCAGGTGATCTCTGAGGCAGCACACAGACCATCATGAAATGGTGGTTCAAGGTAAGAGATGTAAAAGGGCAATATTTACTTAAATATATATACCAGGTAGGTAAGATCTGTTAATATGTCACTTGATTTGATATAAACTATCTGTTGCTCAAAAATTAATTTTTGGGGTATAGTTTTCCTTTAAGTTATAATAGAAGTATATGTTACAGCCACTACATTCCACTACACAAGCCCAGGAAACCTTTAATAAAATAAATAAAGTTGTCCTATTGCCCTACATGTGCCCCCTGTATAGTTGTGTTGCCATATGTTAGGAAACGTAGGGGGGAAGGAGGGTAACCCCCCCGAAAAAATATCGATCTTTTTCAGACTATCACCCTCCTATGCTAAAATACCTCCTATCTATTGTATTGAATTTCGCCTGGTCTGAACAGGCGAAGTAACGTCTAGCATAAGTGGTAACATTCAGGAAAATGTTGATCTTTGCGTAATTACGATCCTTCATTAGTGCGGAACTTCCCCTGGCATATGAAGGGTGTGAATTTGCACAAGTCTATCTTCTTCGCTAGCGAAAATTCACCAGAGTCGTTAGTGAATTTGTGAAGTTGTGAATTAGCGCTAGCGTTAGACGCTTCGCACTTTAGTGAATTTGCCCCTTAGTATGATGTAGAGATTGATATTCTGAGAAATTTTGCAGTTGGTTTTCATTTTTTATTAACTGTGGTTTTTGATTCATTCATATTTTTATTCATCAGCTCTCTAGTTTGCAGCTTCAGCAATATGGTTGCTAGGGACCAAATGACCCTAGCAACTGTGCATTGATTTGAATAAGAGACTTGAATATGAATAGGAAAGGCCTGAATAGAAAGATGAGGAATAAAAGTAGCAATAACAATACGTTTGTAGAGCACTTGTTTTTTTCAAAGCTGGAAAGAAGAAGAAAAAGGCAAATAAATCACAAATTATAGAAAATAAATAATGAAGACCAATTGCAAAGTTGTTGTTCCATTGTCCATTCTCTTACATACTAAAAGTTAAATAAAAGGTGAACCACCCCTTTAAACATTTTCGTACTAACACTGGCCTTTGCAATTAATTTGTTTTCTATATTTAATTCACATAAAATGTTCCACTTAATGCAAAGCACACGCATATCTTGTTCTAAGAACCAGGTTTGTTTATCAGGTTTGTTTATCAGGTTTGTAGAACAGTTATTTGTTAAAAGATAAATCTCCAGAGAAAATGAATCACACTACTGACAAACATTTCTCTGAATTTACCAGGTACACTACGTACACACATATGAAAACTCCATCACATGCATTTTGTTTCAGGGAAATAAAATATTTTTAAAGGTTTGTAAGTGGGGCAGCAATTTGTTTTCTGAAAATAATGATTTGTACTATAGAGTCAAACACCTGCATATTTCTGTTACATAAACAACATAGGTTGAAATTAACTAAAAATATATTTAGTACTATAATGCTCTCAGCTGTACAATCACAAGCTATTGGCATTCAAATTTACTACAGCTAAATACATTGCTATTATGTAATTGCTTATCCTCCAGTAAGGATTAATTCTATCTTACTTAGGACCAAGTACAAGCTACTCTTTTATTATTAAAGAGAAAAAAGGGAGTTTTTTTTCTTAAAAAATAAATTTTTCGATTAAAATGGAGTCTATGGGAGATGGCCTTACCATAATTCAGAGCTTTCTGGATAATGGGTCCCATACCTATACAGAAAAAAGTTAACAAGTAAAGAGCTAATAATACTATTGTTAACTTACAGTATGTACCAAAAAAGCAAGAAAAGATACACAAAAAAGAAAAATCATGTTTGCTTATAATAGGAAATAAGCAGGCACCAACCCCAGACATAAATCAAAATTGTAATGGGAATAAAATGCTGTTAAATTAATAATTAAATAATTTTTAAGATCATTAAGTGGTAATCTTACAGTTGGAACCATATAATGTTATCTAAAGATCTAAAGTTGCTCCATCGTGTAACTCTTTGACAGCCTGAAAAGCAAACCCTGAAGCAGGGTTCATTGGAAGTAGCCGCGATTAGAAAAAAAGGAGTAAAACAGGAAGTGCTGTCATTGTAAACCAGAAGTGACATCATCAGAAGCTTATGGAGAAGATCCGCAACCCAAACCTCAACCTGCAGAACCACAGACCCGCTTCTATACCCGCGCCGGGAACTTCTACATTCAACCCGCAGGGTACCGCAGGATTTTGCGGGTACCCGACCCGATGCAGGACTCTATATCAAAGCTCATCAACCACTTCCATTAAGCATGGATATTGAGATGCCATGTTCATCATAAAAGGAATACAAAAGTGCTTATAGTGTAGTAAATGAATTAAGAAATATAAAAGATCGAGACTACTACTACAATCCAGCAAATACCGCTCATAAAAAGTGAACAGTAGTTTTACATGTTTCACACAATACCTGCCACTCTTCCTCACAGTGTGCATTGCATTTAACTTTGTGACCTGAGTGAGATAATTTAGATTTTTAGGGTTGCCAAGAGTTTCAAATGAAATATTACTACCAAATTTTGGATATTACATTTTTGTATATTGGTGTAAGATGTCCATAAAGCTGTTTCCAATGAACATATTGATGCATTTTCAAAACGTACCCATTGTAGAGTTCTGGGGCAGAATTAAAAGGCATATTACACCCATGTGTGTCCAAGTGAGTTGTGGAACCTACTCGCTTTTTATGCAATTGATTGTTCTGGCTTGCTTCTCAATGGAATTTTTATAATAACAATATTTTATTTTTCAACAAACAGGTTTTTCACAAAGAAAAAGGTTGCCAGATGGCAAGCCTCCAGTTTTTTTCTTAAAAAGTTTAATCACAAAACAACTGAGCTATAGTGTGTGGACAGTATCAAGGCATTATTCAAGGATGATATGTTTCTCTGAGTCCTAGTTAAGGTATTCTAGGTTAGATTTGCATGATATTTAATTAAATCTGCTAGCTAAACCATGTTGCTATTATGTGACAATGCATTTTATAGTCTTTTAATAATTTAGTAATACTTTGTGCCATTAATGGTGCAAACACTACAATATTGAAATAAAATTTGGGTAATCAGTAATACATTTGTTTTATTCACTAGTAAATAATACAACTGATTAATCATTTCTTAAGAGGCATTACAATATAAGGGCCACACAGTAGCTCTGTAGGTAGCAGTGCTGCCTTGTAGCACTGGGCTCCATGCAGGGTACAGTTTGCAAGGTGTTTGTTTGCATGCTATCGAGTTAAGAAGATCCAAGGCACTCAGGTTATAGCAAGCAAGGAACACCTTGCACGTTTATTGCGGAAGTGAGCAACGTTTCGGGGTCACACCACTTTGTCAAGCATACGGTGGTTAGTGAAATCAAACATTTATAGCCTGGACAAGGCCATGATTGGTGCAATTTGGATACATTCATTTACATAATTAAATAGAATGGTGTACTAAACAAAAGATTGAATAAAATCTTTATAAAAGTCCTTTGTGAAAGTGATACGTTCAAAGTAAACAGTCCGTACAAAAAGCTAATAAACGGAAAGAAAAACAGAAATAATCCCCTAATACATACATAATATACCAAAACAAACAGTTTAAAATGTTAAAAATGAATGCTTCTTACCCTACATGACGGGGAAAGCAGTCTATCCCGCCCATACACCGGGGAATCTTATCTGAAAAAAGGAAACCTTTAACTAAAGAAAACATGCCAGGTTATACTCCTCATTCAGCCCCTTAGGGTGCCTAGACTGCAAAAGCCAGATCCAAAAACATTCTCTCTGGTGCAGCAATTTTTTCGTATCACACCCTAATCTGGGGGTCACCCGTTCCAATATCTGCCAGCGCAATTGCGCCACCCGGGGGCCATGAGAGAAGAAATGCCTAGCTAAAAGCATCTCTTTTTTCTCCTTTTCTCCTTCAGTAAACCTGTCTTTTTAGATTGGACCTCACTTGATACAGAAACTATAGGTTTATAATTTCTTATTATAGATTTATGCTCATTTAGTCGTACCTTTATAGATCTCGAAGTTTGGCCCACATAGGCCAAACCACAAGGGCATTTTATGGAATAGATTACATTTGAAGTATCACATGTAAAAAAGCCCCTGATCGTGTGTTTAGTGCCCAGTGATGGATGCATAACTACGTCCCCGTTTATTAGGTTTTTGTACCGACTGTTTACTTTGAACGTATCACTTTCACAAAGGACTTTTATAAAGATTTTATTCAATCTTTTGTTTAGTACACCATTCTATTTAATTATGTAAATGAATGTATCCAAATTGCACCAATCATGGCCTTGTCCAGGCTATAAATGTTTGATTTCACTAACCACCGTATGCTTGACAAAGGGGTGTGACCCCGAAACGTTGCTCACTTCCGCAATAAACGTGCAAGGTGTTCCTTGCTTGCTATAACCTGAGTGCCTTGGATCTTCTTAACTCTACATCATATTGAGGTGGCCGTGCCTCTACCAAAGAGCACCAGGTATCGTGTCTTCCATTCAGGGTGTGCGAGTGCCCATTGTAATTCTGTGTTTGCATGCTATCCCCATGTCTGCATTGGTTTCCTCTTGGTACTCTGGTAAACTACCACATTGCTAAAACCTACAGACAGGTTAACTGTCTCGTGATAAAGCCAACCCTACTATGTGTGAATATGATAGGGACCTTATCAAGTCCACTGTGGCAGGGACTGATGTGAATGATGTTTAATTTCTGTAAAGCTCTGCAAATGTGTCGGCTCTATATAAATACCAGGAAGTAAATAAATGGATTTTGGATGTAAAGGAGAAGAGAGAAACAAAATATCAAGCTAGCACACAAGGCAAGTGCAAACCGGGGTCAAGCCCCTGGAACGTTTATTGCGTCACAATGTTTCGGGGCCGGACCCCCTTCTTCAGGTGATGAGGAGATGAGAAAAGGAGATGAGAGATGCCAGCATGACATTTAGGAGCACATTTACTAATGGTCAAATTTCAAATAAAAAAAAAATTCGAAATTCGACCATGGTAAGTAAAATCCATCGAATTCGACCATCAAATTGAAGAATTTTACCGCAATTCGATCAAATATAAAAAAAAAATTTATTCGATCTCAGCTAATGATTCCCAATTCGGTAGCTTGATCCTGGCGAAGTAGGTGGTTGAATAAAAATTTAAAGGGCAAGTTTTTCGACCATCGAATATTCGAATATGCAAATTAAACGTTTATTCGAATATTCAAATCATTCGAATTTGAATATTCAATGGACGAATTTGCCTAATTTGCATATCCGAAGATTCTAATTCTAATTTATATTAAATTCGATCGAACTTCGAATTATTCATGTGAATTTTGTAAATCTGCTCCATATTGTCCTATTCTCTTACTTCTTGCTATTCAAAGTTTTCTTGTATTTTGTACAACATACAGCATACATTTTCAACCAATAAATATTTTTTTTTAAATTCTATCGGATATATTTTGAGTAATTGGTTTGAGTAAGCAGCCAAAACTATTTGCTTATTTTGTTTACAGCTGCAAACCATAAGCCAGGTGAACATTACTATGCCAATGGAACACCACCTGGGGCCTGTTGCATGTGAGTATGTTCTTACTCAAGCTTAGTTATCATGAAGTACAAGAAAATGTCTGTTACAGGGAAAAGGCTAATCCATAAAAAAATTAAGAATTGTTTGTTTTAACAAAACTCTATGGGAAAATGTCAATGCCATAATTTGGAGCTTTCAGGATAATAAACTGTCTAGATTAGAATAGAAATATCTCTAGCTATATGCGTAATTCTATTTCAGTTGTAAGCACTGGCAGGTTCTGTAGTTGTTAGTCATAGCATTCCTTTTTAATATGAATGACATTATCCATTCCCAAGAGGCCTGTGTCCAGGAAACTGGCAGACATCAGAAGGGTACTTGGCTAAAGAGGATGGTCGGGGATTAGTTGGGGGGGGGGGGCAAATTAGTTATCCAAGGTTATTTATCATGGCCAAAGCCTAGCAAAACAGGAACAGCAGAAAAAACCCTAATGATGACATAAGCCTATACAGGGATACTATAATGTGCCTGGTATAGTTATTCAATTATGTTTAACATGGCTATTCTTGTGGTTCCCAAATTGCGGCGTTAGACCCCCTGTGGGAGACCATAGCAGAGAGCCAGTTATTTTGAAAAGAATGGTAATTAACCATAAAGGTTAATTATGCTGGAATTTTGTCTGAATACTCATTTACTGTCCTAGTTATTCTGGGATCGTTTTCTGTTATTAGCTGAAGGGCTAATATAGCAATGTTTTTAAACATTTCTGACATTGTATTTGCTAAGGGCAATGGACCTCAAAAACATGTAGTTTGAACACCAATTTACTGTACCAAGCATACAGTAATTATGCACAACTACCTAAAGTTTAGCATCCCTTTAATAAAAAAATAGTTTTTGCTGCCTTTCTTCCAAGTGTGTGATATCATTTATATGTATATCAACTCCTTGGCAGCAAATCTGCAGATGAATCACTTCTCTGCTAGTTTGACAACCTTTAATTAAGTTCATTCATGTAAGATACCTTACAGCACAATTGGAAAGATTGTGTTCATCGAAACATAAATCAACAACAGCATTGCCTATATCCTGAAATGAATCATTGTGCTGCAGCGAGCATTAAATGGAAAAAGTAAATACTGTCTAAACAAACAATTCAACAAAAACACATCACGTGTTGTACTAAATGGTCTTGGAAAATACTCAGGATAGGCACTGCATTTTTATAGACAGATACAGTATAACTACAGTCAAACTCCCATTTTATATTTTTTCAGGGGTCAGAAAAACTGGTGTAAAATTCTGGAAGATGTTAAATCAGGGAAACACGTTATGCATTATACATTGGTAGGACTAAAAATTAGGAATAAATCAAGGGATGTAAAGTTGAGGTTTTACTGTAGAATTAATTGTGTGATGATCATGATGGTAGAATAATGTACAGAGATACTGCATAAATGAATTGTCAATAAGGGACATCTGGATTTCTTTGTATAGAAAAGGCTTTCCTTCTGGTGTACTTTGACACTTCCATACAGAGCAAGCATTCAGGACTGTATGTAGGTTTGTATGTGCATTATGTATGTAGAGATTTTGTGTTCCAAATATCAGTAGACGAAGAATGCAGAAACTCTTAAGGCCAGTGGAAAAAGAATAACTTACAGATAGGATAAACTGTCCATACACTTTATCTTTTTTGGCCACCCAAATTGAAGAACTAAGATCCAAAAGAGTCAAGCCTGTTATTCCCAAGGGAAAATTCTAAGAGAAACATGTATCAGTACAGCTTGTTAAAGTTAATGATAGTTAATAACTCAGCCTTTTACTTAAAAGTACCATAAAATATAATGGAAATTTTGATTTCCATTGGAAGGCATGTTCACTCTGCATTGCAATGTAACAATTCACAAATTATATATATATTGAGTACATATTATATTTGGCTAGTTTAGTCAGGTTCAGTGAAGTCTAAATATGGCCTTTTTAGTTACATGCCCTTCCCCAGTACTCATTATGTTACATTCCTAAATGTTACAAAGAATGAATGAAATATTCTGCATCAACAGTAATCAAAGCCAGAACCTATCAGCAGTTCATTCTGTCACTTATTGTGTGCAATACAATGCTATAGTAGCATGCTTGCCACCATTGTGAGCAGGTCTTTGTGATGTGAGAATGGTTTTTCAAATAGTTGCTTACATGATTACTATATTTGCATGCAACAAACCCTTGTTTTATTTTAGCCTAATAACCAGGGATGGATTTACATAGCAGCTGCACCTAGGCCCACTGCCGTTCGTCGCCCCCATACTCTGCCCTTTATTCGTAATTTTCATCATCAGGACTGGAGCAATGGGGATTGGCGCCTGGGAAATTTTAAAAACTATTGTATCTCCTGCATATCCCCAGTGTTTCTGAACCAATGTGGGTGTGGCTGGCAGTGGCGTAACTACTCCCTGGTGGGCCCCGGTACAGGATGGGTACCTGGGCCCTCCTGTTGGGCCCATACCTCTATAAATCCCATCTAACTGCCTGCCATAACCATTATTGTTGCTCCAACTGGCCCCAAGGGGCTGGGGGCCCTGGTGCAATTGCACCCTCTGCTCCCCTGGTGGTTACACCACTGGTGGCTGGGCAGCATGCCGCCCCCTAAAATCCTGCTGCCCTAGGCCCGGGCCTAGGTGGCCTTTCCACAAATCTGCTAATAACGTTTCCAGGGGAATCTGGTACACATATCACCTAGACATATATTATTATATGTATTATATATTTATTAGACATATATTATTGAACCCAGGTACCTGCAGTATATTAGTGACACATGCAAACTATCGCTTTGAAACAACAAGCATCCAAATCTGGCTATATAGCAAAAAGGCTTACTGTCTTCCAATGGGCCCAGAATCATGTAATAACAAGGTGGCTGTCTTGTACTGTATGTCCCAGAAGCCACTTTCCACATTTAGTGAAATGTTTAAATAAGAAAACATAACTTTTCTCACTAAGTAAACCAAATTGTAAATCTAATTAAGTATTCTCTATGCTTTATTATGTTTAGAAATAATGTGCCCCCCCCCCCCCATACCTCTATTTCACAAAATTATACAGATGTTTGAGCTCAGTGTTTGGTATAAACTGATTAGATAAATATGACTTGCTGTAGATAATAATTGTTATTATTTGAAAAAAAAAATTAAGGAATTGTAAACACTACATTATGAATGTAAACCCTAAAGATAGTGATATGGTCACCTAATAAGTATGACTACTTCATTATAAATACATCTTATATGTCAGGTTTAATTGGGGCAAATATGAGCTAATTTATTAAATAAATAAATATTGATCATCCAGTAGAATACAGATAGTGTACCTGTGTAGGTTGTGTGGGAGACAAGTATAGTTTCTGCATAGCAGCTCCACTCAGTAATTTCATACATTATGTATTCATGAGCCATTGCAAATATCTCCTCCCCTTCTCTCTCAAGAATATATGCTAATTCTCAAACTCTTTTAGCACGCTCTGCTCTTATTTTGTGGGTTGTTTTGAGCGTTCCGAGATGTATATACCAGTACCCAATTCTGCTCACTTATTGCTACAAATTCCTCCTATAAATTTGATATTGTGGAAGCAAGAAAAGGGGTCCTGGCAAGGAAATTATGCCCTAGTTGCTAGGCCACTGGGTAGGACTAGCCATATCTGTTACAGTCTTACAGATAAATAATATGGTACCAAGAAAAACTTGAAATATATAAATTCATTTAGCAAATTTAAAAATGGCTTGTGCTAAGCCTGAAACCTTGTCTATTTCTTGGACCAAAAATTTTTTTCACTGTTTTTGTGTTCTGCTGGATTGGATTTACTACTTAAAATGTTAAAGTGTACATCCAACACTGCAACAACAAGTGTGGCACTTTCTTCCCTATTCATAAATGGGGGAGCCACATTACTATCCCACCTCCCATGCTCTAGGAAACAGCTATTGGCTGCAATAGGACCATGTCTTTCCCGCCTTCCTTTTGGCAAGTTGGAAGAACAGGGTTGGCTTTGGAGCCTGAATATTGCACAAGATTTGTTTATTCAGTAAGAGGTGCAGACCACAGCCAGACTAGGGGAAGAAGTGGTAGCTGAATATTGTAAATGACGACAGGGAAAGGGGGGGGGGGGGTGCAATTTGATACTTTTGAAGTCATATCAGGACACATATACAAGCTGGGAACAGATCAGATTTGCAACTGCCTAAAGGTAAAGTGACATTTGCATATTAGGGAAGCAGTTCGCTGGGCCAAAGAGCAGTTAAAAATCTATCTAAGCTGAAACTTAAACAGACTCATACAATGGCAATCCTCTAGCTTTACATGAATCCTCAGATACTTTAACTTTAGGGTTTATTTATGGTTTATACAGGTGCTGATACAATGCGTTTAGATTGTAGGCTCTTGCATGTAGGGCTCACAGATCCTATTTTTACTCTGCAATCCTTGCTTGTTACATTATTGAAAGAACGCGTTCATTACAAATTATTGTAAAGCACTGTGTAATGTGCTGGTGCTATATATAAATAAATGATGACGATGGAATACCTAGGGGGCAGATTTACTAAATGCACATGAATGATTCGAAATTCGAATCAAATTTTAAAAAAGATTGAATTCTCGAATATTTTTGAAGGTCACTTCGACTATCGAATTTTGAAAATTCGATCGAATCGAATGATGCATATTAAGGGGCACATTTACAAAATTCACATGAATGGATCGAAGTTCGATCGAATGAGATCAAATTCCGATCGTTCAATTAAATTGGATATTCGAATATTCAAATTTGGCCTCTTCGATGATCGAATACCGAATTATCGAATAGATCGAATGATCGGATATTCGATCATTCGATCATTTGATGATCGAAGGAATTAAAATTTTAAAATCCTTCTAATGCCTACTTCGCCAGATTGAACCTACTGAATACATTCCCCGCCAAACGCTAAGTCCTGCTCAAATACCTTTCGTACGATCAAACGATTCGGTCGTTCAAATCATACTATTTTTTCGGAGGCCCGAAGGAAAAAGTACAAATTTTTCGTGAAATCGAACGATCGGTATTCGAGCAAAATGATAGCCTAAAACTATTCGGTAAGCATTCGATAGTCGAATGCTTATCGAATATCGAGGAAATTAGTAGGATTTTGGGTGAATGATAGTAAATTTGCACCTAAGTGTGGAGCTCCACAGAGATCCCATTGCATGGCTGCAGGTATTTTTTGAGCTACAGTTGGACCTTTTATAGGTTTTTACTTTATTTTTATAAGCAAATGTAAGGGGTTCATCAAAAAGTCCTTGACACATACACAAACTTTGCTACAGATTCCCTTGCTTATTACCATGATACCCTATTGACTACCAGTTTCTTTTATCTCACATGTGCTCATGGATCATATCTAAATCTAAGGGCCCAGTTACAACCTGAAATCCTTGGGGCTATATTTGGAGTGCATAGCATACATTGCAGGGTCCTACCGAGCTGCTGTTTTACAAAAATTCTTAGCCTTTAATATGCAAAACAAATGCAGATGTGACTGCAAATTGAATGTAGACAGTAATTGATGGACTGCAAACACATTTGACAGGGTTATGGCAGTGGTGCCCAAAAAGTATATTGGGATCTACCAGTAGACCTTTAGTTGGTGATCAGTAGATCTTAAGACACTGTCAACAAAGAGGTTGTCTAAATTACCCTCCTGTTTGACTCAAATATTTATTCTGTTAAACAAGAAATAGCCTTTTCATATATATAAGGAATTCAATATCAATTCTCTCATAAATCAATAAAATATTTAAGTAATATTTTCCATGGAACAAAATGCTAACAATACTATTATGGTACCTGGCTTATAGATCATAACTGGACAATGTCACTAAAAGTAGACCCCTTATTAGTAAAGTATGGGCATTCCTGGGTTATGGGGTGCATTTCATCTACAATTTTTGCAATAGGTATATATATATTATAGGCAGAAGAAAATTGTAAAAATATGTATTTTTATGTTAAAAACTTAGTAAACAGGTCTCACATGCAAAAATAATGAGAACAAACAATTTTGGAATGGCTTTTGCTTCAGCATTGCATAATTGGGATTCATATTCAACAAATGACACATATTAGTAGCAAAGTATAACAGGTTGCTGCATTTTAATACATTTCATTTTAATACATTTACATAGATTTACAGATATCATATCAAGATATGGGGAAGCAAAGCTTTCAATCTTGTCTTCATTCTAAATAAACAACGAAACACTGAGAAAAGGTTATAAGCCAGGTACCGTTTAAAAATGTTGAAATTGGTGACATGGCGTTTTTATTTTTAAACTGGTATGTACAGCATAATACTGTACCTTATTTCTCAAGATTTGAGTCTCTGCTTTTGATTCAGTGGCAGTTATGGGTCAGCGATCATATGTTATTTAATTGAAGGCATAGCTCACCTCTGGTTGCTAGTGTTTATCCTAGTAATAAGGGGCACATTTACGAAGGGTCGAAGTGAATATTTGAACAAAATTAAAATTTAAAGAATTAGAATTTCGAAGTAAATTTGGGCTACTTCGACTATCAAATAGGCCAAATTTCTATTCAAATAGAAAAATTTCTAATTGACACTTCGCCACCTTAAAGCTGCCGAATTGCCATTGTAGCCTCCAAGAACCTGTCCTGAAGTCCTAGGAATCAGAAGGATTGTGTGCCAAACGATGCGATCGAACAGTTTGAGCTATTTTTATTAGATCGAAAATGGACCTATTAGATCGAAATAGGTTCATTTTCAATCGAAAAAAGCCCTTTAAAAATACTTTGAGGGTCAAATTTCAAAGTTTTTTCCCCTTGAAATTCGGCCATTAGTAAATCTGCCCCTAAGAGGCACATTTACTAAGTAAATAATTTGAATTTAAAAAATTTGAATTTCGATGTAATTTTGGGCTACTTTGAATTTCAAAGATTTTTCCCTTCAAAAATTCGACCCTTAGTAAATCTGCCCCAATTATATGACTGAAGCGTCACAGAACAAGACTTTTTTGGCTGTTGGATACAATCCTCCCTTTTGCAAGCCGACATGAGGCAGAAAAAGGCAAATAATTAAAAAGTTACAAAAAAATAAAAGGTTACTGCCAAATGAAAAGTTGCTAAGAATAGGCCTTTCTATAATATACCAAACTTTAATAAACTACTCACTTTTTTCCATTTTTAAGATCCTCCCATACCCAAGAACAGTAGTGTTTGGGCAGATAAGAGGGTGAAGGCAATAGAAGACATTAGGACATACATTTATTTTTATTTTATTTTCTAAAATGTATAAAATTACCAATTTGTGAGAAAAAGTACATGCAATATAGTGTGCCAAAGTTTAGTTTAAAGATACTTTAGATACATACAGTAGGTACATAGATACATCATCGTTGCAATGTGCTAGAAATTCAATATCAACATCTCAGGTCACATGTGCAGTCTGCAAGGATTAAGCTGCCACCTCACAATGCAACTGTGTATATACATAATGCAAGCAATCAGCAAGAGGCTTTGTTAGAAACACCTTTGCATGAAGAGCAAACAATTTTATAAAAATATTAGTTATTTCAATATGCGTATTTATTCATATTTCCCTTTAACATTGCAAAGGAAGCCACAATAAACTCTTTGCACCTGTAAGATTAGCTCAGTTTACCATCTCATAAAACATTTTTGTTGTTTTAAAAATATTTTTCTCATTCATAGGAAGACTCACTGATCAAAAGCAACAGCCTATACCACTGTATATACTCTATCCAGCTTTCCAGCTCTAAAAAACAATTGTTCTCTAAAGCTTTACGTGATATTATTGTTGATATTATCGCTACATTGCATTAGTCAGGGCCTCTCTTATTCATATTCAAGTCTCTTGTTCAAATCAGTGCATGGTTGCTAGGGTAATTTGTGTCCTAGCAAGCAGTTTGCTGAAACTGCAAACTGTATAACTGCAGAATAAAAAGCCAAATAACTCAAAAACCACAAACAGAAAATGCAATCAATTGCAAATTGTCTCAGAATATTACTTTCTACATCATACTAAAAGTTAATTTAAAGGTGACAACCCCCTTTAAAAATAGGGGGGAGCAGGCTGGATAGTGTTGATTGTTCCCATCTGCTGTTACTGCTGCCTTTTCTTAGGGGCAAATTTACTATTATTCCCCCAAATTAGCTCAACCAATTCGAAGTTCGATAAGCATTCGACCATGGAATGCTTATCGAATTGTTTTAGGCTATCATTTTGCTCGATATTCGATTTCTCGATGAATTCGTATGATCGGATACCGATCGTTCGATTTCATGTAAAAATTGTAAAATTTCTTTTGAGTGTCCAAAAATTTCATACGATTCAAACGATCGAACGCTCCAATCTTACGAATGGTATTCCAGCAGGACTTAGTCTCTGAAGCCTATGGGGAGCTTCCCATAGGCTTCTATTACAATTCGGTAGGTTCAATCTGGCGAAGTAGGCAGTCCAATAACTTTAAAATTTTGATTCCTTCGATCATCGAATGATCGAATTATCGAATATCCGATCATTCGATCTATTCGATGATCGAAGAGGCCAAATTTAACATCACGATTTCACAAAAAATTTGTACGATCGGTGTTCGATTGAATACGATCGAACTTCGATCACTTCACATGAATTTCATAAATTTGTCCCTTAGTGTGCACTGATCTGTGAATAGGCCAGAATCCTTAATAGTGAGTTATTGCACATACAGTTTTGCTTATGAGCACCAACTCAGTTTATAATATTTTTAAAATATAGTTTTTAAATGCCTTTCTCTTCTTTTATTTAACTCTTTTACTTCTGTATTAAACCACATAATGTGATACTTAGAGCTTCTACATTTACTCCTTAAGGGAATAAATTGAGAACACTAACAATTTAATATCATTTTAAATGACAACCATTTCTGTTCTGTGTTTTTAGCTGAAAACATAATGCCCCAATCAGTGCTCTGAAATTCATGGTTTTTGTTGCCCCGGTGTATATTTGGTTTTTGCACCAGGCATTAAATGAAATAAAAGTATGGTCACTATTACCCAGGGGTTCAATGACTTGCACATCCTCTAAAGGTATGGGTCATTTGAGATCACTAGATCCACAATAGTATTTTGTACGGTTGGCTCCTCAACAACATGTGCCATAAAATTGTCAAGCAATAAGTTTATAAACGTATTCCTGATTAACTGATCTGGCAGTACTGTTGCTAGATCCCCTTATGTACAGTATTTATACATAGTTATCGTATCACCCGTTAAGCTGCTCTTATCCAGTGTGTACAACTTCAACTTGGCCAGTCTTCATAGCTAATATTTTCCATACCTTTTGCCAACTTAGTTGCTCTTCTCTGCACTCAAAACTGTAAGGCACGTTCTAGATGGGGCCTTACCAGTGCTCTATACAGTGGAAGAATGACCCCTTTCTGCAGTGAATCTATGCCCCATTTAATACAGCTCAAGACCTTATTTGCCCTTGATGCTGCTGACTGCCATTGCTTGCATCAGTCAAGTTTTTTATCTACAAGGACTCCAAGGTCCTTTTCCATTATGGATTTCCTAATGCAGTCATATTAAGGGTAAGTGGCTTGCATATTTTTACATCCAAGGTGCATTTTACACTTATTTTACACTTATTAACAATTAATATAATTTGCCACTTAGCTGCCCAGATTGCGAGTTTAAGATCATGTTGTAAGGATGCTGCATCCTGGATAGAATTAATTGGGCAGCATAGTTTTGTGTCATATGCAAACACTGATACATTACTTACAATACCCTCCCCTAAGTCAAATTTGTCTGATATTACCTATCCTTTATAAATTCATACTGATTGCTGCTCATATATGCCTAATAAATTATTAAAAATATATTATCTAAAAATATATGCTAATATTAAACCTGCCCCTAAGTTGTAAAAGTGATAACCGAAATAGAAGGGCTATAAGGATGATAGTAATTAAAATAATTGATACTGTATTTCACCCTAATATGTGACCCAAAATATAAAAGAGAGAGAACTTTGAAAGCACTGTGGAAGGGACAAATAACAATGATGAACAATCTCTGTACACCTCTCTGTAAACCCACCCTTCATGTATAAGTAAATGATAATAATCAATACTGACACACAATGGATGTTGGGCTCTTTTTGAGGAGGCTAAGACTCAGATAATTTATTATTGAATTCAAACACTGATTGTATTTAAAAAAAAACAAAAAAAAAACTAGCTAATTATCTTTAATATAAGATCAGACTCTCAGAGCACCCTGGGAGGCAGTGGTTTTAATAAGGGTAGTGGGGGAGTGCAAGGAAGGAAAGGCAGGTTATAGTTATAGGGGATTCAATTACTAGAATGGTGGATAGGGTAATCTGCCGTAAGGCCCCTACATGCCGAACAGTCTGCTGCTTGCCTTGTGCTAGGGTTCGGCATGTGGTGGAACGAGTGGACAGATTATTGGGAGGGGCTGGGGAAGACCCAATGGTCTTGGTACACGTAGGTACCAATGACAAAGTTAAAGGGGGTGGTGAAGTCCTCAAGAACGATTTAAAAAAACTAGGTGTAAAGTGTAGGGTGAGGACTTCCAAGGTAATTTTCTCAGAGATATTACCTGTTCCACGAGCAACGCTAAGAAGACAGCGGGAGCTTAGGGAGATTAATGCGTGGCTGAGAGATTGGTGTAGGGAGGAGGGGAGGAGAACTGGGCTGATTTCTCAGTCGGCTACAGGCTCTTTGCTAGGGATGGGCAGCACCCCAATGATGATGGTACAGCTGTTTTGGGTTCAGTAAAAGATTCTGTGGAAGATAGCTTAGATGAGATAGTGGGCAAAGGAAGGGAAAATGGGGGAGGAGATTTGGCTGGGGGTACTTTTAAGGACAGGGAGGACCACATGGCATTTCTTCAATATGGTACGAGTATTAAATGTATGCTTGCAAATGCAAGGAGTCTGACTGGTAAAATGGCAGAGCTCGAGGTGGTTGGTGTGGCCGAAACATGGCTGAACGAGTCGCATGACTGTGTATATCAGAGGCTATACCTTGTTTTGGAGGGACAGAGGCAATAGAAAAGGAGGAGAGGTTGGCAGGATTTGAAAGCTTATATAAAAGAGGAGGTGATTTTAGAAAATGAGGGGGCAGAAATCTTATGGGTGGAGTTCTTCACCAATTCTAAAGAGTCAGCAAATTAACTGTAGGGGTATGCTATAGACCCCCAAATGTAAGTGAGGAGGAGGAGGCTATGCTCCTGATTCAAATAGAAAAGGCTGCTAGTTTGGGTAAAGTAATTATAATGGGGGGTTTTAATTACACAGATATTGACTGGAGCAACAGTGCTGCCAGATCAGTTAATGGGAACAAGTTTATAAACTTTTTGCATGACAATTTTATGGCACAGGTTGTTGAGGACCCTACCAGAAAAAATTCTATTCTGGATCTAGTGATCTCAAATGACCCAGAACTTATAGCAAATGTGCAAGTCATTGAACCCCTGGGTAATAGAGACCATAATGTTATATAATTTAAAGTATGGTGCAAAAAACAAAATATATACTGGGGCAAAAAAATTTAAAAATTCGGAGAAGCTTATTTTAATGCTGCCCTTCAGGGTATTCATTGGGGCATTAAGTTTGCAGCTAAAACACAGAAAAGAAATGGTTGTAATTTAAAATGATATTAAATCATTACTCTTCTCAATTTGTTCCCTTAAGGAGTAAATATAGAAGGTCTAAGAATCATCCTATATGGCTTAATAAAGAAGTAAAGAAGTTAATAGGAACAAAGACAAAGGCATTTAAAAACCACAAATCTGTTGGGACAGAAGCTGCATTTAATGAATATAAACAATATAATAAATGTTGTAAATCAGCAATGTGGAAGGCAAAGAAAGCAAATGAAGAGTTAATTGCGGTGGAGGCAAAAACTAATCCTAAAAAGTTTTTTAAATATATTAATAGTAAAAAGATGAAGGTTGAGAGTGTTTCTCCTTTTAACAATGGTACCAGTATGGTTGTAACAGATACAGAAAAGGCAAATGTGCTAAATCAGTTCTTCACTTCATAGCTGCACTGACAGCTCAACTCTATCTAGTCAGTGGCTGACTCAGGATATGGTTAAAAAAGCTTTAATAAAAAAATTAATGTAAACAAGGCTCCAGGGCCTGATGGCATACACCCCGGGTTCTAAGAGAGCTTGGTTCAGTTCAGTAGACAAGCACTTTTTTCTGATTTTCTCAGATTCACTTTCATCTGGTATGTTGCCTATGGACTGGAGAAAAGCTGATGGCATTCCAATATTTAAAAAGGGATTATGATCGCAGCCTGACAATTATAGGCCAGTAAGTTTGACATCTGTGGTGGGCAAATTATTTTGTTAAAGGATCCCATTCAAAAGTTTGTCCTAGAAAATGGCATTATGAGTAGCAATCATCATAGCTTCATGAAGGATAGGTAATGTCAGACAAATTTGATTGATTTTTATGATGAAGTAAGTAAGATGCTGGACTCTGGGGGGGGCAGTAGATGTGATGTATTTGGATTTTGCCAAAGCGTTTGATACTGTGGCCCATAAATGACTGCTTTCTAAACTAAAGTCTGTTGGGCTTATTGAAGTTGTTTGTACATGGATAGGAAACTGGCTACAGGATCGGGTACAGCGGGTGTGTTAATGATACATTCTCTACTTGGAGTAAGGTTCTTAGTGGGGTCCCTCAGGGCTCGGTATTAGGTCCACTTTTATTTAACTTGTTAATTAATGACTTAGGGGAGGGTATGGTAGGTAAAGTATCAGTGTTTGCAGAAGACACAAAACTATCCAGCCCAATTCATTCCGTCCAGCAGGGCCGGTTTTAAGCACATTGGACCAATTCGGCCCAATTGGGCCCCGCACTTATGGGGGCCCCGCTCCAGTGCGAGCTGATTCCTATTCCCTTAATTCCCCAGTTGCCCAGCCTGCCCCCATCCCCAACTGGAAGCCATCACTTGGACAGAGGGGAAAGCAGGCACTATTTGCCCATCCAGCTCTCTGACCCTGCGACAGACAGCAAAGTTCCTTCTAGGGGGCCCCACCAAAATGGTTCCAATTGGGCCCCGCACTTGGTACGGCCGGCCCTGCCATCCAGGATATGGCATCCTTGCAACATGATCTTGACAAACTGGCAATATGGGCAGCTAAGTGGCAAATGAGATATAATGTTGATAAATGTAAAGTCATGCACCTGGCCTGGGATGTAAAAATATCCAAGCCACTGTGAAATATCCAAGAGCTGTGAAGATGTGGAATTTTCTCCCTGAATCAGTTGTACAGGCTGATAAATTGATAACTTTAAGAAGGTTGGATGGCTTTTTAGTGAGTCAATACAGGGTTATGGAAGATACAAGTTGATACAGGGACTAGTCCGATTAACATCTTGGAGTCAGGAAGGAATTTTTTGGAGAGGCTTCAGATGGGGTTTTTTGGCTTCCTCTGGATCAACTAGCAGTTATGCAGGTTAAAAAAAAAAGTTGAACTTGATGGACATGTCTTTTTTCAACCTAATTTACTATGTTACTATGTTAACTAGTGCCTCAAAACAGGGAATACATGGATTTTCCTGCTGAAGAACTGACTAATCCCATAAAGTCTGCTGTGCCTAAACCATATTTTTTGTTTACATTGCAAATAATTCACTCTGCTATTTAAAATGTTATTCTTGAACCAACAAATGTATTTTTTTTTTTAAATCTGTAATATTGGTGTGGAGGCAGCCATCTCTGTGCTTTGTGCCTGATTTTGAGCTTTAAGAAGGAGCCAGTGCTTCATTATGGAACTACTATGAGACAGGCATTGTTTCTTCCCTTCCCATTAAAGTATACTACTTGGGTCGGACTCCCTAGTGGTAGGCATGAGAATAGCACCCAAGCAGGAAAAAAGCAGGGGGTTTCCACTTTGGAACTATTCTGGTGTCTACCACTAGGTGGGGTTAGGGAGCTATATTAGCAATACAAACAAATCCTTCAGCACAGGTGTCAGATAACTGCTATCTGGTTAGCTGTCCATGTTCTGTTGATAGTCTGCTGATGGGCTGCTTGGGGGAGGAAGGGTTGATATTGTGAGTATTACTCACCCTGGTGGTCTAGTGGTGCGGCGGAGACGCCCGCCGCGCCATCGGCGGGGACGCCCGCCGCGCCGCTCCTTCCCCCCTGCTGCCAGGCTCCGCGCGCTGGCGTCATGACGTCAGCGCGCAATGGCGCCAAATTCAAATATTTAAAGGGGCATTTTTATTAAACTCATTGCCCGTGATAGGTTTTGTTCCTGGTGCCTGTATCTGTGCTATAAGCCTCCTGTTTGTTCCTGATTCCTGTTTTGACCCTGCCTGGCTTTTGACTATTCTGATTATCTGTATCCTGACCTGTGCCTGTTATTGACTACTGATTCTGCCTCATCCTTCTGATTGATTCCCGGTTTTGACCCTTGCCTGCCTGACGATCCTAGTTATCTGCCTGCCACGACCCTGCCAGTTTGACCTCGAATTTGCCTATTCCATCTGTACCGTGACCATCGGCCTTAACAGACACTATCTACAGTCGTGCCCCATTGCTAGCCAGAACTCCTGCTCTGCACCTCTCGTATAGTCCAGGTGGCATCTGAGTAGCTGAGGGCTCCTCCCGAAGCCAAAGGCGGCCACACTACTGGTGAAGCACGAGCCGAGACCAGGGTGCTTATCACTTGTTCTGGTATTGGGTGCCGACCGTGACAGATATCACTCCAACTTGCAGTGTAGCAGTAAGGGCAAGACCAGACGGGGAGATTCGGGGGAGATCTGTCGCCTGGCGACTTCTCGCCGCAACGAATCTCCCCGAGATTTTGTGCGACTTTTAAAATCGCGCCGATGCGTGTGAACAAGCGCAGGCGACTTTACGCAGAGCGGGTGAGCAGCGCTAGTTAGCTATTCGGGGGAGATTCGTCGCAGCGAGAAGTCGGCAGGCGACAGATCTCCCCCGAATCTCCCTGTCTGGCCTTGCCCTAAAAAGTCACTGAAGTTTATCAGAGCACAAGTCACATGACCTGCGGGCTCCTGGGAAACTAACAATATGTCTAGCCGATGGTCAAATTTCAAAATTAAATATAAAAAAAATCTGTTTGCTCCTATAAAAAAGGATTTCAATTCAGAATTCTGCTGGAGTAGCACTATTAAATGTTGTGTTTTAAAAAACAAAAAAAAAACATGTTTATTATTTGATATAATGAAAAAAGGAAGAAGCAGAAGAAATGTTAAAAGTCATTCAGCACCACTATTTCCATTTCATTAAAGGGATTCTGTCATGATTTTTATGATGTAGTTTTTATATCTAAATCACACTGTTTACACTACAAATACTCTACAATATAAAATTTCATTCTTGAACCAGCAAGTGTATTTTTTTAGTTGTGATATTGGCGTGTAGGCAGCCATCTCAGGTCATTTTGCCTGGTCATGTGATTTCAAAAAGAGCTAGCACTTTAAGGTGGCCATACACGGGCAGATAAAAGCTGCCGACAGACTGTGTCGGCAGCTTATCGGCCCGTGTGGGGGGCCCTCCGACTGGCTTTCCCGATCGATATCTGGCCGAAAGTCGACCAGACGTCGATCGGGCAGGATTAAAAATCCCGTCGGATCGCGGCCGCATCTGTTCGTTGATGCGGTCACGCGATCCAACCGCCCATACTGATCCGATCGTTGGGCCCTAGGGCCCACGATCAGATCAGCCCAATATCACCCACCTCAAGGTGGGCATATCTGGGAGAGATCCGCTCGTTTGGCGACATCGCCAAAGGAGCGGATCTCTACGTGTATGTCCACCTTTAGAATAGAACAGCTTTTTGGCAGGCTGCTGTTTCTCCTACTCAATGTAACTGAATGTGTCGCAGTGGGGTCTGGGTTTTACCATTGACTGCTGTTCTTAGATCTACCAGGAAGCTGTTATCTTGTCTCAGGGAGCTGTTATCTGGTTATCTTACCATTGTTCTGCTGATGGGCTGCTGGGGGGGTAATATCACTCCAACTTGCAGTACAGCAGTAAAGAGTGACTGAAGTTTATCACATGACTGGGGACAGCTGGGAAACTGACAATATGGGGCAGATTTACAAAATTCACATGAAGAATTCGAAGTTCAATCAAATTTAATTCGAAGGATTTTACTTTGCCTACATTTCCCATGGTTGAATCTCGGATTTTTTTTTAATTCGAAATTCGACCAATAGTGAATCTTCCCCTATGTCTAGCCTCATATCAGGTTTCAAAATTAAATGTAAAAAAATCTGTTTGCTCTTTTGAGGAATGGATTTTATTGCAGAAGTCTGATGGAGTAGCAAAAATATCTGTTTGCTCTTTTGAGGAATGGATTTTAGTGCAGAAGTCTGTTGGAGCAGCAATATTAACTGTACATTTTGCAAAAAGAAATTCCCATAACAGTAGCCCTTTAACGTGTACAAAATATTTCCTCCCTCTAAACTTCCTAGGTTTGTTCCTGCTTCACAGCAATCTATTGTTCGCCACATTTTTATCTGAACTGTCTGTAAACATCCATTTTCCTTTCCTGAAACTGAATGAATGGACTAAAATCATCATCCTGTTAGTTCACAGCTTTTCTACTTTCAGACACAAGATAATCACCTCTAGTCTAATGCAGAATACAATTTTTATACCTCTATGCTAACAATACAGCAAACCTTTAGGGATTATTTATAGGCATTGCCATTAATGGTAGGTGTGCAATACATTTAGGCTTTTTTGTCAAATATATCTGCAGTGAAAGGGTAGAGGTGCTACAGATCAGTTTACAATTTCATGAGTTAAAATCTGTAAATGCAATTTGCTGTGGTGGTGAGTGTGGTGTTTATACAAATGGCCTTTAAGTGTCACTGTGCACAGAGTTATACTGTGCATACACAGTACTTTCTTTACAGCTTAAAAGAATGAGAGTTGAACTGTAATGGCTACATGAACCTGCTAATAAAGCACTGTTATACTCTGCTCATCCTCAGCTACCAAAACATAACAAATTGGCGACGAGATGCCTTTTCTACCTCTGCAGTAGCCTACTGCTTTTCTTCCAAGCCCTGATGAGCCTACCACACCTTTTACTGCTTGGATCCATATGTTTGAAAATTACATTATTGCTGCTGACCAAGGGTAGATTTCTGCTGTTAGAAAGTGTGCTTTACTTATTCACTGCCTGGGAGCAGAGAGACAGCATATATTCTGTACATTACCATTACCTGATGAGACTTATGAAACTGCTCTTACTGCTATAAAGATATTTTTCGTGCCAAGAGTACATGTGGTTGCTGAAAGATATAAATTCTGCCAACGTGGACAGTGTAATGGCGGATCCACAGAACAATTTGCAGAAGCTTTAAAAGACCTGGTTGTTACGTGTGAGGTTAGGAATCTAACAATTGAAATGCAAAGAGCCCACATAGTGGAAAGAACTAGAGCCCTTGCAAAGGCTATTACAGTTGCTAGCCAAATTTAAACAGCAGTGGCAGAGGCTAAAACTCTCAATCAGAGAACTGTTGGGAATGTACAGACTGTGAATTCAGCACTGGGGCCTAATAATGGACAGTCACAGGCAAAATACAGTGTTAAAGAAAGGGATTCACCAACACTGCAAGACCGTGCAGCAAATACAAATAAAAAATACTGCTTCCACTGTGGTTCAGCACAACACACTGCAAATTATACTGCATGTCCTGCAAAAACTGTACAGTGCAGCAAATGCAAAAAAGTAGGACATTTTGCTAAGATCTGCCGTAGTTCTGCTATAGATGTTTATGAAGTGATAAAGGAGAGGATACCGGACTTCATAGTAAATAACAATACTATGAGTTTGTGTCAGCATGGTTTTATGCTTAATAGATCTTGCCAGATCTTTTCATGAGAAGATAAACAGGGACCTTGATTCTGGGATGGCAGTGTATGTGATTTACTTTGTGGATGTGATGACTTTGCTAAAGCATTCGATACAGTGCCACACAGAAGGTTACTGGTTAAATTAGGGAATGTTGGCCTGGAACATAGTATTTGTAACTGGATAGAGAACTGGTTAAAAGATAGACGACAAAGAGTGGCGGTAAATGGAACATTTTCCAATTGGACCAGTGTTGTTAGTGGGGTACCGCAGGGCTCTGTGCTGGGTCCCTTGCTTTTCAACTTGTTTATTAATGACTTGGAGGAGGGCATTGAAAGTAATATTTCTATTTTTGCAGATGATACTAAATTGTGCAGAACTATAGGTTCAATGCAGGATGCTGCCACACTGCAGAGTGATTTGTCTAAATTGGGAAACTGGGCAGAAAACTGGAAAATGAGGTTCAATGTTGATAAATGCAAGGTTATGCACTTTGGCAAAAATAATATAAATGCAAGTTATATATTAAATGGCAGTGTGTTTGGAGTTTCCTTTAATGAGAAGGATCTTGGGGTTTTTATAGATACCAAGTTGTCTAATTCTGGGCAGTGTCATTCTGTAGCTACTAAAGCAAATAAAGTTCTTTCGCATAAAAAGGGCATAAACTCAAGGGTTGAAAACATAATTATGCCTCTTATAGATCCTTAGTAAGATCTCATCTGGAGTATGCAGTGCAGTGGCGAACTAGGCAGTCAAATAAAAAATATTCGACAGTCAAATATTCGATGAAATTTTATTCAAATCATTCGAATCATTCAATCGAATTTTCAAAATTCACTGGTCGAAGTGGTCTTCAAAAACATTTAAAAATGTTAATCTTTTTGAAAATTCGATCGAACTTCGAGTCCTTCATGTGAATATAGTAAATCTGCCCCTACAAGTACATTAGAGGACATTATAGACAAATATCAAGGGACCTTTTTACCCATAAAGAGGATCACTGCACCAGAGGCCACCCCTTCAGACTATAAGAAAAGGACTTTCATTTGAAGCAGCGTAGGTGGTTTTTCACAGTTAGGACAGTGAGGTTGTGGAATGCACTGCCAGGTGATGTTCTGATGGTTCTCTTGATGCTTTTAAGAGGGGCTTGGATGATTTTTTGGCCAGACATAATATCAAAGGCTATTGTGATACTCAACCCTACAAATAGGGGCAAATTTACTATTATTCCCCAAAATTAACTCGACCAAATTTGCAATTCGATAAGTGTTCGACTATCAAATGCTTATTGAATTGTTTTAGGCTATCATTTCGCTCGATATCCGTTTTCTCAATGAATTCGTACGATCGGATACCGATTGTTCGATTTCACAAAAAAAATCGTGAAATTTCAATTGAGCGTCAGAAAAATTCGTACAATTCGAACGATCGAACGAATGCTCCGATCGTACGAATGGCATTCGAGCAGGACTTGAAGTCTCTGAAGCCTATGGGGAGCTTCCCATAGGCTTCTATTACTGGTATATTTAGGTGGACCTTTCTGATAAAGCTTACTTAGTTTTAACCTTTCCTTCTCCTTTAAAGCAATAATAAAAAAAATCACCAATTATATTGCCCATAGCAGCCAATGAAATTTTTGCTTTGTTTTATAACTTGTAGGTGACTGCTGAAATCAAATTGCTGATTGGTTGCTATGGGCAGCATCACAGGTAATGTTTTTCTCCAGTGTTTTACAATGCATGATAAATAGGCCCCTAAATGTTTTTACACACACCCCTTCATTAGAGTTGCCACTTGGCCGGTATTTTACCGGCCTGGCTGGTAACAATGTAGCTTGAAGCCAATGTTATGCATAGGGAAAAAATATAAGAATATAGGAAGGCCGGTATTTTTTTCCAGAAAAAGTGGCAACCCTACCCTCCATACCTTCACATAAATTATATATGCCCATATCTATACTAACTGCAGAGTTAAGTATCACAATAGCCATTGATATTATGTCTGTCCAAGAAATCATCCAATTCCACAACCTCACCACCCTCATTGTGAAGAACCCTCTACATTGATGCAAATGATAGATCTTTTCTTCTAGTCTGACAGGGTGGCCTCTGGTGTGTCCCCAAGATAAATAAGTCATGGGATACATATGTAAATGGTAAATGCACACCACTATTTAATTCTGTGTAAACAATGTAGTAAGCATGATTAGTAAAGCTGAAAGTATGTAGGACCTCCTATAATAGCACTGGCAAATGTTTGCCCAGTCAGTAACATTAAAGGGGTTGTTCGCCTTCAAACAACTAGTTGTTTTCAGATAGATCACCAGAAATAACTTTTTCCACTTACTGTCTATTTTCTATTTGTAACTGATTTTCTAATATTGAAGTGTAAAGTGTAATTTTTCACCTTCTAAAGCAGCTCTGGGAGGCGGGGGTCGCCGACCGCCCCAACTGTTCTAAACTGATACATTTAATGGATACATTTCTTATCTTTGTCCCTGCTGAGCAGAATCTTTGAGTTTCATTACAGGCAGCTGTTAGAATTGATACAATAGTTGCTAATACTCCAGAGATGCTGCTGTGAAATGGATCAGTTTAGAAATTGTAACAGTTTAGAGTCTGCACCTGAATTACTGAGCTGCCAGACTGAACACCAGAGACACCAACATTCAACTTTAAACTTAGATTTTGGAAAAACAGTAAAAGATAAATAATGGAAAGTAATTGAAAAAAGTCTTTATTTCTGGGGAACAATTTGAAAACAACTGAACAGAAAAAAAGTGTTTGGAAGATGAACAACCCCTTTAAGGAACACTTTAGATATTTGTTTTCTTCATTGAACAGTAAAGATACTATTGAAGCACAGCAAAATGTGCCCAAAAGATAGAGCTGTTTATCTATCTGTAAGTATGCTCCACTAGGGCAGGTTGTCAGTGGCTTTTAGGTAACAGAGCCAAGGTAAGGTTTTTAAAAAATCATCCCTGAATCAGTGCACTTAAGTGAAAATGGGTGCTAAATAAATATGGACAATAAACAGTCAACCAAGGCTAAAATGTTTGAACTAACAGTCTGCATTCTCTGGAGTAAACTGTCTCCAGAACAAACAGCTACACAGAATCAGTTTCAATTTCATGGCTCATCTCTAAGTACTATTTATTTGCTACGCTTATTTTATCTTCTATAGGAAAAGCCCTGAAGGGATGAGTGGATAAACCTCATATTCTGATGTTTGCTGGGAAACCTTGTCTCTACTGTTTCTCATTATTTAGTAATAGTTAAACTTGCTTGAAGCACTGCTCTATTCAATAATGTCCTAACAGCCCATAAATCCACTGTTTAGCAGCATGGCCATTTCTCCTCACCTTTGACAGTAAATAAAGCTTTGTAAAGCACCTGCTTCACGTGCATTAAACAGACCAAATTAATGGAATGTAAATTTTGTAATCATGTTGGAATAGGGAAAACATGTTCTTTCACAATGTTTATTAAAATTGTATTTTGTTCGAACAAATATTCCAGACAATGTCATACGACATAATCCTTTCCCTGACCAGACCATATAGGCTTTCAGTATCACAGTATCATGTGGCTTTTACACATGGATGGCCAAATGTATAGTCAGATGTAAATCTATAAATTCTTTGGGAAGTATAATAAGTTGTATACACATATGTTTTATAATACTGATTGATATTTTATGTTTATATTAATTTCCCATGTAAAAGAAAAACCTTCTTCTACACACACCATTTGTACCATGGTGGTAAATATTTCTTTAATCCAATTCAAATATAAAATTAGCAACATCCTCTATTAAAAACAAGAAATAAGAAGAGACAAAAGAACCTGTACTCATTTTTTATACACTACCAATATGGCTGGTTGGGCCCCACCTTGGGCCCTTTGGCACACACAGCATCCCCCTCTCTACTGTTTCACGAGTGCCTCTAACTGAGCTGACAGAAGAGGATACTTTATGCACATGCAAATATTTCCTAAACTGTGGTCTTGTGCTTCATAAAAACAGAGGCACTATTGGTTATTTCTTTTAAAGGAGCCAGTAGTAGGGATGGCGCGAACTGTTCGCCGGCGAACTAGTTCGCGCGAACATTGGGTGTTCGC
>CM044432.1:71161692-71188489 GCA_024363595.1 Xenopus borealis | reverse complement strand
CCGAAGTTCGCGAACCTGTTCGCGAACTTTTTTTCCGACGTTCGCGCCATCCCTAGCCAGTAGTATTTCAGGGAATACAGACCTGCACAAATGATATTTAAAGTAAATAAAGCAGTCTACACATTGTATTTTTATAATGGGCCTTTTATATGGCACATAACATTGACTAAGCTTTCCTTGCTCTTTATGCAGGACACACTCCTATCACAGCACTATATGATGGTCAGACACATACTATTTTTGTTTGACCAACCATATGTGCATCCTGTCAAAGGTCACGCGGGGTGTGTGAAACCTGTCAAGAACATTTTTTACTAATTGGTGTAGTAGGGTCAAATGGCATAACAGGGTATGATTATGTATGGCAGGTTGCTTTCAATGTGGCAAAGGTCAAAATATGTAATACATAAAGTTTTAATGTTTATGGAAGACTTGGACACCATAACTATTGTTACAAACAATGTTTTATATACTAAGTGCATATACAATGTAAGTGCATAATACACAGTTGAATTTTAATATATGTTGAAGGTCCTGGAGTGATCAAAAAGTTTAGTTCATGGTCAAGTAACCTTCTTTGTTGGAACTTGGATTTGATCCACTTATCAAGAAAAGGGTGTTAAAAAAAATAAAGAAAAAAGCGTACTTGCATTTGGAACAACATGCATGGTAAACACTATTGTCAGTACTTCCTTTCTGTCTCATACATTCCACCAATACTTGGAAAAGGCAACAAGAAAGTCACTGATTTCAGCAGGTTCTGATATACAGATAGATGCCAGTGAACTAAAATACCAGTTTAGTTTATTGCTCTGAACTTAACCACAACATAAACAGTCATATTATTTCTTACAACACACCTGCCTCGAGCCACTAAAATGGACTACATCATGTCACATTCATATACACTCAAGCTTAAAGATATGGCATTTATGAAAGCTTGCTGATATCATATCAATATATTTAAGACATTAAGAAATTTTGTGCATACAGCCATATATGTGTATATATATATATATATATATATATATATATATCCAAGGAAGAAGGTCCGCACTCTCAGGTCTTATACAAAAAGTAAAATTTGTTTATTATACAAGACTAACGTTTCGGCCTCCTTCGAGGCCTTTCTCAAAGTGAGAAAGGCCTCGAAGAAGGCCGAAACGTTAGTCTTGTATAATAAACACATTTTACTTTTTGTATAAGACCTGAGAGTGCGGACCTTCTTCCTTGGATAGAATTGCTTTTTTATGGACACTGCATCCAGGCATACTTGTTTTATGTGTCGAGAGTGCCGACTCCCCGCTGGATGTTTATATATATATATATATATATATATTGCAATATGTTGACAAACAATGCCTGTTTTGTTTAAAGAGTAAGGCGTTTTTAGTAGCTGTATTCACAAAATATCTCAAATCTCTTAAATATATTGATAATGGGTTGAGTACAGAGGACTTCTGTTTCCCTGTATGAATTTTGTGGTCACAGCCACATTGCACCCCGCTTAAAAATTAGTGGTGAGCATAACTTTTCCTTGTTTGTTATTTATAAAGGACCAGTTGCCAGCTCCATGTTGTAGCTCCCACCCTTTCCAGCTATAGTCAATAGAATTCTTAATGAATCAGATGAAATTCGAGTGTAGGACTGGCCAGACCAGGGATGACTTTGACATAGTTAGTGCAGAGGACTTCTTGTATTTGTCTGTATCATACTAGTTAGTCAACAATGGTATAACCATTTAAGCAATTTTATTGTTTTTCCTTTCAAAAAGGTTACTCTGTAAAGTAAATTATCTAGGGGCAGATTTATCAAGGGTCAAACTCGATCAAACTCGAAATTCAACATTCAAAATTTATTAATGAAATCAAAGTTTTAAAACTCAAATTAATTTAAACTCGAATAGAAAAAAATTCAGAAAATCACTTGCATGTCAGGAGGCTGCAAACATCAACTAATTGATCCCTGGGCCACTCCCATTCGACAGGTTATATATGGCGTATAGTCCAATTCTTAAATGGTCAGAGAATGATGAATCTCAAAAATTGAATTCGAATTTTTTAAAAACTCGAATCGAATTTGGATAACTCACTGGTTGAATTTTAGAGTTTTGACCATAAAAAACTTTTAAAAAATGAGAATTTCGATTTTCAATTCAACCCTTGATAAATCTGCCCCAAAAAGTTAGGGTTACAACATCGAATGGCAAAAGCATAATTTGATCTTTGATCAAAATTTTACATTCAAGTCAAAAAGCTTCTGAACATAAATATCATGCTTCATCATCAGCACAGTGGACTTAATCAAAGCTACATAGAATTTAACTGCAATAGACCAAAGGTCACAGACAGGACTGCCCTTGACATTCCTACTACAGTTCACATGCTTGAAAGCTATTTATCCTACCACTTCAAATCTCTAGTCAGCTCATTTAACCTGCTACTGCTCCTTAAAGGAATTGTTCAGTATAAAAATAAAAACTGGATAAATAGATAGGCTGTGCAAAATTAAAAATGTTTCTAATATAGTTAGTTAGCCAAAAATGTAATGTATAAAGAATGGAGTGATTATATGTCTAACATCAGGCCCGGACTGGCAATATGTGGGTTAGGGCAAATGCCAGAGGGGCTGCTATAAGGTCCCATAGAAAGTCAGTATTTAGTGGGCTGGTGGGGACTGTTTGGGCCTCTATGTAACCTGATTGGGCCTCTGTGTACCTGAAATGCCAGGGCCTATTTTGATTCTCAGTCCAGTCCTGTCTAACATAATAGCCAGAACACTACTTGGTTTCTACTTAAAGGGCACCTATTGGTTAAAAATGCTATCCCCAACCAAAGGTGCAGGCTGGTAGAGCCCACATTCTGTCTGGGGATAATAGTAGTTATTCATTTATTTATTTTTAATGCCCCTCGCCAGCGCTATGCACCAGATGTGAGCAGCCATGTCCGCTCACTCGCATGCATATAATGGAAAGCGGTCCCTAATCGAGGCAGCTTTTCACTATGTGCATGCGCGTGACATCACACACGCATAATGCGCATGTGAGTGGGGGGAACTCCCTCCCTGTGTGAGTAGCATATTGCTGGCAGGGGGGCGTTTCTGTTGGGGATAGCATTTTTAACCAATAGGTGCCCTTTAACGGGTAGTAACCAATCTGACTTGACTTGAGAGGTTGCACATGGACAAAGCCACCATCAGGGGGGATAGGGGGGAAAGGTGTCCCAGGCTTGAAGGGGCAGTGCTGCACTTTTTGAAGAGCCGGGGCCCCTTTGACAGTTCCAAAGCCACGCCGCTCCTTACAAAGTCCAGAACAGGCAGAATGCAGAAGTGTCGAACAGAAGAAGTCCTGAAGCGGCGGAAAGACCCAAAGTCACGAAAGCAGCCAACATTGAAGTCCTGAATTGGCAAAAATCCTGAAGTGAAGTTCAATTCTACTGACACCAATGTGAGGTTTTTTTAATCCCTTGGCCACCAATGTTTTATTTTAATGCTCTATAGGCCCCTGCCACCAATGAAAAAAAAAAACATTTTATGGGGCCCCATTTTTTTTTAACTTGTAAGGGGGGCCTTGGCAACAAAGTTTTTAAAAAAAAATATTTTCTGTGGCCCCAATTTTTTTTTTTACTTATAAGGGGCCCTGACCATCAATAGCTTTTTATAACTTGTGTGTGGGGGGGGGTTACCTTTTTTAGCGCTGATGTCTGTGTGATCTTTTAAATGTGTTGTGGGCAGGACTTGGGGTGGGGCCAAGGGGGCCCCAAAAATGTTGTTGTATGGGCCCGGTGATTTCTAATGGCAGCCCTGCACATGGGTCATAACTATTTGCTTTTGAATTTGAGCTGCATGCTGAGGATCAATTGCAAATTAATTGAACAGTTATGTCACCTGTGGCCCCACTTTAAGCCACTGAGAGCTGTAGAGGAAGTCTAACTAACTATATTAGAAACATGTTTTTTTTTGCACAGACCATCAATTAACCCAGTTTTTATTTTTACACTGAACTGTTCCTTTAAGGGGCAATTAATGCAAAACAGAACTTCTTCACATATAAGCCAGTATTTAATTAAAGAAAAATTATCAGCTGTCCGTTTCATATAAATTTTCTTGCTTAATAAAAATACGGAATTTCCCATAAATAAACTACTATGATCAAATGTAAGTACTCGATCATTTTTTAAATAAGCAAGAATGTACCCGTGTTCAAGACAATTAACCAATCCTCATCTAGCCCACCCCCCGCCATAATTTCACATCATTTATGGAGTCTATGGATAGTAGCACTATGGAAGTTTCCTCTCATGCAAATAATACAAATTAGCTCTAGTATGCTGTGATGTGCAGCGACATAAACATCTGCATTTATAAAGAGCCTATTGAAACAAATACTATACAGCACTGGCTTGTTGGTGATACTTGCACTGTCCATGTCTTTCTGGTAGTCACATATAACTTTGTACTTTCACCACTTGTGGAAATACAACATGAAACATTACTCAGATCAGATAAATCACTAAAGAACATTTTCCAAGAACCACCCATCAATGCAATATGCTAAATGAAAACAACCATGGTACATATATCTCACAGTATATGCCCTCCATGGGTCAGGGTTTCTATGGAAAGGATACATCTGGTGGCAATAACGCGGAATGGGCAGAGAAAGTTTTTATAATGTTTTACCACTTTTTCATTTTAACACTGCAAGGGGAGTCACACTCATAGAGCATCATGACTTTCATATTTCCATATCTGAATATTTTAGAATTTAGTCTTGCATCCCTATCATATATATAGTTATTATATTTCAGACGTTTACTAATATAATTCAAAGATTATTTTTAACCTTGATTTTTAATTAAATGAATTCATTTTATGCCCTACGTTTTGCCAAAAACCCCATCCAACTTTTCAAACACCAGATCATACAATAATGACACAATTTTAAGACAAATTGATTCCAAAACTGTATAAGGGAAAGGCACATCTTTGTTTTTTCAGTTTAGTGATATTGTGTCTTGTGATATTTGTGCAGCAGGCGAATTCAGCTAAGCACTGCTCATGTTATTAAACTGGAAGTGCTAAGTGTTTGATACAAATCCAGGTCTAACTAGCTATAACAACTAGTAACAAATACAGAACTAAGCAAATACAGACCTTTAGTGTATTTTACCTATAATGAAATAAAAACAAAAGATACAACAAAAGGATGGGCATAGAAAGTTTTGAACGGACTTGTGGGGTGTTTCTTTTTGTGAGTGTTTGTATGTTTTAGTTCTCTGCATGAGCTTAATTATACAAAGTTGAAAAGGAAGGGAATCCAGACAATGCGGAGAACATTTTGAGTTCCGGCCTGATTTTGTAAGCAGGCACCCCAGGTGTTGGGTAAACAGGGGATATTTGCAATTCGGAATATAGGTACCCTGCTGAATACACCTTTTTATGTGGAGATGAGAAGATAGTTTGGACTTGTTCAAACTAGAAAATAGGATTGACTTCATTTGCAGTAATCTAACAACACATTTTCTTTTAAAAATTACATTACAGTAATTTAGTTAGTATAAAAAAATCTATGTGCTTATTTTGCACAAAACAGACTGGGTAATTTGATTTACAGATGTATAAAGCAAAATATGACATTTCAAAGGCCATTGAATTAAACTTTTGAAAATACTTGTGTGTGTGTGTATGTGACCTGAGTTAGGATTTTTGTTTACTTCAAAAAAAGTTTATAATCAATAAATATCTAATTCGAAAAAAACGGAGAATGCTGAACAAAAAAGGTTTTGTTCCTATTGCCTTTGAAACACTGTAACATTGTGTTGCTCTAATGCTTTCCAAGTTTGTCTTGTTGTAAAAATTACACATTTGTATTTAACATATATCTTAATACATTAGCAGAAAGTTGGGTATAAGCATGCACCATATAATATCAGATCACAGATATATAACAACTATATAAATGTACAACAAGGGCAACAATGTACAACAAGGGCAACGTGCTTTACGATGAGCGTTGGAATTCTGAGGGTATTGCTAATATTTTTATATTTTTCTTTAATTTGTATAATAAAAAATCATGTTTTTGGAAAATATATGTGCATGTGTGACAAATATAAACAGTTATGAAAGGATAAATGTTATTTACGGTTTATTTGCTTTTTGTGTGTCATATTAGCATTTGTTTGTGCTCCTGTTTCATTTGTGTATTGGTGTTACCATTGTCAGCTGAAAGGAAATTTGTTCTCAACACTGAGTGAATGCAATGATGAAAAATACCCCACAGTAAGTTGTTTCTGCAAGTCACTTAATTTCTGTTAATGAGCAAATACACAACTTGACACCTGCAGTACTGAAAATACACCCACCTCTTCCTACGTATGACATGCTTAATCACATTCCTATAGCTAGTGTAAGCAGAGGAAAACAATGAAGGGTATATTCAGGATTATGTGTGTTACAGCTTCCTGGAAACCAGAACCCTGGAATACACTGTATTGTCATTGAAAAAAATAAAAATAAAAATCAGAACAGGAGAGTCCTAATCAGGCTACTTGAAACCTCTGAAAATAGGTTTTCCTGGTTTACTATTTTTTGTAACATTATGGTCATGAAAATGAAATTCAGACTTATAATTACTAATGATTATATTATGTTTAATGTGTTAACAATGGCTAATTTTCTTGGCTTGTGTCACTTTCAATTTCCAAATAGAAGAAAATATTTTTATAATGCTATAATCATCGTAGCATTAAAAAGGCATTAAAAAGAGTTAAAAAAATTCCTCTGTGAAAGTAAGGTTGTGGATCTTGCAGAAGAATTCATTCATCATATAATCACTTATCAGAAGATGAAAGCAATTAATTATAATCCATGTAATTATGTAGTCCTACATTATCTTAAAACTGCAGTAAAATATCACCAATCAACTGCAAACACCTATTTGATTAAATTTACTAAAATGCGAATTTGCATCTCTGTAGCAGACCGCTGGCAAAGTTTCACTAGCGTTAATAAGTCAGTGTGAGCATTTCATAGCGTACTTTTGCTAGCATTCATTTCTGTCAAGTGAAACTTCGTTAGTACTCTTACTCTTAGGTCAATTTGAATAGGTCGGTTACATATAGGTTGTATAGAAGAGATGTTGGTGCAAACACTTGAAGTGGCCACTTATTACTACAAAAGGAAGTATAATAAAGCTAAAAGAGATCCTCTAATGCCCTAGACATGAGCCCACCCTAAAACAAATGCGGCATGCCCCTTAAATGGTTGGGAAATATGCGAACACAAAAACCTTTAATAGCTAGAACTTTTTAAGGCAATCCCGCTCAAAAATGGTGAAAAACCGACAGCGGTTTTTAAAACTTTTATGACTTTCCAGCATACAGGGTATGATGCAATGACATAAGATTCAGGAGGATGTAGCTTCATCTTATCAGTTCGCCAGGTGGTGAAGGAAACTCTGGTGAAAGTGGTGACGCTTTGTAAAAATCGCACTTTAGTGAATTTGCAGAGTAATGATCATTCCCCTAAGCAAAAATGTGCCTGGCAATAGGGCGCAAAACTGCGCTAGCGAATTGATGTTACATCTGTAAGTAAATTGGCGATGTCTCTACAGATGAGATTTTTGGCAAATTCCCCCCCCCCCCATTTTCACAAATTTTTTCTTGTGTGGAAAAAGTCACAATAAAATTGTAGAATCCTATGATTGTTTTACTTGACACCTACGATTTTTTCGTAACATCACCTAAAAGCTATGATTTTTTTGGAAACCCAGTGCAAATCAGAAAATCTTCCAATTGTTAATGGGACATCTGCCACTGACTTTTCCATGTTCTTTTACAAGTCTGAGTTGAAATACTTTTTTCCTCTGATGCAATTTTCCCCTTCTGAGCTTAATTCTGAGCTTAATAACCCCCTTTGTGTCCAAACAAACATCAGCAATGATTCCAGTGCATCTCTATTACAGCCACTATCAACAAGGTTAATATAACATTTGAAGTGTATTTTATGAGAACTGTTTGGCACTGCTGAAGTAAGCAGTTTTTGTTGCAAAAATACACATTTGAGCATTTTAGGTTGATAAACACTGGCACCAGAGGTGACAGCTCTGTTAGTCTTTGGAATGGCCACACTCCTCACTTCTCTCCTGGTGCTCGAAGTTGGGGGAATCGGCAACCCCCTATCCGACAAGTGCAAAATATCCTTGGCACACAGGGATAAATTCAGCAGGGCAAAGCCCTTGCAATTTTATTAGATGCAGAGTGCAATGTGCAACATTTCGAGGAACCTCCCCTTTGACAAATTTGACATTGCCGATATTTTGCACCAGAGGTGACAGACCATTTTTATAGCCTGTAGAAGGAAGAGTGGTTTCAGGTATTTTCCTTGCTTGACAAAGGGGGTTACCCCGAAACGTTGCATGCTGCATTCACAATAAACCAGCAAGGTTTTACCTGCAAGTTGTTCCTGTGTGCCGGTGATTTGTTACAGAGCTGGTTACTGAGGGAGGCCTAATCCCTTCTCGCTGTGCACCAGGTAGTCGTTTGTTTGGAGAGCCAGGGTGTGCGGGCTGAATAATTGAAATTTCAGGTATTTTCCTGTCAGCAGGAAACCATACATCTAAAGTCCCAATCTCTCATGGGCTTAATAGCATAACCATAAATGATACATGTGTACTGTAAGTGTTATGAACTGTGCTGCTGATTCATAATGTATAACTGCAGTTTTTAAATGAAACATGACTGCATAAATAATATGGACTGTTAATAAATGTATTTAATGTGCATATAACACTGACTGTATTATATGTGATCCATGCATTTTTCTATTATACACTGACCACATTTTTGACATCTTAAAACTTGCCTTTAATAAATGCACTATTTTTAATCTGTGCCTTCCTGAGACTGAGCATATATGAGAGTGCTGCATTAAGACTACTGTTTTGATTACTTTGTATTTGCTTATATTATAGCGTCTCTCAAAATGTTTTCTATATTAGTTTTACCTATTAGCAACATCAGTAAAATGTCTTACTCTATACATTGATCTGTAGCAGGTTCTTAGTATGGAATGTATAGAATATGTAGATCAGGGGTCATGAACCTTTTTTGGCTGAGAGAGTCATAAACACCCCATATTTTAAAATGTAATTCAGTGAGAGCCATACAATATGTTTAAAACTAAATACAAGTAAATGTGTGCATTTTGTGTAAGACCAACACTTTTAAAGTACAATAAGTCTCTGAAGCAGCAGCCAAAAATATCTATGTACCTATCTATGTACCTGTGCCAGCCCAGCAGCAACTTTAAAAAATATGGCCCCAAATCTGTACCTGGCAACAGGAAGCTTCACAGTAGTACAGAATCCAATCTTCAGGGCTGCGAGCACTGACCATGAGCCACACTGACGCGCCAGGCCGACACCTCTCTTCCGAGACGCGTCAGTGATGTCATTGATCTACGTCCGCAAGACGAGCTTCGCCACCAGACAGCTCTGACTTAAGCTGTAGTTCTAAGGCAGCTGCCGGCAAGAGGGAGCAGGAGAGGCGGAGGTGAGGGCAAGGAGGGAGGTTCCGCCTGGCTCATGAAGTGCCATTACTGGAAGCTGTAGTGTAGTTCTAAGCTGCTGGCAAGAGGGAGCAGGAGAGGGGGAGGTGAGGGCAAGGAGGGAGGTTCCGCTCGGCACAGGAAGTGCCATTACTGTATAGAAATAAATAACTAATAATCGCTTGGGGGAAGAAACAGAAAAAAAAAACAATTCCTTTTCAAAGAGCGACCCTGAATGATTTGGCAGCGAGCCAGAGGCAGCCATCAAAAGAGCCACATCTGGCTCGCGAGCCATAGGTTCCCTACCCCTGCTGTAGATGAACAAAAAAAGCCATCTTATAAATACTAAGCTAAGTGAGCTAAAAATGCTAACTGACAAATATATTCTTCACATACACAAATTAGCCAAATTATTAATTATATAAGTACCTATTAAATACTTACGTTGCTAAAGGAAATCTAGGGAGGTTCTGGAGGCAGGAATGAAGGGCTGCATCTGACCTTTATGCCTCAAACTTTTCCCTAAAAGTTTAAAAACTAGGGATGCACCGAATCCAGGATTCGGTTCGGGATTCGGCCTTTATCAGCAGGATTCAGATTCGGCCGAATCCTTCTGCATGGCCGAACCGAATCCGAATCCTAATCTGCATATGCAAATTAGGGCCAGGGAGCTAAATCACGTGACTTTTTGGCACAAAACAAGGAAGTAAAAAATGTTTTCCCCTTCCCACCCATAATTTGCATATGCAAATTAGGGTTCGGATTCGGTTCGGTATTTGGCCAAATCTTTCGGGAAGGATTCAAAATAGTGGATTCGGTGCATCCCTATTAAAAACTGCTAATTTTTCTAACTCTGGAAATGACCCTTGCAATGACAATCTTGCTGACCCTGCCAGTGCACCAGGCATTTATCATTCTGGAGCTAGAAATCACACGAGCAGCAAAGCACTATGTGTGGCATTACTCACAGAAACGCAGCCAGCTTTTTTTGCTACAGATCAGCCAATCCAAATATCTGATACATTTTTTGATCAGTCTATTGAAGTTTTGAGTACAGACCTAAATACTGTATATTGTTCATAAAGGCACAAAGGGATATCTTTCAAAGTCATTCATTTGCTTTCAGTCAGTTATGTAACTGCCTGCAGTGATTAAACAGCAAATATTCTAGTTGTATATCTAATATATAATCTAATATAATCTAATATAATCTAACATCTGATATAGTTGTACCACAATTGTGCATGTGACTGTTACATTGATGATTCATTATATTGTCAACAATTTCATAGGTTAAGGCTTACAAAAATGCTTTTGAGCAGCTGCATGTGTTGTCAAATTGCATAGGTACAAGTGTATTTTACTACACTTTTAATTTTTACTACCGTACGTTTGCACAGGTATCTTACAATACATCTCAATAGACTTTTACCAAGTTCACTGGAGTGTATGATTTTCCCATTAATCCTAGTATATTTTTGGTAAACAAACTTATCTCTCTCCTACAAAATAGCACTCCTAGAGCTTTATGGGGGACATTATTATTAAGCCTTCAGTTCTAATTATTAGCATTTGTAAAATGTGTAAAATTGAAAATATACTTTAAAAAAGGTCACCTATTTATCCAAACTGTAATCAGGCTAGAGTCAGATGTCCATGTGTTGTTCCTCTAATCTAGAGTAGAAACAAGTATAGGATCTCGCACACCCTGAGCTTGGCCAAGACGCCTGGTGCACAATGGTGGAGGCTCGGCAACCTTCCAGTGGTTCAATAGACAGAATTTTCCAATGGCACACAGGACTGGGTGAAATCTTCAAATATTTATTAGTGCGGAGTGCAGATGCAACGTTTCGGAGCACAAAACTCCTTTGTCAAAAACGTTGCATCTGCACTCCGCACTAATAAATATTTGAAGATTTCACCCAGTCCTGTGTGCCATTGGAAAATTCTGTCTATTGATCCTCTAATCTAGAGCCATCAATCTAGAGCAGTGATCCCCAACCAGTAGCTCGGGAGCAACATGTTGCTCTCCAACCCCTTGGATGTTGCTCCCAGTGGCCTTAAAGCAGGTGCTTATTTTTTTAGAATTAATGGCTTAGAGGCAAGTTTTGGTTGCATAAAAAACAGATATCTTGCCAAACATTCTCTCCTGAAGGCTTACCAAAAAGCCAATCCGAGCTCTTATTTGACATCCCCGTGGACTTTTTCATGCTTGTGTTGCTCTCCAACTCTTTTTTAAATTTAAATGTGGCTCACGAGCAAAAAAGGTTGGGGACCCTTGATCTAGAGGTATTGCTTTGCGTGTACTGGGAGATTTATCTTAAACTGACCCTGAGGAAGACTTGAAAATAAGAATATCCCAGAATATCCCCAGAATATCACTACTGCTGCACCTGCAGACTTAATGTAACTGTTTGCTTGCCAACAGCAACATAGCATCTCATCAGCAACTAGTGGTTCAACACAGATACATCACTATAGCCACTATTGGAATAAATGGGATGTTAACTCATGCATTCCTTTGGAGCACATACAAAAAGCAAAGGCACATCTCTTGATTTTAATTCATAGGGCTCGTGAGGAAACTTTGGGCGACTTCAGAAAATGAAGCTACAAGTGTGCTTTGGCGCTGGTGACTTCATTGTAGCGGACTGGAAGACACGGGAAGGTAGTTTCAGTTGCCCAGAAGAAAAGAAGCTTAGTCACCAGGCGAAATCTCCCCGAATCTGCCAGTGTGCCACAAGCCTAAAGCACATGTTGAATGGAATGTTATTGAGATAATATCTGTTTTGTGTGTGTCCAAAAGTGTGTACTAAACATGGGCAATCTTATTACTTTATTATTTAAATCTCCTTTTTTATCTTTTGATGTAATTCCCTGAAACATTATCAGTGTATACTATCTCATTCACCACACAAACTCCTGTGCTTTGTATCCCGGATTCAGAATTGCGAGTGTGGAGATGCGAAACACAGTACCAACAGGAAGGAGGCTGTGGATACGTAAGAGTACATGGAGTAAAAGCGTGAGTAGATACTGCGACAGACTGTTAAAATGGTGAAGTAAATAAGATAGGCCGGCCACCAAGTGCACAGATTTTTTTATTACAGTGTATTTTAGTACCAATAAAATTTATTTCACTTTGCATCAAACGAGTAATGTAAATTATGCTGCCTGTTATCTTTTCATACCTCAGCAGGCATCCACCAGTATATCTTATATTTATGTGCCACCATCTTTACTCAGAGCTAACAGGACAAACAGCACAGGGTATTAGTGACATATATAGAACTTACCTATTTCACTTCTTCCAACTGCCTGGTAAGAGCTGGTAAACCAGCAAAACCAGTATTCTGACATCACCCAAAACTTTGTTTGCCGTCTCATCCTCCGGTTTGGAGAAGACATATATTTATACAGTTTACTTACAGAATCTTGAAATGTACAAAAACATACACTTTGCTTTAAGAGAACACATTCTGCATGTTTATCAGTATTTAGGATAAATGTAGGAAATAAAGTTGGGCCTTATGTGAGCTATTAAGTCACATGAAATGTCTATTATGATTAAAGTACATGACTCCTTCCCGGTATCGGTCAAATTGATTTTTAATTGTTATTCAAGTCTACAAAAATCTTCAGCCAATACATTTATTGTCAGTGGGTACGCGTGCTACTTTATCAGTGCAATGAGTTCCATCAGATTTACAGTACAGAGACAGATTGGTCGCTTCTCCTTTACAGGGCCGGATTTACATAGTGGGTGCCCCTAGGCCCACTGCCGTTTGTTGCCCTCATACTTTGCTCTTTGTTTGCAAATTTTCATCATCAGGAACAGAACAATGGGGATTGGTGCATGGGAAATTTAAAAAACTATAGTATCTCCTGCATATCCCCAGTGTTTCTGAACCAATGTGTGTGTGGCTGGGAAGCATGCCACCCCCTAAAATCTTGCCACCCTAGGCCCGGGCCTAGGTGGCCTTTCCACAAATCTGGATTTGCTCCTATATAAAACAACTACAAGCACAATTAACAGGTAACATGTGGTAATGAAGAATGAAGCCAATTATTAGTAGCGGCACTTAAAACAATGAAAACCTTTGCAGATTAAAATAAAAAATGCATGTCTTTAGAAGCTTCCATAGTAACATATTTCTGAACAATGATCACAGGCCATGGCATGAGCGGATCACAATGCAGTACAAGCAGGCAGTCCATACAAGGACCACATCAACAATCTCATGAGCTCCTCAAACCAACAGGATTTTATATCTGGCCAACAGAGGTGCCTCCTACATGGGCCGATAAGATGCTAATTCTATTGGCAGTTTTTATAGGCCTGTATATTCCTTTATGTACCATTATATTTCCTCTACTGATGCAGTGCCATTTTTTTACTTTCTTCATCCCATTATATATACTATACTGCAAGCTAGCAACAAAACATGACCCTCCAGGGCTAATCAAAGTTTTTTAAAGAGCTGCTTCTGCAAGGGCGGAGTAACACAGGATGAGTTCCACGGCCTATTGTATTGTGGGATTTAAACAAATGGTTCTGTGAGAGAATCGGCATCATACTAAATGAAGGGATTATGGCATTCATTTTCAGTCGTCCTCTTTTATGAACAAAAAACATTCATATCTGTCACTTCTGTCTAATGTACTCTGTGCCACCTATCATTTTAATTTATTCCCATATGCCTTCCCAGCTACCAATCCTGTAAAAGCAAAGGATAATCTATCCTTTATGTTACAGTTGCAGAAATCTATATACATAAGTGAAGATGTTTTGAACTACTATTCAGTTTAATTTACAGTACAGGTATGGGATCCATTATCCTGAAACCCATTATCCAGAAAGCTCCCAATTATAGAAAGGATGTCTCCCATAGACTCCATTATAATTAAAAAAATCCAAATGTTTAAAAATGATTTCCCTTTTCATTGTTATAATAAAACAGTAGCTTGTACTTGATCTAAAATAAGATATAATTAATCCGTATTGAAAGCAAACCCAGTCTATTGGGTTTATTTAATGTTTAAATGATTTTCTAGACTTAAGGTATGAAGAACTAAATTATGTAAAGATCCGTTATCTGGAAAACCCAGAGTCCCGAACATTATGGATAATGGATCCCATACCTTTACACATATTTAGTTCTATACATCTTGGTTTGCCTGCCCGTCTTCATTTAACTGTACTCCTAGGCCTGTAGCTATGATGGTACACACAAATTATTTCTTACTTCTATTAAAAACTTACACAATGGTTTCTTTTAAAGAGGATCGTTCATTTTACCATTAGTCATGTGACACTATTGCATGGTGTACAAAGACACAGCATAATCTCTGTCAAGCATGACAGAACATCAGTTTTTTTTTAGAAAGATAATGAGAAAGATAATGAGCAAGTCACATGACTACCATAAAATCTACAGATCTCAAAGGGGTGGCTCATGAAGCCTGATATTCTGAGACAATGTATAGTTGGTTTTATTTTTTTATTTGTGTTTTTTAATTTATTTAGCTTTTTTATTCAGCAACTTTCCAGTTTGAAATTTCAGCAAACAGGTTGCTTGGGTCCAAATTACCCTAGTAACCATGCATTGATTTGAACAAGGGAATAGGAGAAGGCCAGAATAAAAAGATGAGTAATAAAAAAGAAGCAATAACAATACATTGCTAATAGAAATAAGGCAAGAAATGCTTTCAAACTAATTTCCTTCTTTGACAGATGTGTCAGCCTAGTTCCCTCTTTTTGTGGCTAAATTAATTTCCTCTGATAAAGAATGTTAAGCAATTGTTTACCAGTACTAAGGGTCAAATTTATCAAGGGTCGAATTTCGAAGTAATGGGAGTTTTTTTTAACCCTCAAACTTTGAAATTTGAATTAAAAAAGAGCAACCGAAATGTATAAAAAAAAAATTGACTTTATTTGGGGTGAATGGATCATTTTCATTCGAATTGTATGAATCGTATTAACATCATATTCCATTGAAAACTCTGATTTTTCATAGTCCAAATGGGTTCTAGGAGGTCCCCCATCTAGGTTTTAGATGGCGAATGGTTGAAGTCGAATTTTTAAAGAGCCAGTATACAATAAATTTCAATATTCAATTTTTTTCAAATTTAAATTGAATTTGGACTATTCCCTAATCGAAGTACACAAAAATAGCTTGAAATTCACATTTTTTAAATTTGAATTTTCACTTTATCAAGGGTTGAATTTCGAGTTTATGGGATCTTCTAAAAACTCAAATCAACACGAAATTCAACCCTTTGAAGAATCAAAGTGTTTTTGGAAAAACTTTGAATAAAATTCGATTGAATGCAATATTACCCGGATTCGTACGATTCAAATTCGTACGAAAATTGACCTATTCGATCGAAAAGTGACTTATTCAGCCAAAAAATAACTTTGCTTTAATTTAGGTTGGTCTTTTTGAATTCTAATTTCGAAGTTTTTGAAATTGATGAATCTGCCACTTAGTGTAAATGTAACATTTTGCTTATAAGTTTGTGATACAGGGTGCCCGAGCAGTTTATCAGAGATCAGGACAAGCCAAATTTCCTGGGGGTGCCAATATGTCAGCCACTCAGGCCAGTGGTCCGTTTTAAAAATAATGCTTCAACCTGGGAAAAAAAAAGAAATGTAGCACTGCTTTACCATCTTTCTACCTTTCCGAGTAAACTATTAGCAAACCTAGACTAGCTTATGTACAACAGAGTAAAATCTGGGGGTTTCTGGAGAATTTGCTTTAGTATAAGTAAAATGGCAGCACAGAGCAACCTAAGCGCTACTAAAAGAAGAAAAGAATCAGAAACTGCATTCCCTGGGGGTGCTTTCATTGTACTTTAGGACAATAATGATACTTATCACTGCTGACCATTTATAAAGGCATTAAATAGAAGTACCCTGGTGTCCATTTGTCAACACACACTGCTACAAAGCAGTACTTGTTATGTCAAATTATTCAATTGTTCCTATATATATACCAGAAGGAGGATCTGCAAGTCAACCAAAAAAATTTAATTTTTGTCAATTTTGCCTTAACATGTGATAGTGATATATGCATTTTTAGTATTCCTGTCTATATATGCATTTTTAGTATTTCATATTTTTTAGAAATTTCACATCAGACTCTTCTATTATTTGTTTCATTTGGACAAAGTAAAAGGACTGCTTTTGTTGATATAGAAATGTTTCAACAGGGTCATTATCAGAAATGCTTTGTGTGCAGCACATTTATATGACCTTGAACAATAATGCCAAAGCAAAGGAGTAAAAGGGGAATGGGCAAAAGAGGAAGGCTGAGTAAATATCCTAACGCAACAATCATTCCCTGAGGAAGTGCTGAAACCATTTCCACAAAAATACATAGTTGCATTATGTATATTAGTTCCTGTGTGCATTACACTACACAAGTGCAACCTGAGACATTATCCGATGAGTAATGCTTAAAAATGAAATCTAACAGTTTTACTGTAAATTGCAGCTACAAAATTACACAAAGTAACATTATTCGCTATGATATGCAGGAAGGCAAACAGAATGTTTTGCCCTCTATCCTATTACCATTTGATCTCCCATCGGCATCATGTACAGCAGGACAAAATCACAGAAATGTATGTAAAATATTGGCTTCATCACAAATTAGGTAAAGGTCCCTGCAATATTCATCAACCCACCTTCAGTTTTATAAACCTGGCTCATAATCTTTCCTACTTTTCTGTGGGGAAATGTAATTTAGGTAAGAAATGGAAAAATCATTTGCAATGTGAATAAATATTCTCATTGCAAAAATTTTGCTTTGCAAACCTTTTGCACCTGATGCAACAGTAGTATATGGATTGTGGATTTTTTAGTTTTCGATGTGCGCAGTTTACGTAATAAAACTACTTAATGAAAAAGTTTACGCCACCTTCAAGCAGGCGTTAAAGGTTTGCAATGCACAGTTAATATTCACAATGTAATAAAAGCTTAATGAAAAGATGAGAGTGCAGGGGGTGAGCAGGAGGGTGGCAGCAGCAAGCTGCCTCTGGTACAAGGGGGCCAGGAATGCCCCTGATGGTGGTGTTGGCAACAAGACTGGTTTGAGACTTGTACCTCCTAAAATACTGTACATTTGCACAGCTTGTACAAATAAAATGCATTGTTAAAATACTGAAATTCACCAATTCCAGATATAATGACCCATAGCGGTCATTCAGCTGTTGATCTTTAAAAACCTCAGTTCAAACTTTGCACCTGCTACTAAATTTCCCAATGTTTTTTAACTGGCACAATCTTTTTTATATGGAAAACATTGATAGAAATGCCTTGGATCGTTGGTAGCTATTTAATGAAGGGGCACTAATGTCAATATCCTTCACTATGTTATAAGAAACCATGGCAAGAGAAGGTTACTAATTAAACTGCAGACTTGTCTATTTGTGATTTCAATTATATTACATTCAGGCCAGTCACTTTAAGGACTCTTACTCATGAGCGTTAAAGCTGCACTCCCCCGAGTTCTGTGTTGTAGTGTTCAGCCACAGGGGAGCGCAGGAATAGTAAAAGTAAGTAATTCTTTTCAATGGGACTTTACTTATACAAGCGCATGTAGGTGCCGAACGCATGAAAAACACAGCATGTTGCGTCTCAACCTGCGTTCAGCGCCAACATGCGCTTGTGTGAGTATAGCCCCATTGAAAAGAATTTCTTGCATCTATTCCTACTGTGCTCAGTACTAAGTTTTAGAAAATTAGGTGGGAGGGTGCGATGACACTGTGACCATAAAATTCATACAAAGACAAGAGGTCCTATATGGACATTGAGACAGTTTGTGAATTACACTACTAAAAAATACCCTCCCCTTTTAAACAAAACAGGGACTTTTTGTCCATATATTGTAATATATTCATTATTTTAACTAAGTCATCCCTGTTTTGGTCAGTCCTACACTTATTTTTATCTCATCCAGCTAGAATTCTACTACTCCATTATACATTTTACAAGGGGACTATGTTTTACTGCAACTTGCTTGCTTTTGAAGCACTAAAGAAAGTACCTGGCAAAGCCCTCACATTATCATGGTTAAAGAGTGTGAAATGTAGACCATAGATTTGTTTTCTGAAAACCCTCACATGACATTTGGGTTGGACATAATATTCTTTGGGAATTTTACACCAATTACAGGCCTTGGCTATATACCTGCCTGAGCACCAGTAAAAAATGTACAATTGCTTCTAGGATCAGTTTTCTATTTTGTTAATCAGTATTTCTAGACTGCAAACTTAGGGCCACTTCTGCATGAGGTCTGAATCCTATGAATCCCATGTTCTGTTTGTCAGTCCACCTACAGAATATATGCTATTTGATTAGTACTGAATAGAATTGAGATGTTGTGAGTCAAGCCTTTATAGCGTGTCAGCTATAAAGTTTTGTCTCCTTCCAAGAAAATGTGTCAGGTGTGATAGGAAGCAATGACATATACTCATTCTTTATAAATCAACCCTGCAGTCAGGACATGGCATTTATTTTGTATAACATAATACAAGGAAAACCAAAATTACTTTAGGAGGACAAAGTGTTTCTGTTGTGAATGTTTGTTTTGTTCCATTGAATTTCAGTCACATGCTGCTTTGCATATCTTTATCCAGCAAAACAAATGCAGTCTTCCATTTCCATGCCTTAGTGACATAGTTCGGAGCAGTGTATACAGTGATCTATAAAGACAAAAGAAACGCTTATGGGCCCATTTACTAAATTTGTGTGAAGAATTCCAAATTCGATCGAATTTTAAATAAAATTTGAATGTGAATTTTGAATATGCAAATGAGGTAACTTTGAGCATCGAATTTTCAAAATTCGACCGATTTGAATAATTCGAATTTAATTGTATTCGAATATACGATGGTCGAAGTATTTCCCCTTTAAAAAAAATTTCGATAGGCCAGTTCGCCAACTTGGACCTACCGAATTGCTTGAAAACCCTATGGGAAGTTCCCATAGATGTTTTAAAGTTTTTTTTTGATTGAATAAAAAAAATTCAATCGAAGGGTTAAAATCGTTCTAATTGTTCAATTCGAACTATTTAATCAATCAAATTTTTTTCATTTGAACGTTCGTTTGGTCTAATTGCGTTAATGTTTTTGAAATTCGATCACTTCCCCTTTAAATTTGAAAATCGAATTTGAGGGTTTATTAACCATCGAATTCGAATTTTAGTAAATCTGCCCCTTAGTCTCTTTGCTGATAAATTATATTTAACAACGTTGCTGTAACCAGATAGACTATGAATATTCATTGTTTAAGTAAAAGCCAGTATATTGGAAAAGTTCCATAAATATATCAGAAACACAGCATAGAAATCAAGCTCAACCCCAGAGAAACCAAAAGAATGAGTTTATTTAATAATAATAAATCATTTTTATCCAGGTTTCGCTGTGGAAAATATGTCCATAGACTTAAGGGGTGATATGATTACTATGTATAAATATATAAGGGGATCATATAATAATCTATTTGGAAGGGGTTTTTTACAGTGAGAGCTGTGAAGATGTGGAATTCTCTCCCTGAATCAATGGTATAGGCTGATACATTAGATAGGAAATATCTATAGGTTTGCACACTCAAAAGAATCCAATTCAAAATGCCAGAGTGGTATCAAAAAAATTCTTTATTTATATGCAAAAAAAATTTTTACAAAAGTGCCACAGCAAATAAGCATATATTTTACAACATAGCAAAAAAGACAATGCATATCATAAATACCACTCATAAATTTGAACATCACAAAAAGAAACCAATAGAAAAAAACATCAAGGAGCGGACACACCTACCAAATGAGAATGGCCCAACGTTTCGGCACCAAGGCCTTTGTCAAGGATCCTTACTATATATATAGCTACTTTGAAAGCTCAGCCAATGATAAACACAACTTTTTTATTACTGTAGAAAGCATGGAAAGACAATTTCCAGACTAGGGTTTCCACCTGGCCAGTATTTTACCGGCCTGGCCAGCAAAAATAATGGTTGAGCCCAATGTTATTAATAGGGAAAAAAGATAAATATACAGGAAGGCTGGTATTTTTTTTTTTTGAGGAAAGGTTGCAACCCTACAGACAACTGTAGCGTGACCACTGTGTCACATAACAAAGTTCGGGATTTGAGAGGAGTACACAGAGACCCAAAGAGCCCTCTAAAGGCCCACTAAATGGTGACTGGCTATAGCATCTTAAAGCTGCCCCTCTGGAATTTGCCACAATCCAAAGATTGCCAGTCTGGGACTGCAGAATTTTAACATGCCCTTTTGGAACTTGCAGCTAGGTTGGGACTGAGAATTAAAATAGGCCCTGGCATTTCAGGTACACAGAGGCTCAAACAGCCCCCACCAGCCCACTAAATACTGACTTTCTATGGCACCTTATAGCTAAGGTTGCCACCTTTTCTTGAAAAAAATACCGGCCCTCCTATATTTACCTTTTTTCCTATTAATAACATTGGGATCAACCATCAAAAATACTGGCCAGGTGGCAACTCAACTTATAGCAACCCCTCTGGCATTTGCCAGAACCCACAGATTGCCAGTCCGGGCCTGCTTGCAGCATAAGACATCTAAATAGTAAGGATGCACCGATTCCAGGATTCGGTTCGGTATTCGGACAAGGATTCAGCTGAATCGTTGTGCCTGGCCAAACCGAATCTTTAAAATCATGTGGCTTTTCGTCACAAAACAAGGAAGTAAAATTTTTTTTAGCTGCGCACAACGGCTTTTGCCCTTCCACTCACTAATTTGCATATGCAAATTAGGGTTTCGATTCGGCATTTGGCCGAATCTTTCACAATGGATTCAGGGGTTTGGCCAAATTCAAAATAGCGGATTGGGTGCATCCCTACTAAATGGGCAAATGTCCCTATAGTTTGGTTTGGATAGCTTCAGGAGCACATCCAGATAATAAACTTTGCACCTCCCACCGTAGTGATTTGTCAGTAAAGTTAATAGCTAAAATACATTTCCAACATGCGTTATATCCATATAGCCCATAGTATAAGTATACAACATGATAAAAATAGGACTAATGAACCATACCTCCCAACTGTGCCTTTTTTCGGAGGGACAGTCCCTCTTTTGACAGCTCAACTTGCAGTCCCTCTTTTCTCTGCAATGAACAGCCAGAAAACGAAACAAAGTTTTTAACTTTATTTGCTTTTGGCAGAGAACAGCTAACAGGTACAAATAAGATGCTCTGTAATAATTTTGAGATAAGAAAATAAGTAATTGTAGCAGTTTACATAAGGAGAAATATTTTCAAACTTTCATAACCTGCCAAATTTTGTAAAATATACATTAGGGGTTTGGCCACAAATGAGAGTGTTTTTTTTTTTTTTTTTTTTTTAAAGCGCTGCATGCAAAAAAGTTTTGTCCCTCTTTTTACTACAAAAATGTTGGGAGGTATGATGAAAGACTTGATGACGACACCTATTATTCGGTGATGCAGTCGAATGTTCTGGAACATAAAAGTTGACTTCATCGGGGATGCCATTGTAATTCATTTTTGAAGTGACTAATCCTGCAGTACGTGCCCTAGGCGGGAATACACACCAGCGCCGCTCTTATCTACTTGGGTAGAAGGGCCCAGCTCCGCCCCCCATTCCACCTAAGCCCCACCCACCCTTGAGTCCACCCTCGGCCCCCGGCTATTCTCTTCTCTGTCAGAGTTTATACTCCCACAGTCCCACTCTAGTTGCTTCTGTCGCACTGAGCTGAGAATTGATGTTCCGGGAAGTGTGCATTCCACTGGCGATTTTATTTCGGTCTTACAGCAATTTGGTCTGAAGTAAAGTCAGTGTGAGACCAACTAAAGAGCATCAGGTAACGTGACTTTCTTTACTGTGGGATTCCAGGTACAGCGAGTGGATTCATGTGTCCCTTGTGTACGTGCATTGGACTTTTGTCTCCTTGGTTTTTACCTGCGCTAACCCGAACTTGTCCAGGCAAAATATTTTTATATTGACTTTTCCCCGTAACGTTTGGGAGTAGCTTACCTGTGTATCCACAGGCTGCTGGCTGGGAAAAGTAAAGTTGCAGTGTTTGTTGGTTTCAGTGGCACATGCCAGGGGGTAGGCGATCTGGGGGGGGGTCACGTTTTATTTATTTTTCAGCGAGATATTGTGTCTAATTGCTGAGTCTGATTTGAGCTTTGCACAGTCGGTTCCTTTAGTTTTTTTTTTTCATTGTCAGAAATGAATTGGGGGGTATGAAAATTGTTACAATCTGCAACCGTCATTCTTTATTGAAATGACTTTATTTTGTGACCCCATGTGGATGTGCTGTGCATTGCAGCAGGATCTATAGTTGCATTTGTCTGTGTGGGACATGCCTGGACAATCATTTTTTGTGGGTCTTCAGGGATGTTACTGTCTGGGACTTACCTGGGCTTTGATAATGTATTGAATCCCTAAACTCTCCCATCACGGATGTTACTGTGTGTATCTTACCTGGGCTTTGATAGTGTATTGGATCCATAAACTCTCTTCAGGGATGTTACTGTGTGGGACTTACATGGACTGTAATTATGTATGGGATCCCTAAACTCCCCCATCAGGGATGTTACTGTGTGGGACTTGCCTGGGCTTTGATAATGTATTGGATCCCTAAACTCTCCCATCAGGGATGTTACTGCGTGGGACTTGCCTGGGCTTTGATAGTGTATTGGATCCATAAACTGTCTCTTCAGGGATGTTACTGCGTGGTACTTAACTGGGCTTTGATAGTGTATTGGATCCATAAACTGTCTCTTCAGGGATGTTACTGTGTGGGACTTACCTGGGCTGTCAGATCCATAAACTGTCCCGTCAGGGATGTTACTGTGTGGGACTTACCTGGGCTATCAGATCCATAAACTGTCCCGTCAGGGATGTTACTGTGTGTGGGACTTACCTGGGCTTTGATAGTGTATTGGATCCCTAAACTTTCCCTAAAGGTATGTTACTGTGTTGGACTTGCTTGGGCTTTAATGCTGCGTGGGATCCCTAAACTCTCATATTAGGAATGTTTCTGAGTAAAAGTAACCATACATATTACCGTTTGACCATTTTGTCGAGGAAAATATTATTCAAATCTCTATATACAAATTGGGACTTCTACACTAGTTCTATAATCCAGCGCACTATATCTAAATATCAATTCAAAAATAAGCCAAGATAATTAAAGTTAAAAGGCAATATTTATTAAACACCATGCCACCTATAAACTAAAAAAAATGGTGTTGCCTTTTAACTTTAATTATTTTGGCTTATTTTTTAATTGATATTTGTATATAGTGTGCTGGATTATAGAACTGGTGTAGAAGTCCCAATTTGTATATAGAGATTTTCATAGGTGTTTGTGGACACTCCAGTTCATTATAACCCAGCGATTACCTGTACCCACAATATACTACGCCTGAACACCTTTGGTTTTCCGAAAATATTATTCATTTTCTCAAAAAACTTTAAGGGCTGATTTGTCAGATATGCAGGTAGAAACAAGAGAAATTTGCCACTATCTGGCGAATTCAGCATCAAGTTTTGTAAATCTTTAAGCACCTTCAAAGGCACCCAATAAAAATGTTCCTTCCTGACCCATCGATGAGGACTTTTGTCAATATCGGTTGCCTCCTCTCCCACCAACCTCATTTCTTACAATATCAGTGTGTGTGCGCCCACTGCTAGAGTCTTGCCTTGACCATGATGCTGTATGGAATCTCTGGACTCCACTTCAGGGATTTGTTTGTGTAAGAGACCTGCCTGGATGTTGATACTTTATGTGATCCCTTAACTCTCCTTTTATGGATGCTTCTGCATGGAACTTGCCTGGATGTCGAAAATGTATGGAGTCCTTAAACCTTCTGTTCAGGGAATGTCATTTTTATAATAAATGTGCATTTATCAATTGCTTTTGAATCCTTCAACACTGTTTCTGCATGTGTTTAAACAAAATTGGCGCATAGGGAGATGTAGAAAAAACTAAAACGGTGTTAATGGAAAAGGTTCTGCCCTGGAATGGAACAGTATTGTTGACGTATAACAAAAACTGGCAGAGCTTTCATTTGGCCATCCTTAATTTACAGCTGTGGATTGTGTCTGTGTATATGTAATACTGGGGTTTTGGGTCTTATAAACTGTTTCACAGAATCCTTAAACTGACATATCAGTTGTACTGTGTGAACGCAAAACATTAGAACACCAGTCAGGGAGAAAAGGAATTCACTGGCCAGACAGCCTGGGATTAAGGTCGAAAAAATGAAAACCGTGCAGTACTTTGCCCCTTCCAATAACACTGCACTTGCCCTATTCTTTTTGCAAACTTCAGTCACTAGAAGTGTAGATCTCTGCAGGGTATTGCAGCTAAATGCTCTGTGCAATTGACACATATATGGAGTAATACCTTTATTTATCCTGTTGGGAAATTTTACATATCCTGTAATTTTTCAGAGACAGGTATGGGATCCATTATCTGGAAACCCATTATCCAGAAAGTTCCGAATTACAGAAAGGCCGTCTCCCATAGACTCTATTATAATCAAATAATCCAAAACGTAAAAAAATAATAATAATAAAACAGTACCTTGTACTTGATCCAAACTAAGATAAAATTAATCCTTATTGGAAGCAAAACAAGCCTATTTGGTTTACTTAATGTCTACATGATTTTATAGTAGTCTTAAGGTATGAAGATCCAAATTACGGAAAGACCCATTATCCTGAAAGCCCCAAGTCCCAAGGATTCCCTGATAATAGGTCCCAATCCTGTACAAACAACATATAAAATTTCTGTTCGTTGGTTCAGAATAAGTCTGTAATATTAGATGCAATGGTCAAAATGACTGTATAACTTTCTTTTTAGTTAAATAAGTTTATTAACCACAACAACATTTTGCTAAAAGGTTTTAATAATTAACTGTAAATTCTCAAAAATTCCTATTTATTCCTTTAATAGAATGTTTTGTTTTTGCACTTGAGAAACTTCCAAAGTAACTGTTTTGGATCAGATGTTGATAAGGCATTCCAATGGCCATTGCATTGGTAACCCCCCCCCCCCCTTAAAAAAACAAAGAGAAGTTGAGTAATGAAAGGAATGTGAGCAGCATAGACTGGAGATGCAGTAATGTTGTATGTTGTCAGTATCAGAGAATTTCAGTAAAAAAATGATAATGGGAGTATTATTCAATTTTACCTTGAGTACAGAGCTACTCATCAACCAATATGTAATTGGGAAACATGTCTTCAGGTTTTAACTAACCAGGCAAACTGACACAAAGTCATGTAGAGAAAACAATTCCAGTTTGTGTTATTTCTATGGATTTGTCATTTTTTGTAAAATATTTCATTCATATGAGGTGTTATTTCTTCAAAATACACACAATACTGTAATAATCTGTAAAACGGTTGTTTTTTAAGTTTCAGAAGTAGTGATGGGTGAATCTAAGGTGTTTCGCTTTGACGAAATTTTGCGAATATCTAGTAGAAATTCGCGAAACTTTGAAAAACATGCGAAAAGCTATCACGTATCGTTTTGGACGTGGGTGTTCTTCTTGGACGCCAGCGTCCAAAAATGGATCTTCGCGTCCAAAATGAGATGCCCATGAAGTTTCACCAGGCAAAATTTTTCTGGTGCGTCGCGAATCACGGGAATTCACCCCCAGGTGAATACATTCGCCCATCACTAGACAGAAGATATAAATTGTGCATATTAATGGCGGTTGCGTTGCATAACTTTTTTCCCCTAAAATATAAAGCACTTGGTCAGTGGTCTGAAGTCACAGTCTTTGGAATTCTTTGGTGCCTTCAAATATCCAGTGGGTGGTGCATAGAAATAGGAAGCAAGCCAGTTTGCCATGTTTTGTCCCTCTTTGTTTTGTTAAATTAACCAAAATGCCATTCTGTAGATTTATGGTGCTGGTAGATAAAGTGGGTTCTTGGGTTGCTGAGATTGTAGAGGCAGATAATGAAAGGAAATTCATTTGCAAGTTCTAAATATATTATTATTAAATAGATAAAGGCTAGACTGGACAGGAAATGCATACATCATGATTTTCCTAACTCTGGCTGAACTCTTATTTAGTAGTTTCCTCTGTCTTGGTAGAGATTCAGCAAACAGAATCACTGTACATAATAAGCAGGGTTTCAAAGTCAGAAAGTGACTAAGCAGATGAGTCAGGTTCGTTCTCAATTCCTAATCATCTCATCAAAGTGCAGTATAAACCTGGTAGAACCCAGAAG
>CM044432.1:71142867-71161649 GCA_024363595.1 Xenopus borealis | reverse complement strand
TGTAGTTGTACAATAGCTGGAAAGTTCAACTGTGTCCTTTCTTTTTTGAATTATGTGAATAGTACATCTTATGGGATGTAGGATCAGCCCTGGCAGAATGCCAGTGACAAGACACCGGCTAGGAATGCCCCTTTATCACTTTTAAACCAAACACCCATAAAGTGCACATGTTGCATTGCAGAAGAGCAGTCGCTTTAGACACATGGATGTTTAGAAAAGCTTACGTCTGAGACGCAAGTACTTCTAAGGTGTTTGCATTAAGGGATTAGGTGGCAATTCTAACTATGGCACAAGCCACAAATACACTTTGTAGACGGGTGTTCTAGGCTTTGCAGTGTTGTACTGGACTTCATATTATACCAGCTGTCCTTAGACAAATGCTTTACTTAGAGCAGGTAGTTTCTGTCAGATATATGTTGTTGCGCTACAGACAGCCGGAGCCCAGTGGTCTAGCAACAGCTATTAAAGGCAGACTGCTCTCTGCAATACCTTTTACAGCAAGCTATTCAGAGAAACAAAAGGTATATTGCTTGACAGCACATTTTTGGTGAAATGGGATAGTTCAGACCCACAGAATTGTGTTGTGGGAAAGTTTCAGGGTGTGAAGCTGCATTCCTGTGCTGCTGATAAGATAAGTTTTGCCTCATATTTGGCACTGAACAGAAGACTATTCATTTTACCTGTTTTAACCTGTAAAGTGCCAGAGGGGCAGACTACTTACAGTTGCATTTTTGTTTCTACTCTGACACCAAGGCCATTATGGAGCCCATCTATTTATGTGTGGTAAGACAAAGCATTGTACAGCAGAACAATAAATTAGTCAAGAAAAGGGGGTCATTGCAGTAAAAAAATAATACAATACTCATAAATATAAAGTAAAGTTACAATACATTAAGCGCTTATTGTCAGGGAGACAAAAGGATGGAGGTCCTTGTCCTTTAGAACTTACAGCCTAAATGGGAGGGTAGCATACAGACACGACTCTGAGGGATTTTAAGTGATGTAGGTTCCAGTGGTTGACACTGCCATATAAGCGCCAGTTCCCAGTTCAGGTGTTATGCAAGTTCTCCAAGAGTTTCGTTCTGAAGACACTGAGGGGTTTGATGCAGGAAACAACAGTATTAGAGGGGGGTGCAACCTAGAGGTTGCTCTGAGAGGAAGAGGATTCAGCCAGGAGCATATATACATGGCCCAAATTACGTCATTTCGTAACTTTTCAAATTCACTAACACCGACTCTGGCCAATTTTCGCTAGCGATGTAAATAGACTTGCGCAACTTTGCACCCTTACGCCAGGTGAAGTTGCGCAAAAGCCCAAAAACGACCGCAGCACTCAGATTCAGTGTTCAAATTTGTGACAACGTGGTTTATTGGCTCAAAGGTAGACAGAAGATGAAGTTGTGCACTGACGAAGGATCGTAATTATGCAAATTCACTAAGATCAAAATTTTACTGAACATTACCACTTACGTTAAACTTTACTTCGCCTGGTCAGACCAGGCGAAGTTCAATACAATAGATAGGAGTTTGAAAAAAAAAATTGGAACATTTTTCTAAGTCCCAAATAAACACTGGAGTGTTTTACTATTGGAGGGTGATAGTCTGAAAAAGATCGTTTTTTTCCCCCACACATTTCCTAACATATGGCAACTCAAATATCCAGGGGGCACATGTAGGGCAATAGGACAACTTTATTTTATTTATTAAAGGTTTCCTGGGCTTGTGTAGTGGAATGTAGTGGCTGTAACATATACTTCTATTTTACGCTTAAGTTCCCGCCGCAAATTAGGCATCGATAGCGTTAATGCTCTTTGCCTGGCGTGCTACTTCGTTAACGTTCGCCACCCTGAGCACAAATTTGCATTTGAGTGAATTTGCGTAGTGCAGGCGAAAGTTCGCCTGGCGAAGTGTGGCGAACGATAGCGAAGCCAACGCTAGCGAATTTACGCATCTTAGTGAATTTGCCCTATCATAGAGAGAAGAGATGGGGTGTAGTTCGGTGCAGAGGAGTGAAGGACTTTGAATGTTATGAGGAGTTGTAAGTTATTCTTTGTTTTTTGGGAAGCCATGATAAGGACTTTAGAAGGGAAGGGGCCTGTACCCTTTTGGATGAGAGGAGGAGAATTGTGGCAGCAGTATTTAATACACATTGTAAAGGGGAGAGATAGGAGTTAGGGAGGACGGTTAGTAGAAGGTTACAGCAGTCTAGTCGGGATAGGATGAGAACATGCGTGAGCATTTTGGCCGTAGCAGGGGAAAGAAGGGGACATAGTTTGGTAATCTTGTAAAAGTGACAAGTTCTGACAGTGGTGTTAATATAATCAGATAAAGAGAGAGGAAGAGGAAAGAAAGGAGTCAAACATTATCCCCAGACTGCATACTGAGTTGGCACAATTAATGGGCACGCTATCAATAGAGATAGTTAATAGGGGAATAGGACCAGGCTTAGGTGGAAAGATAACTAGTTCAGTTTTTGTTAGGTTGAGTTAGTGTTGGTTCATCCAGTTGGAGATTGCTAGGAGGCAGTTAAAGATTTGAGTCTCAATTTCAGCTGTTAATGAAGGGGTGTATAAATATATTTGGGTATCATAACTGAGGGACCCCACTGAGAACTTACTCCAAGTAGAGAATGTACCGTTAACAACCACTCTCTGTACCCAATCATGTAGCCATTTTCCTATCCATGTGCATACTCCTTCATTAAGCCCAACAGACCTTAGTTTAGAAAGCAGTGATTTGTGGGGCACTGTATCAAAATCCAAATAGATCACCTCTACTGCTTCCTCATCATAAAAAGCAACCAATTCATAAAGCCATGCTGATTGCTGATCATAATGCCATTCACTAGGACAACATTTTGAATGTGATCCCTCAACAATAATTTACCTGCCACAGATGTCAAACTTACTGGCCTATAATTGCCAGGCTGAGATCGTAATCCCCTTTTAAATATTGGAATTGCATCATCTTTTCTCCAGTACATAGGTATCATACCAGATGAAAGCGAATCTGAGAAAAAAAGAAATGGGGCCAGTCTAAAACTGAACTAAGCTTAGAACCATCTGCCATTTGGCCCTGGTGCCTTGTTTACATTCATTTTTATTAAAGCTTTATGAATCATATCCTGAGTCAGCCACCGACTAGATAAATCTGAGCCAACAATGCAGCTATAAAGTGAGCCTGGGAACTCTGACTCCTCTATTGTATACACTGAAGAACTAATTTAGCACATTTGCTTTTTACTAACTATACTGGTACCATTATTTAAAGGAGCAACACTCTCAACTCGCATCTTTTTAATATTAATAAAGTTAAAAAACTTTTGGGGGTTAGACTTAACCTCAGAAGCAATATGCTGTTCATTTCCTATCTTTGCCTTCTGGTTTGCTATTTTACAACATTAATTATAGTGTTTTTCGCTGGAAAAAACAAGTCGCGCGTCGTTTTTGACGCGGTGAAAACGACGCAACGCGAGCCGAAAGCGACGCGCGCCGGAAACGACGCGACGCGCCAAAGTTGACGCGATGGCCCATCACTAATGATAGTTAAAGCCGAATAAGCAGATGATATCTCCTAAAGACACAGAAAACAACAGCGGGCCAAGTAGAGAGCCTTGCAGCACCCCTACATTAAGTGTAATGCGAGATTAAGTTTATTAGCATAAGAGACAGTGAATTAAAGGTAAAAAGAGAGCCAAGATTCAGCCTGGTTATGGATACCAAGCAACTGTATCAAATGTAGATTATAGGTCAAGGAGGGTAAGGATAGAGAAATCACCTTTGGCTTGGCAACCTGAAGATTATTTATAACTCTGCACAAGGCAGTTTCAGTAGAGTGTGCTGGCCGGAAACCAGATTGAAGAGGGCCCCTCAGATTATGGGTGTGTAGAAAGGTAGTAATTGGGGAGAACAAAATACATTCTACAAATTGAGACACACGAGATAGAAGTGAGGCAGGACGGTAATTGGATAGACAGGATGGGTCAAGTGTGATATTTTAAAGGAAAACTATACCCCCAAAATGAATACTTGAGCAGCAGTTTATTTCAAATTAAGTGGAATATTAAAGAATCTTTCCAAACTGGAATATATATTTAAGTAAATATTGCCCTATTACATCTCTTGCCTTGAACCATCATTTCGTGATGGTCTGTGTGCTGCCTCAGAGATCACCTGACCAGAGATATTTCAACTCTAACTGTAACTGGAAGAAGTGTGGAAGCAAAAGACAGAACTCTCTCTGTTAATTGGCTCATGTGACATTACTTTATAGTTTGTTTGGCATGTTTGTGTGCACTGTTGAATCATACGATCCCAGGAGACTGTCCTTATTTTTTAAAATGGCCATTTTCTATTTATGAGTATCCAATGGCACATGCTATTAAAAAGTATATGTCATGTGCAAGACATACAACATAAAGCTGATGGCAGATGGACTACTTTGTCTTTAAAGAAATCAGTCCTGATGAGATTGTGTCATGTTGACCAAATCTGTTGAGGGATGGAGAAGAGTATTGCATATAGGAATGAGGGGTATTACTGTTAACTTCTTCAAGTTGCTTACTTTTGTTATTAGTTCATTTTAACTGTAATTGATCTAGAATCATATTTGCTGATTGTATTAAAGGAACATTATGACCCAAAATCAATACTTAAGCAACAGAGTAAAAATTAGCATTCCAAACTGTAATATTCTTATTTTAGCTGATTGTGCTCTTTTAAGAAGTGCTTGAAGGTGTCATAATCTTATGGAGCAAACATAACTTTTCCAGTAAGAAAGTTATTTCCTGCACACTGACCCAAAATATAAAATTCACTAAACAGTTTCGTAGTTCGCAAAAGCTATGTTAAATTCTCACAAAGACAAATTTGTTCTCACAAAATGGCCATAAATAACAGAAGTGTATTTTTGTCAACTTTAATTCAGTAAAGAACATGGCAGTATGTGTATGTATAGATAGATAGATAGATGTACAAATTGTATATTGCTATATTTAAGAAAGAAACTATTTCTTATGTATCCTTAACAGAATATATATGTGAATGAAACAGGAAGGGTATTTAGTCAAGCTGTTTGTTAAGTGTCTTGAGATCTACTGATCACCAACTAAAGGTTGTAGATTCCGATCTACCATTTGGACACCCCTGTTTTAAGATGTTTAACAAAAAAGCACAGACACTGAGGATGTTGCAGCTGTGGAAATAAAAAAAAAACACACTTTTGATATGGTAAATGTTCAAGGCGTCAGTTCTAATTGCCATTATGCTGAGAAAGGAAATGTACAATTTGGGAGAGAATCTATAAATGCAATGCTGGGAAACATTTTTCTCTTAACTTTCTACACTGAATAGATAGATGCTAGACAACAGAAGAATGGTTACATTTGTTTGAAAATGTTCTAGATCAAGGGTGTCCAAAAAGGGAGATTGGGATCTACCAGTAGACCTTTAGCTGGTGATTGGTAGATCTCAAGACATCTACTCTTTCAGCTTTTCATTCAAATATTTATTACGTTAAGGTTACATAATACATTTACTTTACATTAATCAGTATTTAAGTAATATTTTCAATTAATATTTTTCTCACAGAATGCTTACAATGCTTTTATGGATGTAGTTCATAAAGGGACAACATCACCAAAATTAGACCTTGCTTTTATAAAGTATGAGCACTCATGTTCTAGATTGATTAGTAAACATGTTTGTTTGTGTGTACCCTACAATATTGGACACAGAATTGTCAAATTTGGAAAAGGTCTGCATATAATAGCTTCCATCCTCCTTCCAATTTTTAATTCTGTTATAAGAAATTGAACCTGAAAGGTTTCATACAAGTACATTGTGTAACTACCATTGCAGTAAATTAATACAGTAGTAAGAGTATAGCACAGTAAAAAAAAATAATAGCTACAGATTTCATAACAAATATGGGTATTATACTTACTAAAGCTGGCCATACAATCAGATTTGGTCCCAATTTGGCTACCGACTTGCTGGGTAAAATCAGGTTGCTGTGATACTGGCCATAGGACAAATGACTTTATTACATAATGGGACCTATGTACACCTGTTAAGAAAAGGGACACATCATTGTGCTAATTCAGTCCTTATTTGAGGTATATACCTTACACCTAGCTATTCTTGTTTAATTCTAAGAAGAGATCATTGTTTATTTCTGAGATTTTTTAAATACTTGCATTGTTGGGAATTTCAACGGAAACTCATAGTCCAGGATGCGTATTATCACCAACTAGCAGTTTCACCCCACACACACATGTTTTGAATCTGAATCTAAAAATAGACATTAAGCATTGTTTAATGTCTTTGTGTATTGGCATGTTAATAGTAACTGAATTCTCCTTCTCTTTTTTCCTAGAGCCATTCTGCTCAAAGTGCAGAAAATGAGAGAACATTCTCTGGGCCTAGGATGCACATCACAGTGAACAGGCAGGGAGTGAAAATGTCTGTGTGCAGTGAATTTGTGGAACACATTTGGAAACCTGGATCCTGCAAGAACTGCTTTCACCCACGAAGTGACCACAGACAGACAGAACCACTCTCTGTTGGGAAAAACGGAAACGTATCAACATTGCATAGTCTTAATGGGATTAAACTCAAATCTGACAATGCCAGTCAGGATGAAAATACTGTCATATCTGCTTTGTATACAAAACCCACAATTGCTGTGAAACCAACCATGCTTACCTCAGATAATGAGATGTGGACAGAGCTTAACAGCACAGAGGCTCTAACTCAGGTATAGTTTATTGATAAGAATGGTTTTTGTAGAACACCATCCAGTAAAAATTCCCTAAATGATCATACCTCATCTTAAACATAACTAAATAATTAAAATCTAAGTACATAAAAGTACTGTACCATACATGGTGTTCTGTCTATCACTTCTTTTTTTTCTTTCATAATGTAACATTAAAGTGGACCTGTCACCCAGACACAAAAATCTGTATAATAAAAGTCCTTTTCAAATTAAACATGAAATCCAATTTCAAATTTTTATTAAAGCATTCATAGCGGTTTTAAACTCATTTGAAAATCTCAGCTGTCAATCAAATATTGTCTGCCACTCCTCTATGCCTTAGGCATAGAGGCGGGGCAGACAATTACTTTCACTTTCCATTCAGCACTTCTTAGATGCCACTGCTCCCCACACATTTCCCCAGTTCTCTTAACCATTTAATTGTGCAGCCAGGACATGGGGATGGACATCGGGTCCCTCATTCTTGTGCACAAACAAGATTCTGAGATGATCTAAGGCTTGCCTCAATAACAGTGACCACAAAAATGGCTCCTGCCTGTTTGTTATAATTATGAATTCCCAGACTGAAGGAAACAAGATTAAAATAATTTATATAGTGTAATTAATGTTCATTTTGCTTGACTAATGTGATAAAATAGGATTTTGAATATTTTTTTGGGGTGACGGGTCCACTTTAAAGTTACCCATAATTAATGTGAATCTTGTGAAAACACAGACAAACACAATTTCTGAGCAATTCTTGATTGAATGCAAAATGTTGTGGTTACGATAGGCCCTCTGATACATCAGTCACATTTACATCTGCAAACCGCACATGTGTACTGTAAAGTTTATGCAGTCACCAATGCAGATTTGCATAGACAGAACTTGCTCTTAATATGTGTATTTTTTGGATTGTGATAATTAAGCTGAACTCTGGAGAGGAGGTTAGGAGAAAAAGTAGGAGCAGACAGCTACAGCAGATTTTCTATGTAAACCAGGAATGGTTTTCATTAGCTGCTAACCTGAAAGGTGTGTTTAGTAATTTGTGTTGCGAAGAAATGAGCATGTGCAATAACCAGCAGCCAAGGATAATTCCTGAGGGAGGGGGGCAAGTGGGTTGGAGGAGGAGAGGGAATCCTAATTGATTAAGTGGATGCTGCAGCCTTCCATTAACATTTTAACAAATGGAGTGGCAGGTTTTTAAAAAGGCTGGTCGCTGACTACATTTTTTTGTTTGTCAATAACATGGCCTTTAAAGGAAAACTATACTCCCAAAATGAATACTTAAAGGGATACTGTTACTGATACTGATACTTTTTTCCCCAAAATGCATCAGTTAATAGTGTTGCTCCAGCAGAATGCTGCATTGAATTCCATTTCTCAAAAGAGCAAACAGATTTTTTTATATTTCATTTTGAAATCAGACATGGGGCTAGACAGTTTGTCAATTTCCCAGCTGCCCCACGTCATGTGACTTGTGCTCTGATAAACTTCAATCACTCTTTACTGCTGTACTGCAAGTTGGAGTGATATCACCCCCTCCCTTTTCCCCCAAGCAGCCTAACAACAGAACAATGGGAAGGTAACCAGATAACAGCTCCCTAACACAAGATAACAGCTGTCTGGTAGATCTAAGAACAGCACTCAATAGTAAAACCCATGTCCCACTGCGTACTATTCAGTTACATTGAGAAGGAAAAACAACAGCCTGCCAGAAAGCAGTTCCCTCCTAAAGTGCAGGCACAAGTCACATGACCAGGGGCAGCTGGGAAATTGACGAAATGTCTAGCCCCATGTCAGATTTCAAAACTGAATATTAAAAAAATCTGTTTGCTCTTTTGAGAAATAGATTTCAGTGCAGAAGTCTACTGGAGCAGCACTATTAACTGATGCATTCTGAAAAAAAACATGTTTTCCCATGACAGTATCCCTTTAAGAACAGTGACCACAAAATGGCTCCTGCCTGCTTGCTGTGATTTTGTAATTCCAAGACTGAAAGAAACAAAATGTATACTTTGTATGTATAGTGTATTTTGCTCCTTTAACATGATAAAGCTCCTGGTCGCAATCTTCAAGCGTTTCATATAGTCTTTGCGGTAGATTCATCAAAGAGTGAAGTTAAGAGTGAAGTTCCACAGCTCTCAATTCATTTCTATGGGATTTTTAAAGGTGTATTCATCAAAGGGTGAACTTTCACTTCACCCATTGATGAATACGCCTTGCAAAATCCCATAGAAATTAATTGAGAGCTGTGGAATTTCCCTCTAGTGGCGGAACTTCACTCTATTATGAATCTACCCCTCTGTGTCTCTTCACTGCACAGTTGGACCAAGTCAAGAATCAGCTAAAACTGTGCATTCGCAAATCGGTGTTGGATGCAATTAGTAAATGAAAGCATTTCATCTTTTTTTCACGTACTTGTTCCAACATGTCCCTCATAGTTTTTAGGTCTCATCATTATTAGCAGTTTGAGTTCTGAGAATTTGTGTTTCCATGAAATATATATCTATAATTTTTTTCTTTCTTACTGCTACAGGTTAGTTGGAAGATGTCTCAGACAAGCAACTCTTTTCTGAAATCTGGTGATATTTCTAAGTCAGTCCTTGATCATTTCAGCAATCCTATCAATCAGAAGTTCAACACTTTCAATGACAATTCTCCCAATTATGTTTTCAATGGACTAAAGAGCACTGACAGGAAGATGGGGATAAATTCTGTGAACAACCTAACCTATGTGAGCCACTTTAGTGGTCAATCAGATAAAGCAACATTTATTAAGGAAAAAATGCCTACTACCTTTGAACAGACTACTAATGGAAACCTTGTTAATGGAGACACAAAGACATTAAGCTGCACTCGGGAAGAATCTACATTACTTTCTTTAAAGAGCAGCAGTGGTTGCTCCTCCGGAACTCTGTCTTCTACAGAAAGGACCACTCCACCTGGAACTTTACTTACAAGTGGCATTTCAGTGTCCCAGGGCACTGGTAGGTCTGGAATGGGACAGTGTAATGTGGATAACCCAACACCTATTAAGCCTACTAGAAAATTCCAAGACAAAAACTGCTTAAAAAGCTTAGAGCTGAGTTCCAATAAGAGCCAGAATTACAGCAATCTAAAAGTACCACTTCATTCTGAGTCAGATGCCCTGACAAGCAATTCGTCATGTACCTTTACAAGGGACAACCCTCTTGGATCACCTCCATACAAAGATTCTGAGTTTCACTTATCTAAGGATTCCAGGAAAAATCTGATAAAACATTCCCTGCAGCTCACACACCTAGAGGATCATCTACAGTTCCAAGCTGTAGGAAGTAACAGTGAGCCCGTTTATGCAGAGAGTACAAAACGAAAAGGAGTTTTGAGTAGGCTGGAGATCAAGCCACAAGCTCAAAGGAATACGGGGAAAAATGTTGTATCCCCGAACAGTCCTGTTAGCGAGGAGAAACAAGAGATTACTACAACACAAATTGCTGCCAAAATTACAGTGATGGCAGCCCATACAGAAGATGATAATAGAACAATATTTCTTAGCAGTCCAGATTCAGCTGTTGGGGTTCAATGGACATGTAGTAGTCCATTATCTTCTTCAAATATGTCACCATTTGTCTGGGGGGAGAGAATCCAAGGAAAGCAAGAATTAAAATCTGCTGAGTTAAATAAAAGGTATTGTGGTCCTTTATCTCCTAAAAGTAATGGGAATATCAGTACTATTGTGTCTTCCATGATAAAACCAGAGGAGTGCACTAGTTTGAAGCTTTCCTCACCTACGCACACTGCTGGGATTTTACATTTGTCTTCTCAGAAAAAAGAATCACTTGAGGTAAGTGACAGGTGTCTGCAATCTACAGAGCGAAGGAACAGGTACTATCAGGCACAATGGAGCAAGCAGTGTAAAATTGATGAGGAAGAAGAAGAGGAAGTATCTGTCTCCCAACCTTCAAGGATAAATGTGGTCAGCAATGGACAACTAACAAAGTCAAGTTTTAATTATGAAGAGAAATTCAGTGTGGAAGAGCAGAAATCTAGGAAAGGCATGAGTAAATCTGCTTCCTGTCCTATAGAACTGTCTAAAGCAAAAAATAACAAAGATGATGCCACCCAGCCTCCCCCTCCTCCACCTAAGAAACAGACACGGTATGTATGATATTGTTTACTTATGTAGTGTCATTTTTAAGGGAAATCACTACTACTGGTATTTTCACTCATTTATAAATCTCACATTTCGTATTCCACTGTTTAATTTGTGAACCGTGTTTTCTAACAGAAGGACACACACAACAGGGCATATTCACTAAGCGGCGAAAATGTGCTAGCCAGGCGAATTTTCGCTAGCGCTACGCAAATTCTCTAAATTGCGAAGTTACGCTCTGGTCGGCGAACAGTAGCGTAGTTGTGCTAGTGTTACTTCGCCAGGCAAATCACATTTACGCTAACAAAGCCTAATTTGCATACGGTACGAATTTCAAAGTATAATAGAAGTATATGTTACAGCCACTACATTCCACTACACAAGCCCAGGAAACCTTTAATAAATAAAATAAAGTTGTCCTATTGCCCTAAACATGTGCCCCTTGAGTTGCCGTATGTTAGGAAATGTAGGGGGGAAGGAGGATAACCCCCCAAAAAAATTTGCTCTTTTTCAGACTATCGCCTTAAAAAGGTAAAACACACCAGGTCAGACCTGGCGAAGTAACGTCTAGCGTAAGAGGTAACGTTCGGTAAAACAATCATCTTACTGAATTTGCGTAATTACGATCCTTCGTCAGTGGGCAACTTCGCCTGGCGTAAGGGTGCGAATTAGCGCTAGTGTTAGACGCTTCGCACTTTAGTGAATTTGCCGCAAAGTCTCTTGTCTTTGATCCTCATGAATCCATATTTGTGGCAAAACCATCCTACAGTTTTTTTAACAGGCTTACGGCATGAAGATCCAAATTGTGTAAAAATCCTTGATCTGGCAACCTATGTCCTGAGCATTCTGGATAATAGATCCTGTATCTGTAGTTGGTGCACAATATACTTAGCATCCATCAGGGCACAATAATGGCTTTCTATTGTACTCAGACTGTGCATTAAGTACATTGTAATGTTGTTATACAACTCACTACTCATTACACATTCTGCTTCATAGCTTTATGATTATCCATTTATCTTCTGTCTATTTCCCTGGTGCTTTTCTCTAATTATTTTTAACAAGGTAGTATTTCTAGATGCAGAAGCACATACCCATTGAGGACTGAATTCCATACTACTTTTCACCAAAACATTGTCTCTGCTATCTTAGTGTGCTAAGTGAAATGCAAAGGTCATTCCACGTTGATAGTCTGTAACTCTTCCCTAATAGGATTTATCATCACCCTTTCCTGTAAAATCTTCACAGCATTCCTAGCCTACACTCTGGGCTGGCAATTCAAGTTTTTCACCATTGACAAGTGTGTGACTTGATGGGCTCTGTCACTGACCTGTGTAATAAGATGAATGTAATAATTAACTCTGGACACACTAAAGGTTGCCTGTTAGTAGATTAGAATTTCCTTCTCCCTGTCTGTCCCCAGCCTTAGAGGCAGTCCTGCTATAACTTTTATTTAAGACATATAAAAAATATAACATTTTGTTAGAATTGCACTGTATCTGAATTACTGCAGGCCTATTGCAGCATATCTATCACATCTGGGCTACAAATTCGAATACCTATAGTATGTTTAAAATATTTGAATGGTAGTCTGTAGGGCTGATGCGTCATTATTTAGCGGTAGCTAGTTGATTAATTTCTATACATATTCCCAATGTCCCTGAATGCTACCAACAATGGCAATGACAATTTTATATCTCTCCCTAAAACTGTAAGCATGAATCAATTCCCTTCAAAGGACAAAAGAGTGGAATTTTAACCAGAGTCTTAAGGCCCCATACACATGCGGATAAAAGCTTGCAACAGACCAAGTCGGCAGCTTATTAGCCTGTGTGTGTGGGGCCATCAGACGGGCTTTCCCGATCGATAACTGGCAGGTTAAAATACGAAGTTGGATCGTGCGCGCATCTCTGCATGTATGTGGTCCCACCCGTATGGCCTCTATTCTGATCCGATCAATGTCTCCCTGTATATGGCCACCTTTACTTCCTCTATAGTGTGTATAGTGTGTTTCATAGTAATTAAAATATCATGTAGTGTTGCCCTGCACTGGTAAAAATGATGTGTTTGCTTCAGAAACACTACTATAGTTCATATAAAGAAGCTGCTGTCTAGCAATAGTGGAAATTGAAAAAAGGCTATATGGCACAGTTTAAATAACGGATAACAGATAGCATTATATTCTACAGAGCTTATCTGCTATCTGCTGTGTAACTTGAGCTTTTTCTCATTTGAATAGTTGCCCCCATGGCTTCACAGCAGCTTGTTTATATAAACAATAGTAGTGTTTCAGAAGCAAACACGGCAGTTTTACCACTGCGGGGCAACACCGCTTTATATTTTTATTACTTTAAAACAAATTTATTTTTTGATGTTACTGGTCCTTTAAGGAGTATTCTGGTAACATTTACCAAGCACCATGACTTCCTGACTTTTTTCTGGTATATATTTTAGGATTTTCTTTGTGTGTGAGTTGACCTCAAAGCCTTAAATGGTATTTGTTTTATTTTCCTCTGTAAGAGAACTTCATGTGGGGGAGGTAAGCTATGTAAAGAATGTTTTATGCCCTTGAATCAAGCTACTTTTGTGGAGTCTTCCTTTGGAGTGTCCTATTCCCACAGGCTTCATGACCAAAAATCCTAGAAAATGATCTATCCGCATTCCATTCTATAGCTGTCTGGAATCTCTATTCAGCAGAAGATCTCACAAAGTACATCATCTACATAGGCCAAACTGCTTGGCTACACATATTAATGAATAGATGAGAAAAGAGCATTCATACAAACACCACTCTGTGCAAGCTAGTTCACCTGCAGTTGTGTGCATTCCACAGCTGCAAATGTAAATATTGCAAGAGGCAGAGAGAAAGAGGTTAATGATTGTTAATGTTCCAAGGAGAACAAACGCATACCACTACAATGTCTTCTTTCAGAAACTGTCTTGATAATTATGCCAGCACTTGGTTTCTTTTCCACATATTTTTGTAGAAATGTTAGCTTTTATCTTTCTTGTTTTGTGCCTGTTCCAAGTCTAATCACCCAGAATTATGTACATGGTTAGCCAAGCACAGTTTTGGTTTAGTGAATGGCTTTATTTAAGGGTTTGTAGAATCTTTTTTTCTTTGTCTTTTTTTTAACAAACCTTTCTTGTGATAATGTCTACAAATCATCTGCATAATCTCTGCAGCCTACTGATTTCCACTGTCATTTTTGGGTTAACAACTACCCCTTATCTGCTGTGATCCCAAGTACACAATCTATGGGCCCCAGTAAAGAGAAAGATGAGAATGAGAGCATGTGGAGTTTAGAAAATGATGATACAGGGCAGAAGGTTACAGGTGTACTTATCTGTATTCACATATTTTGATGAAGATAATCTATAATTAGTGACCGTCACATAAAATTCCATGCAAAAGTTTGGGGAGCTTGTCGCTCGTCAAACCATTTGCAGTATGTTTTGTTTTCACATTCAATTTCTATCCAGTTTAGTGTCCTTTTAAAGGACATGTCAACACACAAAAAAATGTTGCCTTATAAAAGAAAACATAAGCATCTTTCCAATAGGAATCTGTTAAAAAATCATTAGTGCTTTAAAAGTAGTTTGTAAATGTAATTGCTATTGAAAGCAGACTGTGCTTATAGGGCACCAATCGAATAAAAAAGTTACCCCCAACCAAATGTGCGGGCTGATAGAGCCCGCATTCCTGTTGGGGTTACTAGTACTTTTTTTTTACCAGTGCCGGCAAGCTTGCACCGGGAGCCATGACAGTAGCTGCGCATGCGCGTTTGCACTGGCGGGGGGCATTTAAAAAAAGTACTATAACCCCCAACCGGAATGCAGGCTCTATCAGCCCACACATTTGGTTGGGGGGTAACTTTTTTATAACAATCGGTGCCCTTTAAGTCCTGGTTGTTACTTTTTAAACAATGTTGCAAAAGCCAATCTCCTCGAGCAACGCAGTGTCTGTTGATTCCTTGGCTTTTGTAACATTTATTCAAAAGCCAGAGCCACCATGGCAGAGAATAAAAAGCAAAGACATGCACTGCTTTCAGTAGCAATACATATACAAATTATTCATACATATATTGCAAGGTTGCTTAGAATTATGTTTTCTTTAATTAGGCAAAAAAAATTTTTTAGGTTGACGTCCTTTAAAGCAACAAATCTGATGTGTCATTTCTCCTGTTTGCCAAGAAACATATTGTAACTACTTGGAAGTATGGTCATGAGAGCTGGGTGTGTGAGTTTTCATGCTTCAGCAAATGGGGGGGAAAGTACACATTTTATAGGAACTTTGAGTAAAACCTGTTTCTCTACATCTGGATTCAAGCATTTCAAGTTCAAAAACAGGAAGCCCTTGGTCGCCCCATCCTGCTTGACTGTGGGATGTTTGTCATATCCAGAGGATAAAATTAGTGTTCTTTGGTTTTACCTACAGTAAGCTATAACTGAGCAATTGACAAACTAAAAAATTAGCCAGGAGTTAAACCGCATCCTAGATAATACTTTCCCACACCCCATGAAAAATATAATAATATATTAATGCTGTAGCTACTATAGTGAAAATCTTTAATAATGTAAGGGCCGCAGGAGTCTGCAGCTCCTTCCTGCATGTTTCAAGATAATTCCCTATGGAACAATACTTAAAACCTTTTATTAAAATTGTCTGTAACTTTAAAGGAATAAAAACTGGGTAAATAGGCTGTGCAAAATAAAACATTTCGTTAGTTGTTCAAAGCTCTCTTGGTTTCCACTGATTGGTTACCCAGCAATAACCAATGAGTGACTTGAGGGGGGCCACATGGGTCGTACTGTTGCTTTTGAATCTGAGCTGAACACTAAGGATCAATTGCAAACTCACTGAACAGTCATGTCCCATGCGGCCCCCATTCAAGTTGCTGACTGACTCAGTGACTGAGTTAGAGAGCTGCAAAGCAGGAAGTAGAGTTCTGTTATGTTAGACATCCAGTCACTCCAGCCTTTATACATTACATTTTTGGCTAACTATTTATCCAGTTTTTATTTGTACACTGAACTGTTCCTTTAAGATCCTTGGTCAGTATTCAGATATGCCCTTAGGTTAAACAGTATTTTTGGTCCTACACATAGTAATAATAATTCCTTGTTTGTTCCCATTGCTGTATTATGCTTTGTTTCTTTTTAAAGATTTTCTTGGAGAGCTTGCATAATATACTTTAACATATAGGCTTCTCTTTGCTTAGACAACATTCTATAAATGTTGCTAAAAAATATTTTTTTACCTTTTTTTCTTTTTTTTAAAGGCATATTCTAAAACTGAATAAGAGTAGCACTGATCTGGAGGTGGCAAGTCTTGGCTCAGTGGAGAGTCTGGGAGAGTCATTAAAAGCCACAAATGTTTTAAACGTGAATGTCAGTTTCAGCACCGGCTCCATAGACAGCCTTGATTCCAGGACTTGCAGTGAAGAAGGTAATTCCTCTTTCATTCCTCTTTCATAAGAGCAACCAATGTCTTTAGTTTCGTAGTTCTTGGGATGCTTAAAGGATGCTTAATGGTATTTAAAGGAAAGGTAACACCAACAAATTAAAGTGTTTTAAAGGAATCACAATATTATGTACTATTGCCCTGTACTGGTAAAACTAGGATGTTTGCTTCAGAAACACAACTATAGTTTATATTAACAAACTGCTATGTAGCCATGGGGGCAGCCATTCACACACAGTAGATAACAGATAATTTCTGAAGAATTTAATTGTATACTACACAGCTTATCAGCTTTGAATGGCTGCCTCCATGGCTACACAGAAGCTTGTTTATGTAAACTATAGTAGTGTTTCTGAAGAAAACACACCCGTTTTACCAGTGCAGCACAACAGTACATTATATTTTCTTTAGTTTAACACACTTAATTTTTTGGTGTTACAGTTCTTTTAATGGCAAGTGAAGGCAGATGGTGCCCCGAAACACGTCTTACGGACTACAATAAATTATTAGCAGTATTTCTGCGTATTTGTCCTTCTGTGCTGCACTCTGAACTTTGCGTTGATTTATTGGGTGCCAGGATAGAGTACCAGTGGGACAGTAATAGGACAGCTGCACTTTTCCTTTTGTATAAACTTTCTGCCCGTTGTCCAGTTAGTAATAATAATAAGTCTACTTAAAGGGGACATTTTGCCTGATTTTTTCTTTAGTTTTAGATAAAACGCCAGATTAAAACTGTATTAGTCTCAACCTAGATTCCAGTGCTTCAGATATATTAATTTGCCTTCAATATTGTTTTTCCTCATTAATTACGAATGAGGGCAACACACGAGGTGATAAGGGCAAATATATTGTACCGTCCATAGTCCCACACAGGTGATTAACAGCAGCATTCCAGTTAAATAATAATGGTTCAAAGAATGTCAGGATAAGGGCTAAAATCCAGGGACGCATATGTTTTTGCTCTGCTCGTCAGATCGCGTGCAAATCGTCCGTGGAGTTCAGCCCTGAATGGTCGGCCCCCACTCATTTTCACCTCACCAAATCCGGACCTTGTTGCAAAAAGTTTGGACACCCCTGTTTTAGAATGATATGCTTAATTAGGAGTCATGGTTCTAATTATCAGGAAGCACTTTGTGCACCTTTCTTAGTGCCAGTCACTGGCTGACTTTTATTTGAGCTGGACAGACAATTAAGCTGATAACAAGAAAAGCAAATTACATATCTAACAATGAGAACATATTAATGACCATAGATAACACTGGGTTGGAATATGTCATGTATTATTATGTTTATGGCATTGTGACACTTATTACCAAACAAAATTCAGGTTTCCCTTTTTCTGTTTCTGTAAAAATACAATCCATTATATGCTTGAATGAATGTGTTTAATAGCATTGCACAATAAAGCACTTAAAACAAAGTGCTTATGTAGAAAAGTTATTACATGTGCTCATAATTGTTTTAGAATTGTGTAACATCCTTTTAATCTTAATATACTATAAATAGCATGTGATGTCACAATAATATAATCAGTACAATATTAACACTGTCAAATCAAAAAGAACAATATCCAGCCTGTTATATTGTTTCTTTTACAAATCATATTTACAGGGTATTTTACCAGAGCTCATATATTCCAGCTGAATTTTTTAAGTGGGCTTACATTACTTGTGGATTGAAAAAGTTTGTTTAGGGTCAGTGATCACTCTAATGCCTTTCTCAGCTATATGCAGAAAAAAACTATTTTGTGCACACATTTTATACTTGTTTGCACAACTGTTTGCTCTGGTCAGAATTAATACAAAATTGGGTGTATCCACTTAAAAATGGGCGCACCATGATTTGCATGCGTGCACACCTTAGAGGGAACACTGATACAGTGTTTGCTTGATAAATTAATTTTGGAAGGAAAAAAAGACACAAGTGCATCTTTTTTAACCATTTCTAATCTGCTATTTAATACACAAGCAGGCAGTTAAATAAAAACAAAAACATGACATGGGCAAGATTTGATTTTTGTAACCAGGTTACTTTGGACAAATCCGTAAACAGCAGCTGTGGGGTCCTTGGTTTACCTGCCCTGTCTTTTTGTTTGCATTCCCAGCAAACTAGGTCAGGGTTTCCAGATACTGGGTTTCATGTTCTTCAAAGTGGATTACCTCCTTGTGTAATTGCATTTTATTTTTATGTTTTAGCAGTTCGTTCAATTGAATACCAAATTCTTAAACAAATTCAAGCAGATGGCATTTCACTATAGTTTTCCTTAAAGGTTATTTAAGTGTGTTGTGTTATTTAAGAAGATCGTAGAAGATAAGCTTTAGGTGCATCTGCCCTCTGCCTATCTGCTATCTTTGAAATAGAAAAGGAACCTTGTTATGCATTATATATACACTCTCTACCTGAGTAAGGCTGGGGACAGACAGGGAG
>CM044432.1:71083850-71121625 GCA_024363595.1 Xenopus borealis | reverse complement strand
GGATCACCTGACTATAGCTGGGAAGGGTGGGGGCTACAACAAGGAGCTGGTCACTGCTCATGTATAACTATAAAAAACAAGGGAAAGTGGTGCTCTGGCTCTTTTTCAAAGTATCCAGTACTGTTTAAAGGAGCAGAATCAAACTTGGTGTTATCAATGGGGATTGCCAGGGATCATGGAATGAATACAGAATGTAAAATCATATCCTGAACAACAGTCATAACATCATACATGGGAGAATGGCAACCACTTGTCACAACTCTTCACTTTGTGTGTTTTTAAACAGTTTTCTTAATGATATGACTGCAGCCCTAAGCAATCTGGCACCTTGGAACATGGAATAGAAAATTACTTAAAAATGAATAAGCTCACAACCTACTTTATGTTATATCATACAACTGTGTATATCTGTATAAGGTTGCAAGCCATTATGCAGTTGGTCTATTTTATTTTGTGATCTGTTTAGTAGGGGAGTGTGTTCTAAGGAATCAGAAAGGTTACAACTTTGAGTGGTTTAGGGCATTTTTTATAAGGTCGCTAAAAATGGTTATGTGTATACAGCACTTTTTTTGCTTTGGCTGTCTGTACCAAGCTGAAGTAGTAACAGACTGCAATGCAAGCCAAGAATACTGTACATGCATGTTCAATAAATTAAAAACTACTGAAGAATAAAAATTGTAAAATGAAAACAAATAAAAAATGTGTTACACAGTAGCTTGTACTTGATCCCTACTAAGGTAAAATTAATCCTTATTGGAAATAAAACAGTCATATTGTCATCTAAATTATTTTTAATCAAACAAGGTATGGAGATCTCTTATCTGGAAAACCTCGGGCCCTGAGAATTCTGGACAACAGATCCCATAACTTAATTTAGCCCTTTTCAGAAGGGCTGCCATCCCTTTAAACATTAATATCACAATTTGTGACTGCTTTTAGGTGACTTAAATAACCTTTCACACACTCATATGGCATTAAGTGTGTCAGGTGCAGTAGCCCATAGCATTCACACAGTAAATTCTACTGTTATACGCACCAGGAACAGGGATGCTGCATCAATGTAAAAAAATTGCCTCAAGTGGCAGTGCCATTCAGGTTACCTGGGCAGCAAATTGATAGCTGAATTTCTAGTTTTTAAAGAGTGCAATTTCGCTCTCTGCTCTAGCGTTGCAGCTACCCTCATAGGCATAGGAGAGATAAGCAGGCAAAGGGCGCGGCATTGCAGGTCCCGCCTCAGAAACACCCCTGACAGGAAACATTAACACATATCCTGACGCATTATTCAACCAGACACAGCGTGGCATTGTATTGTGACATTGTATTGTGACATCAATTTGGGCGCCAACTTTAAAAGACCTGTTTAGCTAGTAATTATTGCCCAAGCTGGCTCTGTGCTGCTACAGTCCTTTGTTCCTGTTTGCTTTTCTGGTTATTTACTTCATGCTTGTTTCCTGGCTGATTATTCCCTGCTTATCCTGACCCCTAACATGCCTTGGCTACTTCTGTTCTACCCTTGTCTGTACCGCATTTTAGATCCAACTCCACTGTCTCTGTTGGTTCACAGCAGACAGAGTTCTGAAACCCCAAATGGGCGAAGACCCAGGGATTCAAAATAGCCAATTCCAAGTACACAGAGGCCCAAAGAGCCCCCCAGCAGCCCACTTAATAGTCACTTTCTATGGCATCTTACAGCAGCCCCTCTGGCGTATGCCAGAACCCACAGAATGTCAGTCCAGGCCTGGTGAAGACCATTCCTGACAGAGCTTTCCTGTTCACTAAAGAGTGTGATATTTCAAGCAGTGCCCAGGGCATGACATCTACCTGCTTAATGATGGCTATGGGTTACTGCTAGGGTTGACACCTGGCCGGTATTTTACCAGCCTGGCCAGTATATTTGATGGTTGATCCCACTGTTATTAATAGGAAAAAAAGATAAATATATAAGAAGGCCGGTATTTTTTCAAGAAAAGGTGGCAACCCTAGTTACTGCACATAGGATAATGTAATGGGCACTGGGCAGTAACCCATAGTAACCAATCAAAAATGTGCTTTCATTGCTCTGCCTTAATCAGGCTGAAAAAAAGGTAATCAGTGACTGGTTGCTATGGGTTACTTCCAGGGTGCACCTATCCAATCAACTGATTTCATTGCACCCAAATGAAAAAAAAATCACTGATTGGTTGCTATGGGTTACTGCCCATGCACCAATGTGCCCAGTGTTTATATATGAGTTCTGTTTCTTTTAATACATAACCTCCAGTGTGTGACAACGTTTACTAATGATCCAACCACCTTTAGCAGTCAATCAGCATTTAATGGCCACCCATTTAAAAAGCAAACATATGGCAAACCTAGCCTATAAAAGAAACATTGTACCCCTTTGTGACTTTTTTATTACACATGGGGGTAACCCTACAGTCCTGTGTAAGTCCAGAGGAAGAATTCTTACTCCTTTGCAAGTTAAAAAATCTGTTAGGAATGTGAAAACTTTTGCAGCTTGACTCAACTAGCTAAATTGTTCCCTGACTGAGTCACGTTCCATAGAATGAATGTTCCTGTTCAGTCAATACAGCTGCGCTGCTGGAGCACCAGAGGTGTAGAACTGTGAAAATGAATCAGGCTGGAATTAGCAGGCTAATCCTAGATAACAGATATATGAATCATACCATGGATGACGCAAATACTAAAAGCAGATGTACACAGGTGATAAAGTACAGCAAATTGCCATTTCACTTTGGGAATCTCTAATGAAAAGGACACCTTAGTCCATTGTAACTGCAGTATAGTTTATAGTTAGAGGTTTTAGTTCATTCCGTGAGGAGACCTAACTACGTTCTACACAATTTTGCCTGCTAACTCCTTTGACATGTCATAACTAGACTAGTATATATATATTTCTATATTTATCAACTGGTTCCTATGTGATTAAATCATATTTTAATGTCAGTGATATTTGTGTGTCACATTACTAATGAGAATAAAATAAAACTACCTTTTAGGACCTTAAAGAAGAAAAAATTAAAATGTGGCTAAAAATACCAGACTTTATATACTGAACTTATTGCACCAGCCTAATGTTTCAGCTTCTCAATAGCAGCAGTGATCCAGGGTTTCAAACTTGTCACAGGGAGTCACCATCTTGGAAAGTGTCTGCGACACTCACATGCTCAGTAGGCTCTGAGCAGCTGTTGAGAAGCTTAGGGGTCATTGCAAGTTATCAAGCAGAAAATGAGGTTGGCCTGTAACATAAGCTGATGCTACAGGGCTGATTATTAAATTATCATGCTAGTTGCACTGGTTTCTGTGCTGCCATGTTGTAATTATCAGTATTAATTACTAATCAGCCTTATATTGTGACATTTCTATTCTATGTGTACTGTATATTGTGAGTGGGTTCCTAACCTCAGTTAGTGACAGCAGCACAGAGCATGTGCAGTGAATCAGCAAAGAAGATGGGGAGCTACTGGGGCATCTTTGGGGGCACAGATTGCCCTACTAAAGGGTTGTGGTTGCCTTGGGCTGGTAAAGAAACCCAAAAAAAGTATATAATATAAAGTTAGGCTTTAGTTCTCCTTTAAAGGGCCCTTCTAATATGTGTAGTATATAGGGTAATAGGTCTGCTGTGCTACTTCCCATGGACACAAGCAGAGCCAGATTTACAATGAGGGTGCCCAGAGGCCGGCGTCCTCCATCACCCCTCCCTCCCAAAGGATCACCCTCATGCGTATCCTTTCTTCTAAACAGAGCCCTAATGCTTATTGACTAATGATACGGAATTAAACAAATCAATTGTGCAACTGGATGGCATGCTGCCTCTTAATTTATGCTGCACTACACCTGGCTCTTTGCAGCGTCGCTGCAAATCTGGGCCTGGCCACAAGCCCTATGTTGGTTTAGTTCATGCCCTACCATTTGTAAGCTGAACTTGACTTAAATTCAACCCACTGGTGCTAAACCCCTCTGCCACGTTGGCCCCTCCCCCAGGGCTATTGCCCCTAACTTGTATATTACCCCAAAGCGCAGGTCCCTTCGTGCAGGGTCACAGGTGCCATCTTCTGCCGCAACGTCTTCTTCCGGGGACGCATGAACTTCGGGCGCATGCGCAGTAGTACCAACCGGCAAATGAGTCCTACTGTGCATGCACCGTCATAACCAATGGAAGAAGACATTGTGGCCAAAGATGAGGCCCATGAACCTGCACGAAGGGAACTGTGCTTTGGGGTAATATACAAGTTAGGGGCAATAGCCTGGGGTGGGGGGAGGTAGACCAGAAGGGAGGGGGGCCTACGAGGGGGTAGGGGTTTAGCTCCGGCGGGGTTGAATTCCCCATTAAAGGGAAACTATAACGAAAATGAAAATGTAATATAAGCTTCAGCCTACTGAAATAAGAAACTTACTAAACACAATCAATTGAAAATTCTACACTATCCCTCTCTCAGGTGAAGTTCCGCCACTATGGTGAAATTCCACAGCTCTCAATTCATTTCTATGAGATTTTGAAAGGTGTATTTATCAATGGGTGAAAGTGAAATTTCACCCTTTGAAAAATACGCCTTTAAAAATCCCATAGAAATGAATGGAGAGCAGTGGAATTTCACTCTAGTGGCGGAACTTCACTCACAGGGGTAAATTTATCAAAGAGTAAAGTTCCGCCACTAGAGGGGAAATTCCGCCGTTCTCCATTAATTTCTATGGGATTTTTAAAGGCGTATTTATCAAACGGTGAACTTTCACTTCACCCATTGATAAATAGGCCTTTCAAAATCCCATAGAAATTAATGGAGAGCGGAGGAACTTCCCTCTAGTGGCAGAACTTTACTCTTTGATAAATTTACCCCTCAGCATCTGTTATATATTAACATGTAATAGAGCTCACTCTGCTAAAATCAACCGACATCATGTTTCTCTGCATGCAGGATTTCTGCAAAAGGTTATTTTGTTACATAATACATATGCTAGGAAAGAAAGCCCCCCCATAACATATACTGGATCTAAAGATGGTCATACACGCAGAGATAATATTGTACAAAATGAATTTCTGTACAATATTCTGTGCATGTATGGTGGGAAATGAGCTGACCGATATCAACAGAAGACTTGGATATGGGTTGGCTCGTTGATCGAGCTGGACAGAAATTTTGATTGGGCACCTTAGAAGGCCAGCTTCCTTTAAGCCCTGCCCTTGTTGCATACAATGTGCTCTGCTACATACATACAAATCAAGTGTCCCTCAGCAGTCTCCTGAGTACAAAAGGAGGGCCATTCCCTAGGAACAGGTAGCCTTAGTTTACACAATGGCCTCTGCTTTAATCCTCATCTGTCTGCTGACCATAACCCCAATATTAAAAAAAAAAAAAAAACTCAAGCTTAAAAGGGTTGTTCACCTTCCAAATAGTAATGAGCAAATCAATCCCATTTCTCTCTACTGAAAAATTCACAAAACTCCACATTGATAAGTGTAGAAGTGGGCGATTTCAGCGCTATCTGAAGGAAAGAATTGCTGGCATCAAGCCAGATTTGCCAAAATCACCCATGTAGTTTTACCCTGAGGGGCAAATTTACAAAATTCACATGTATTCACATGAAGGATTCGAATATTCGATCGAACTTTCAAAAAGATTCGAATTTCGAATATGCAAATTAGGCAAATTCGACCACCAAATATTCGAATTCGAATGATTCAAATATTCTAATTTAATTTTATATTTTATATTTGAAAATTTGATGGTCGAATACTTTAAATTTAAATTCGATCCCCTAGTTCACCAGATTAAACCTACCGAAATGGGGATCATTCCCTGAGATCGAATAGGAATAATTTGATTGATCGTTTGAAATTCGTTCGAAAATTTGATTCGAATTCGATCGCATTTTCCTATTAGACCATTCGATCGGTCGAATTGTGCTAAAAAAATTCGAATTCGAAATTTTTTTAATTCCCCACTATTCCCTGATCGAATTTCGAATTTTTTTGCCATTCGAAATTCGACCCTTAGTGTGTGCGTGTTTTCAAAAACCTCTAAAATGAGAATGTTGATAAATAAGCCTTTAAGCATGGGCCCCTGTTAATAATACACCTTGTAGAGTAAAGTTGATGTTGAATCTACTTGGCAATCTACTTGGCAATTTGGGAAAGAGGGTTTTATGAGAACTTGGAATGTAGCAATAATGTCACTTGTTACCTTAAGAAACATAAAGAAATTTTACTTTTTAAACACACCATGACATATGGCTGTAAACCAAAAAGACATCAGATTTTTTGACAATAAAAGTGTTTGCAATAAATTCTAAATGTCCTAGAGGTCTGTGCACATTAAATACAGTATTATGTATTAAAATTCATCCACCTTTTGGAGGGCATGGCTTGAACGCTGAACAACATTACACTTTACAAATACATTAGAGGACATTATAGACAAATATCAGGGGACCTTTTTACCCATAAAGAGGATCACCGCACCAGAGGCCACCCCTTCAGACTAGAAGAAAAGGACTTTTATTTGAAGCAGCGTAGGTGGTTCTTCACAGTGAGGCCAGTGAGGTTGTGGAATGCACTGCCGGGTGATGTTGTGATGGCTCATTCTGTTGATGCTTTCAAAAGGGGCTTGGATGATTTTTTGGACAGACAAAATATCAAAAGCTATTTTGATACTAAACTCTACAGTTACTATAGCTATGGGCATATATAGTTTGTGTAAAAGAGTGGAGGGGTGTGTGTGTATGCTGGGTTTTTAATTTGGAGGGGTTGAACTTGATGGACTCGGTCTTTTTTCAACCCAATTTAACTATGTAACTATGTAACTATACCTATAACAGCATTACATACACTATGAGAGACCCGACATTGAGGAGGCTCTTAAACATCTAGAAGGACAACAGGAGCCTCCCATAGAGCCACTGGGACTAATGCTACAGCTGAGAAGGACAAGGACACAATTTGGACTTTAACCTTTTGAAATCTCCTCACAGCAAAAAAATGAGAGACCCGCCTATAGAGATGTTTGCAGTATAGACTCTAATAGTCCTGACACCCTGAGACACTGTACTACTCAAGGCCCCCCTTTATAATTCCCTAGTTATACCCTCACCCACACACACAATGGCAGAGGAGCCAACTGAGCGCCCCACCAACAACCAGGAGCAGACTCATTCAATCTGAAAGTGATATCACACGCTTAATGCTCCAAATAAAAGAAAAATGGTGCTCACTGAATATGCTAAAATAATAGAAGATGTCATTTTGCTACAAGAGACTTATTTATCACACACTTCCTACACAAAGTACATGAGCAAAGGATATCGCAATTGTAATTTATCTAACAGCGATACAAATTCAAAAGGGGTGGCCATCCTGATCCATAAACATGTGAAATTCCAACTGCAAAAAAAATATGTAGCCCAGGAGGGCCACTACATGATAGTATAAAGACTAATACAAAACCAAACGGTCTATGGCCTCAGTCTATGCACCAAATACAAAAAAGTTTTTCCTGGCATTCTTTGAGAAACTGGCAGAGGTAAAAGAGGGCAGGTTGATAGTGGGAGGAGATTTCAATATGATTTTACACAAAAACTTAGATAGAACTAGAGATATCCTCCGATACCAAACGCCTAACAAAACATCTGAGAAACTTGGCACTAGTGGACATACAGTATGGAGGGAAACACTCTCAAGATAGCAGAGATGTTTCGCAAATTTTACACTGAGCTTTACTCAGATGATAAAGCCCCCCTGGCAAGTGATGGTCGAATCTGGGGCGTTTCGTTTTGCCAAAACGGCAAAAAATTCAGGAAGCGCTGCTGCGTCTCATTGCTAAATCAGGTAAATCCACAGGCTATTCTGCTAAATACTATAAAAATTCGCTGAAATTCTGTCTCCCCAACTAATCACCCTTTACCAATCTTTCCTAGACGGACATCCCCCTACATGCAATCGGCAACTATTTGCATGATCCACAAAGAGGGAAAAGATCCGTTAAACTGTGAAAGCTACTGCCCAATCTCATTAATAAACGTGGACATGAAGCTGTTTGCAAAAATCTTAGCTACCAGACTGTCCCTCAATATTCCCACTTTGGTACATCCAGACCATGAGAGAGTCATCCTGGGCAAACAGGCAGGGGATAATGTTAGCAAAGCTATCACTCTAATTTACCTAGCAGAGAAACAGTCTACTTCCACAATGTTACTGTCACTAGATGCTCAAAAGGCTTTTGATAGAATAAACTGGAAATACATGACAGTTATTGAAAAGATACAAATACCATTCCCTTTTCTCTGTGGAGTCTGCCAGCTTTACATCAGCCATCAGCTAAAGTAGCGATGATGGGAACAGGGGAGGGACAAGACAAGGATGCCCCCTCTCCCCTCTCCTATTTGCCCTTTTTTGGAACCATTAGCTAATGTCCAACCCCTTATCATTTCTTTTGGATCTGCCTCTCAAAACATGGAAAGCCCCAGAATCTAATAAACTAGCAACACATTTACTAAATTCACATGAATAATTCGAAGTTTTATCGAATATTCGAATTTGCAAATTTGGCCATTTCGATCATCAAATATGCAAAATTCGATCGTATCAAATAGATTGAATGATCGAATATATTCGATCATTCGACCATTTGATGACTGTACTTCCACTTTAAAATTTTTATCAACTGCCTACTTCGCCAGATTGAACCTACCGCATTGCAATACAGTAGATGCCTATGGGAATCCCCCCATAGGTTTTTTTTTCTATTACCTGGTTGAATAGCATTCGTATGATCGAACACCTCGATCGTTCAAATCGTATGAATTTTTCAAACGATCAAACGAAATTTTGAAAAAATCCTGAAATTTTGTTCGATCTAAAATCGCCTAAAACTATTAGATTTTCATTCGACATTCGAATTTCTGCCAAATTCGAGGGCTAAAAGCCCTCAAATTCGTGAATAATGATAAATTTGCCCCATATACTTATGCCAGCAAAAACACTCAAAGCACCCACCTACCAAATCAATATGCCCTTATCACTAAAGTGAAATCGATAAGAAATATGGAAACCATTAGAGCACATCTGCAAGACAAAGGATATAAAAATGAGCTGCTATGGCTTCCCTTGACGGAATTTGAGACCACCCAAATAGAATCAAACTGACTCATAGACCTGGCTCCTCTGCATTGACCCTTTGGGGTAGATTCATCAAAGAGTGAAGTTCCGCCACTAGAGGGAAATTCCACAGCTCTCAATTCATTCCTATGGGATTTTGCAAGGCGTATTCATCAGTGGGTGAAGTGAAAGTTCACCCTTTGATGAATACGCCTTTAAAAATCCCATAGAAATTAATTGAGAGCTGTGGAATTTCCCTCTAGTGGCGGAACTTCACTCTTAACTTCACTCTTTGATGAATCTACCCCTTTGACTCACCCTACTTACTTTTTTCCCTCCCTCTCTCTACCAGTTTATTTCCTCTTTCCCCCTCCCCTCAGTTTATAGAAAAGCATTGTTAACAGATTGGGCAACACTCACCCATAACATATGTTGATTAAACAAAGTCAGTGACAATAAAGAAAACAACATGTTTATACGTTGAATATAAAGGTTGATATGTCCAGAAGAGTTCTAGAGGTGCTTACAAACTGAAATTGCCAATCTGTAATAATGTAACTGAAACTACAATTTGCATGCTCAAACGTGTTAACATTATGCTTGTAAGAGCTTTACAAAAATAAAAAATTTTAAATGGTAAGAAAAAATCATCCAACTTTCAGCCAGATCTCTAGAGTTTATTACTTGTGTGAAAAAAATCCAGTACCAATTCACTAGATACAGCCATATGAAAATGTTTGAGAACCCCCTCTTAATTCTTTGGAGTTTTGTTTATCACTGGCTGAGCTTTCAAAGTAGCAACTTCCTTTTAATATATAACATGTCTTATGGAAACAGTAGTATTTCAGCAGTGACATAAAGTTTATTGGATTAACAGAAAATATGCAATATGCATCATAATAAAATTAGACAGATGCATACATTTGGCCACCCAGCAGAGATACTTAGTTGAGCCTCCATTTGCAAATGTAACTGGTGTTATTTTTGTCCATACAAATTCTCTCTAGTTCAGTTAAATTTCATGGCTACCGAGCATGGACATCCTGCTTCAAATCATCCCATAGATTTTCGTTGACATTTGAGCTGAGGACTGTGATGGCCATTCCAGAATATTGTACTCCCTCTGCATAAATGCCTTTGTAGATTTTGAAGTGTGTTTAGGGTCATTGTCTTGTTCCCTGCGTAACTTCAACTTTGTGACTGATGCTTGTACATTATCCTGAAGAATTTGTTGATATTGGGTTGAATTCATCTGTCCCTGAACTAGCCTCACAGCCCCACAGCCAGGGCCGTATTAATATTAAGGCACCTTTGGGTGCCTATAAATGTATTTTTCAAATGAAAAAAAAAATAGCCCAGCTATAGTAAATCCAAAGAAAGGGGGGTAGGGGGCGCATGACGAGCTGACGTCACAAATGGCATGTAGGGGCCGTGTTTAGGTCCAATGCCTAGGGCAGCATGGGACCTAAATACAGTCCTGCCCACAGCATGATGGAACATCCACCAAATTTGACAGTGTAGCTGGTGTTTCTTGGAATGTGGCGTTCTTCTTACGCCATGCAAAGCACAGCCATTTCTTCACATTGATTTAATTTCATACAACTGAATACTGCTTTACTAAAAATCTTTGTTCAGAAACACCCCAGAACTCAGATGTTTCTGGGAAATTAAAAATTGTTATCTTTTTTGTTGAAATTATTATTAAGGCCCCCATACACGGGCCAATAAATGCTGGTGACAGAACGAGTCGGTAGCTTATTGTCCCGTGTATGTGGCCATCCGACGGACTTCCCCAATCTATATCTGTCCGAAAGTCTCTGTGTGTATGCAGCCCTGCGATCCGCCTGTATCGCCTTTATTCTGATCCAATTGTTGGGCCCAATATTGCCCACCTCAATGTGGGTATATCGCCAAACGAGTGGATCTCCCTGTCTATGGCCACCATAAGAGAGGTTCCCAAATCTGCCAGAATCAAAACACTCTGTCTGTTTTTTGGACAGACTTTGTATCTTTCATAGCTGAATCCAGAACAATTAATTTGGGAAATAAATAATCATTCATGCCGACATATAAAAACAAAAATAGAAATTCAGACCGGAAATGTTATCACACAAATTAATATAATCTTGTTTGGGAGGAAGATGAGTAACAATGGAACACGCACAGTCACCATTAAATGTCACAAAACATCTGGTTTAGTAATTATTTAATCAGACCATAAAGATCCTTTTTCATCGTTCTCTTTGTTGGGTAAATGTCCACTTCACACAATATTACCTTTGATCTGGAGGATGGTAATTATGAATTCTGCACAGGATAATCCTACATAAATCCTGTTCTAACAGTATATTTATAATTGTGCTTAGATAAACACTGATTTGCAACATTTGCACACATTAGCAGGACTCTCCCATGAAGCTACAAGACAATTCCTTGTCTATAGAATGTAACCACAGTTTAGAAGGGGCATGGTAAAGATTAAATCAATCAACAGTATCCATTTGCTGCTCTACAAATAATTGTAGTAATTACTAGACAAATGGCATTTAGATCATTTTGAAGGCTGAAAAGTACAGTTGTCAGCAAAATCAACATTACAGCAGGAAATTAAAATAGATGGTACTCACAAAGCATGGACGCAACACTTAGCTCTCATTTAAAAGGGATTTTGTTAAATATGCCAACATGTATGTAATGATATACAAGTACACCACACGAAATTAGCAATCTCAGCTAACATCTGAGATCTATCACACAAGTGTATGCAAGAAATAGATTTGAATTTAGATTCACCCTATCACAATGTAAGTTTTTAAAAGAAAACTCAAACCCCCCACTAATAAAACCCTATCCAATACCCTACATATTACCCCCTCCCTGTTCCTCCTCATAGTTGTTAACACTTAGAGGCACTTATAGGTGATAACACCTATAAGTGCCTCTAATACTTTATTCACCTAGATGCAGAGTAAGCACAGTGAAGCTTGTGGGTGCCATCTTCAGATTTCTTTGGGAACTGAGCGCCATATTGGAGCAGTTGGAGCAGTCTTCCTGTTCGTATCAACTGAGCATGAGCCAAAAGTGCCAGAAATTGCCGAAGGGAAGAGGACCCAAAGAAATCTAAAGAGCTGGAAGATGGTGCCGATGAGCTCCGCTGCGATTACTCTGCACTTACAAAAGGATATGGGGCACTTATAGGTGTTATCACCTTTGCGGGGGGACAGCAGGGAGGGGGACTATGTATGGTTGAGTTCTCTTTTAAGTCATGCTAGGAAGCCAGTTTGCTTGCTATATTTTACAGAAATAAAAATGGTGTAGCCAGGCTGCATTCTAGAGAGTGATTACCAACTGAAGTTGATTAGATTCCTGTAGCAGGAATGTTTACAGTGCTGGAATTGGGGAGGGATGCACAGGGATCCAGTTCCTTCAGTTCTTTATTTCTGTGAAATAGCATCCCCTCAGAGTTTTGAATCCCTTTTTCTTTTGCTCCTCTCCACTTCTGCATGCAAATAAAATGCACAGGTAAAATATAACATAGTTAAAAATATAGAGGGTAAAAGGAAAGAAAATATTGCTGGGAGAGAAGTAGAAAATATAGAGAAGTGTTAAACAAATAAAGAAGGTGGAGGCATCATATAGGGTTATAGAGAAAAGGGGAGAAGAAGAAAACAGGGGAAACAAAAAGAGAAAATGAAGTTATTGAACAGCTGCAGCTTGAAGAATAGTGAGAGAATGATATATTTTAAATAGTCAGGTAATATAGAATATAATAGAGTTGTGCTATGTTATCACACACACAATGCACAGAAAAGGTGTTATGTTTGCACAAGCTGAATTGGTAGCAAAGAAAATTGAATGCACAATTTTCATCCTGGGGTCCCTACAGGTCACATACATAAATCCATGCATACTGGGCATCAAACTGTGCATTAGATGGAAATACCAAAAAGGAAACAGCAAAACGGCTTTGCTTTAAAGTGGGTGAAACCAAAAAGTATCGTTGTGTGAGGCTTTTTATAACAATGGACTCACCACACAGACAGCTTCCATGAAGTCGACCAAATATGGGAAGCACTAAATATTTATAGGCTTTGTGATGAAATAATGTTATACAATCAATTACCTTGCCTACACATTTTGTCCCAGAGCATGGTTTAGAAGGAACATTGGTAAACTCCATTCTTCTGCTTAGGAGAGATTTGAGAACGGTTTCTAATTTTTCTTCTCCTGACAACTTTCTTGATTACTTGGTGGTCAGTATGGTTGGAAAAAGACCAGCAGGTGGCACCGTTGTAACAAAATTAATTTATATTATCAGTACATGTATCCCTTAATATTGTGGAATTAAAAAATAAATAACTAATTACTTAAAATAGCACTCTCATCAATGTTATATTTTCATTTTTTTAAGGTTTACTTATCTTGAATGGAAACCAATTCCAACAACCGTGTTCCCAACTCTAATGGAAAGCCTTCTCAGAAGAATGGGGCTGTTATAGCAGCAGCAAGAGGAACAACTTCATAGTAATACCCTTGGTTTGGGAATACGATGTTGGACATGCAGTTGTCTGGATACATTTGGCCAAATAGTATAAATATGTATCCATATAGGTATTTATATACACACAAGCACACATGCACATCTTTTCCATTACAGGAATAAAATAGTTATTACTAGAATAAAACCCAGCTTCATGGCGCTCCTAAACTTATAATATGTATTCCCTTAAATGTATGAAATTATCATGCTATTTGTGGACTAACATAACCTCAAGGCACAACCAGATGTGTTATTCTTTCTTTGGTTTCTAGTAATTGCAGTTAAATGTGTCTGTTTCCTGAGGAAGACTGAAGAGCTGGATTGTGAATGGTATGCTGCTTAGTGGCATGCAGGAAGGAAGGGAGATCACTTCTGTATCATTTCCTTTATTTCAACGACTCAGCAAGTGATAATAAGATGAGATGAGATGCCCTCATTGAATAAAGCAGACATGAGGCCAGATTCGTTATAAGCAGGTCAGAATTTAGGGTTGAAAGCTGCTTCCCTCTGTATTTGTTCTAATGAAAAGTGATAATATAACAGGAAGTTAAAAATTCATAACAAAGTTGGAATAGTGTGTTTATTCATCTATACACAGTAGTTCAGCCTTAACTCTTTCATGTAATGGTTTGTTGCCAGGAAGTTTCAGCATTTTCGTTGTGCTCCAAATGGATATTATTGGGCAACTAAGTTGGTAAAAGATATGGAAAATCTCAGCTAAAGGGAAAGAATGGCCAACTTGGGGTTGTTCATGCTGGAGAAGAGGCACTTCAGGAGTGATATGATAAACATGTATAAATATAGAAGGGGATCATATAATATTCTCATTAATGATTTATTTACCAGTACGTACCACCATTCCATTTGGATAAAAGGAGGTTCCAGCTAAATATTTGGAAGGGGATTTTTACAGAGCTGTGAAGATGTGGAATTCTCTCCCCAAATTAGTCGTCCTGGCCGATACATTGGCTTTAAGGATTTGGACAGCTTTTTAGCAAGTGAGGGAAAACAGGGTTATGGAAGATAGCTTATAGTACAAGTTGACCCGGGGACTAGTCCAATTGCCATCTTGGAGTCAGGAAGGAATGAGGTCAATTGTAGAGGCTTAAGAAGGTGTTTTTTTTGCCTTGCTCTGGATCAAATAGCAGTTAGGCAAGTTATATATAGACTTTAAAGGTTGAACTTAATGGACATGTGTCTTTTTTTCAATGTAACTTAATATGTTATTATGTATTGAGAGGAGAGAAAATTGGCTATCTAGCTATTCTGGGAGATTCGGGGGAGATTCGTCGCCGCGAGAAGTCGCCAGGAGACGGATCTCCCCCGAATCTCCCCGTCTGGCCTTAGCCTAAAGAAAACTGAGATAAGAAACTTGGAACAGGAATTCAAAGCTCAAACTTTGATTTAAGGCTTGGTTTATCTGGAAGCTCTTCTGATTCTGCACCCCCCACCCACCATCCTTCATTCTTCAGATTCAGGAAAACTCATGGTAGCCAGAGTAGCACTAAAATCCTTTAGATTTCATGTTTTGTCTCACAGCACCCACATCATGGAACTTTTGCCCACACACAGGGGCATTAGATTTAATCAGCCGCCTATAGGTTATAAAACAAAAGCAAATATCTGATTGTTGTTATGGGCTACATCTCCAGAAATCTCTCCATTTATTTATGTACAATGTTAGTAAACATGCCCCACAATCTGAGAGGCATCTTCTCTGGATGTTTTTAAAAGCATCCTCAGGACTTATCTGTTTACCAGGCTTTTAGATTACAATAAGAAGCATCACCTCATTCAGTAATGTAAGACCCACTGGAGAAATGTTAGTATAAAATAGGTAGATGATCTCTATCCAGTATTACATAAAATTCTAACATAATAGACTGTGAAGCCTTGTTTACAAGGTTTTCAATTGAAAATATATGTCTACTGACTCCCTACTAAAGGGCTCAGTTACATCCCTGTCCATTGGAGCTGCTGATGAACTCTGCACCTTAAGCTGAACTTATCAGTGCAAATGAGCCCTGCACTTAATTATTGCCCTTAATTACAGAGCTCTTCTGTGTCTTGCTTATCCTGAATGATGTGCACAGGGGGCACTTACATTGGGCCCAAGTGATGCCCCTACTTTTTTCCTTATTTTTGATTATATCAGTATATTCTGGGCCCCACTTAATACATAAAGCCCCAGATGGTGGCTCTGCTTGGATCAAGCCTGACAGTTGTAATATAAATGTAATATATATATACAACAGCTAGAGGGCGGCCACCATAATGTAGTAGAGCTGCTGCTGTGATTGGGTATGCTAGTTCCTATGGAAGTGATGGGTCCCTAAGCAGGAGCCAAGATGTGTATCTTTGTGCTCTGATCTCTTGTACACAAGTGTTTTGTCACTAATGCAAACAAGTTCCCTTTGGGCATCAGACTGCTTGAAAATACCTTTTGACTGCAGCACATGGGAATCAAGAGTTTTTCTTACCAATGGTGAGCACAAGTTCCTGTTGGTGACAGCTTCTAGTAGTCTTAATTACATTGCTCCAGGTAACTGCCCATGGACAAATTTGCACAGTGTTCATAAAGGAGCCCCAGTATGTCTCTGAACACTTCAGAATTAATTTCTGCTTCTGTCCTGTGTCACATCATGGATAAACTTTATGATCATAACTTTGTACAAAACAACCCCTGTTTTTATACATATGCACTTGCATTTATACTGAATTACTTATGAGACAGGGGCCCAGGGAATGTGCTTTGTTAGTAGCACTTACATTATACTTAAATATATTTTAACTTAGCCTTTAGAGTGCTCCCACAATCCCCCTTTTTTGATTTTGTATTGTAGCCGGAAGCTGTGGCTTAGCTTCTTTAACTAATGGTGGTCCTATGCTTTTAAAAATTGGGCGTTGGTTTGGGAACTTCTCTCTCCCTTAAAAGCCACATACTGGCAGGGGAGGATATATTTTAACTTAGCCTTTAGAGTGCTCCCACAATCCCCCTTTTTTGACATCGTGGATAAACACTTGTGTCCCAGTGCCACTGGCAGCCATCACACTGCCTCCCAAATGTTTTACAGATGATGTGGTTTGCTTACCACATCATTACCATCATTCAGGTAGAGGTTGATCTTGGTTTCATCTGTCCAAAGAATGTTTCTGTTCTTGAGGCTTATGAGTGGCTTGCACCTTGCAGTACACCCTCTGAATTTTCTTTTATGCAGTCTTCTCTTTATGGTAGACTTGGATATCGATATGCCTACCACCTGGAGAGTGTTGTTCGCTTGTTTGCAGGGCCGGATTTACATAACGGTCACCCCTAGTCCTGCTGTTGTTTGTTGCCCCTGTCCCCTTCCTTTTATTTGCTCAAATTTTCATCATCAGAACAGAGCAATGGGAATTGGCACAAAGGAAATTTAAATTTCTGAACCAAGTGGTTGGGCAGCATGCCACCCCCTAAAATCCTGCCGTCCTAGGCCCGGGCCTAGGTGGCCTCTCCACAAATCCAGGCCTGCTTGTTTGGTTGTTGTGAAGGGTTTTCTCTTCACCATCGAAAATTATTCTGCGATGATCCACCACTGTTGCCTTCCGTGGACATCCAGGTCTTTTTGTAGCAATTTCTCAAATGGGTTTTTTTCTGTTTTTGCAGCTTAAGGATGGCTTGTTTCACCTGCATGGAAAGCTCAAAGGTTGTCTGTTCACAGCAAAATCTTCCATATACAAGCACCCTCTTCAAATCTACTCCAGGGGTTTTATCTGCTTCATTGATAATGACATAATTGCCCACATCTGCCCATGAAATAGTCTTTGGGGCAAATTCATTAAGCGGCAAAAATTCACTAGCGTTGGCTTCGCTAACGTTCGCCGCACTTCACCAGGCAAATTTTCGCCAAGACAACGCAAATTCACTAAGATGCGAATTTGCACTCAGGGCGGCGAATGTTAGCGAAGTACCACTACCATTAGTTCGCCAGGCAAAGCGCATTTACTCTAGTGATGCCTAATTTGCATACGGCGCGAACTTAAGAGTATAATAGAAGTATATGTTACAGCCACTACATTATACTACACAAGCCCAGGAAAACTTTAATAAATAAAATAAAGTTGTTCTATTGCCCTAAACGTGCCCACTGTATAGTTTTGTTGCCATACTGTATGTTAGGAAATGTAGGGGAGGATGGAGGTAACCCCCAAAAAAAATTCGCTCTTTTTCAGACTATCACCCTATGAAAGGGAAAAGACGCCAGCGTTTTTGGGACTTAGAAAAAAAATTTTTTTTTTCAAACTCCTATCTATTGTAGTGACCTGGCGAAGTAAAGTCTAGCGCAAGAGGTAACGTTCACAAACATTTTTACCTTAGTGAATTAACGTAGTTACGTCCCTTCGTCAATGCACAACTTTGCCTGGCGTAAGGGTGCGAAGTTGCGCAAGTCTATCTACTTCACTAGCGAAAATTCGTCAGAGTCCGTGTTAGTGAATTTGTGAAGTTGCGAATTGACGTCACGCTGGCAAATTAGCGCTAACATTAGACGCTTCAATTTTCGAATATTCAAATAAAATTAAATTTGAATATTCAAATCATTCGAATTCGAATATTCGATGGTCGAATTTGCCTAATTTGCATATTCAAAATTTGAATTCGAATCTTTTTGAAAATTCGATCGAATATTTGAATCCTTCATGTGAATAAATGTGAATTTAGTAAATCTGCCCCCAAGAGTCATTAGTTTTACATTCGGTACACTTGTCCATCAAGTTCAACCCTTATGTCTAAGTAAAACCTGCCTAACTGATCCAAAGGAAGGTAAAAACTGTAGCAATATATCTATGATTTTCATTCATCCTGGTCATGATATACAATATGTATTAGAGATAAATCTAAAGCAATAGGACTTTAAGTATTCTTAAAAAAGGTTTAACATCTCATCTGAGTGACTTCTTCAGTTCAATTGATGGTAGGGACAGCTCATTTGAATTTAAGAAGACACTTGAATAGGTGGTAAAACATTTTCAAGAGTACTATCCTGTTGTTTAAGGCTAGGGCCAAAAAACAGTGTTTTCTTCAGCACACCACTTACTATTTCAGGGTGCATCCACTCCCAAGCTGCCTCCAAGTCAGCCAAATTCCTTGTCTTGAATAATAGGATATGAAGCACATAAAATGTTTTAAAGGCAAAGCCTGAGGATGGTGTGCTTCATATCCTATTATTCAAGATAAGGCTAGGGCCAGACAGGACCAAATCTCAGTTTGCCTTTAAAAATAATTATTACAAAACAATAAGGTGTGGTGTACCACACTTCGGCCAAAATACGAAAGCTCACGTGCCATGTCAAGGCCCCTCATTATATGTGAGTCCTACACTTTCCATTAGCATTCTAAGATTGTAGTGCATTTAAAATCAAGTCCCTGAGCAACCAGTGTGACTAAGTGCACTTACCCTTAACTTAGAAGATCTAGTGAGAAAGCAGGGAGCTTTTAAGCCCCATTCCATTAACATATGCCTGTAAATCATTCACTGTTTTAAAGTGGACCCATCACCCAGAAACAAAAATCTGTATAATAAAAGTCCTTTTCAAATTAAACATGAAATCCAATTTCAAATTTTTATTAAAGCATTCATAGCTAAAAATCTCAGCTGTCAATCAAATATTGTCTGCCACTCCTCTATGCCTAAAGGTGGCCATACACGGGCAGATAAAAGCTGCCGACAGACTGTGTCGGCAGCTTATCTGCCCGTGTGGGGAGCCCTCCGACGGGCTTTCCCGATCGATATCTGGCCGAAAGTCGGCCAGATGTCGATCGGGCAGGATTAAAAATCCCGTCGGATCGCGGCCGCATCTGTCCGTTGATGCGGTCCCGCGATCCGACCGCCCATACTGATCCGAACGTTGGGCCCTAGGGCCCACGATTGGATCAGCCCGATATCGCCCACCTCAAGGTGGGCATATCGGGGAGAGATCCGCTCGTTTGGCAACATCGCCAAACGAGCGGATCTCTACGTGTATGGCCACCTTTAGGCATAGAGGTGGGGCAGATAATTACTTTCACTTTCCATTCAGCACTTCCTAGATGCCACTGCTCCCCACACATTCCCCTGTTCTCTTAACCATTTAATTGTGTAGCCAGGACATGGGAATATAGCCAGGACATGGGAATAGACATCGGGTCCCCCATTCTGGTGCACAAACAAGATTCTGAGATGATACAAGGCTTGCCTTAATAACAGTGTCCACAAAATGGCTCCTGCCTGCTGGTTATAATTATGAATTCCCAGGCTGAAGAAAACAAGATTAAAATAATTTATATAGTGTAATTAATGTTCATTTTGCTTGACTAATGTGATAAAATATGATTTTGAATATTTTTTTGGGGTGATGGGTCCAAATGACAGCTATAGGCAATAATTGGCTACAAGTTGTACACGAAACATAAAGAATTTGCCAGCACTCAGTCTAACCACCAGCTGCTAGAAGTACCCTTGTGCCAGAGCAGTGTAACGAACATTCTGGAGTTGACCAGCTGCTATAAACAATAAAAAGACAGTATTTGTAAATAAAGAGAAATATTACCAGTGCATGGTTTGCTTTAATAATTACAAAAAATTGTGTTATTACTACACTTTGGCCAAAGTGTTAAAGTTTGAGTTAAGAGAAAGTGCACCGTTGTTCTTATTACTTAGTCACACTGTTTGCTGGGGGACTTGATTTTAAATGCACTACAAACTTAGCAAGAATGCTAATGGATAGTGTAGGACACACAATGAGGGGGCTTGACATAGCATGTAAACTTACTGTGGTACTAAAAACCTAATTTTTTGTAATAATTAATTTTAAAGGCAAACCATGTGCTGTCAATCTTTCTCTTTGTGTAAAAATATTGGCTTTTAATCGTTTATAGCAGCTGGTCAACTCCAGATTATGGGTTAGACCAAGCACTGGCACATGGGTGCTACTAGCAGCTGGTCAATGCCACTGTGTAGGCCGTGCTCTGGCAATTTCTTTCCGTTTCAGGGCCAAATCAGCCTGCTGAAATCCTCAGGCTGCTTTCAGCCCCTGACCAGTAGCAGAATCCTCTTCTGTGTTCTGCGTCTGGAAGCCTTGTGTCAGCTCCAGTGCAAACACATTCAGCAGATTTCAGCACAAAATGCAGTGTCATGTTTCTTTGCCAAAGTCCACCAAGAAAAGGATTCTGCTAGTGGTCAGGCGATGATGTCTACCTTGTCTGGCCCTAGAGTTATACCTATTTCTACTAGATACCACCTATCTGTAGCCTTTTCAATTTCCCATAGAGGGGGAAAAACTCCTTCCTGACTTAAAGATGGCATTCAAACCAGACTCTAAATCAGTGATCCCCAACTAGTAGCTCACGAGCAACATGTTGCTCTCCAACCCCTTGGATGTTGCTCCCAGTGGCCTCAAAGCAGGTGCTTATTTTTGAATTACTGGCTTAGAGGCAAGTTTTGGTTGCATAAAAAACATTCTCTCCTGAAGGCTGCCAGTCCATATAGGGGCTACCAAAAAGCTAATCAGAGATCTTATTTGACATCCACATGGACTTTTTCATGCTTGTGTTGCTCTCCAACTCTTTTTTAAATTTAAATGTGGTTCATGAGCAAAAAAACGTTGGGGACCTAAGGTTCAATAACCTTGTATTTTTCAATTTGCTAAAAAGCCACCCAACCCCTTCTAATGGACCTGCCAGTACAGCGGATTCAAGAAGGGAATTTCACAGCTTTAGAGGTCTCAATGTAAAAAAATGCTTTCCAATCTGAATGGATGCTGGAAGGATTTACTGGTGAATAATGCATCAGACATTTATTGCATTGTATTGTCATTCTTATCTATTTATACATAGATGTAATAACCCCCTTAAGTGCCTCTTCGATGTAAACAGTCCCAATTTGACCAGTCTTTCTTCATAACTAAGACTTTCCATAAACTTTACCACCCTTCCCCACAGCACTCACCTTTTCAACGTCGTTCCATGACGCTAGTGCAGAGAGCGTGATCTCGCTCTCTGCACTAGAAGAGCTGAATTTCCAGGTTAAAGAACGGAAATTCGTCTCTTAGTTACCAGGAGCGGCATTTCTGCTGCCCCTGGTAACCAGGGGGGAGCTGCCGCCTGAGGCGAGTGGCTCAACTCGCCTCATTGGTGGAGCGCCCCTGGGTGCAAATCTATGCCCCCGTTTTAAAATATATTTCAACGCCTTGCATCCTCGTTAAAATTATCTGCCACATCTGCCACTTTTTTGTATGATTTTCCAGATTCCAGATTCTGCTGCAAGAATGCAATATCCAAGATTGAATTTATTGGGCTGCACTGCATAGTATCATCTCAAGATACTAAAAAATGTGTTGCAGGTGTGATTCTAAAAAGAGTAAGGGCATATGAATTTACTATCATTATTTTACAGTACAGTTTATGTACTAGGCTCCCTGAATGCCATATCAGGTTCAGAAGCCAATTAATCTCCTGTCATGTGACAATGAATTGCCCTTTGGCCTTCTGGGGTGATTAGCTTGCCTTATGCTGGAACTATTTATTGAGGATTTAGAGCAGATGAACTTGACAGATTTAACTATAAAATTATGTGTGTGGTCTGATTACTTGAATAGTGAGGTAATTTGGTCAGATGTCATACATAACTCTCTATACACCAATATAATGAAAAACATTCCACATTTCATATAACCCCCTCAGCTGATTGATTGACTAAAAGTGTAATTGTACCCCACTCTCTCTTCAGACCCAGTAAAAGACAGAAATAAATGCAGACATTTCAGTCTAAAATGCTTTATTGAAGAATCCATCAGCCTTCACATACATAATTCCTTCACATGAGGAATGTTAATGGTAGGAGGGAGGTTTTACTGAGAGGTAAAAAGGAAAATATTAATTTGGAAAAGTTTTGTTGCAAACCAAAACAGGTAGGCTTATGTAGTATCATATTAATATATGCCTGGGAGAATAAAGCAAAAAGACTATAAATATGTATTCACTTAAAAAAATTAAGGTACTGTGGTTAAACAATGCAATTTTAATAAAATATTTTTTTTCTTTTAATGAAGGACATTAGTGAGAGGCAGTATAAAATAGGAAAGATGCAATTGTAGGATGAGCACAATGAACATATAATTTTGAAACTCCTCATTTCAATAGCCATTAGAAGAAATGCTACTATTAACTGGGTGTGAAGCCAAGTAAATATCCTGTAAAGCAGCCTTCTGCACCAGGATTGCTGATAGTGATTGAAATACTTATGTATCTTATAATCAGCCTTCACTAGCAGAGCCCAGCACAAGAAACCAAATATGTGACCAGGGTAGAGTCCATGCCACCAAGCGGAGAAGGCAAAGGTCATTAGTAAAGATCCAACTTTACATTTTTCAAAAATGAGTCTTCTCAGCCAGTTTGCTGTACTTTTGTTCCAAGTCCTGGTAAAAACTGAGATTTTATGAGTTGTTTCCAGGGTCCAAATATCAGCATCGTAGCATGTTGCTTGAAAGCCATCTACTTGATATGCCGTCAGAAATCCTGCAGCACGGAAGAGGGACTCATCAAGTAACCAATGGGAATAATAGGTCAGTTTAAATAGCAGTGCTGTGGTCCACATAGTATATACACAATTTAAGTGCCTACAGCTCATTAGCGACATCTGAGAGCTAATATTGACAAAAACAAATATTCTCAGCACTTGCAAGATTAAAGCAAATAAGCAGCCTTTGGTTACTTGCTTGAAGCACGGATAGTTACGCCTATGAGAATCACTGACTTGATTATGAAATTCGACAAAGGAGCACAGAGGACCTCCCAGCAGTGCAGGAAAGAAGAGCAAGTAAGATATAAACATTAATATTTGTTGTGCACTTCCAGAGCAGAACCAGTGTTTCCTTCCACCCTCAACTGGTATTATTTTCACTTTTCTTTCATGAATATCCATAGCTAGAGTTGTGATCTTCTGGGTTAATAGCATGAGGGCTGAAATCATTACAAACAACCTATATGAATAGAAAATATCAACATGAATGATTTTATTCCAGTGGAAGTAGTGCTTTTTTATGTTGTTCTTACTAATGTAGCATTTTTTCTTCCAAAATGTCACACATGGAGATTAGTAACTACAATAATAAACTAGTTACAAACAGGTTTCATGTTTTCAGTTGTGGTAAGTTACATGGCTTTTTTTCTTTTCATTCTTTTTGCTATACAGGAAAGAATATAATCCATTTCTAAGAATCTGCAGACAGCAGCTACTAATCCTCTTGTTTTGTATTATTTTTTTTTTTTAAAGGTAACACTTTATTTGTTTTAATAACAATAAACATTGACAAAACAATAAATATTGCTGATACAAACATGCGTCATTGCATTTGTCTTACAATGCATCAAGGTCTTTACTCCATATTAACAGTTTGGATTGTTATGTTAGTTATGTGTCCATTACATTTAGCTCACATTTACACTCTATATATCCACATGTTTAAGTACCGGGACCCGCTTCCCACCACGGACTCCATATCTTTTCAAATTTACAGCCTGTACCTCTGGCTTCATGCGTTAGCTTTATCAGGGGTATTGCCACATTAACTAAGTTTATCCAGGAGTCTTTTGTAGGGGGAGTAGGTCCCATCCAGTGCATAATTATGTTTTTCCTTGCATAATACAATAGCGCCCTAAACCTCCATCTTGCATGTACTGTGGGTATTAATTGGTCTATAACACCTAGTATACATACCATAGGGGATAGCACCCTTGGGAAATCAAGGGTGTTTGATAGAAAAGCCATTATTTGAGACCAGTAAGAACTAATTACAGGACAGGCCCAAATCATGTGTATAAAGTTGGCCGATGTATTACCACATCTGGGGCATGTATCATTGACCCTCTTGCCCATAGTCTTAAGTTTGACTTGGGTTGTATACAGTTGGTGGAATATTTTATATTGAATTAACCTATCTTTCACTGATGTTAGGTTACAATATATCGACTCCGTAGCTTCATCCCAATCCTCTTGGGTAAGATCTGGTATCTGTGACTGCCATTTATTTAATGCAGAGTGAAAGGGAGGAGGTATTCCAGCTAACAGATTGTGATATATTTTGGACACCAATTTTGTAGGATGTTCTACCGCCAGCGAGTCTTCTATTGCCAGTGAGGTTAAAGTTGGGGAGAGCGTTCCAAATTGGGTTCTAAATACGTGCCGTATTTGGAAGTATCTGAATAGTGGTAAGCTCTTAGGGGCACATTTGGCTTTGAGCTCGGGGTATGAAACAAAGTTACCATCTATCAGAAGATCACCCAGATATTTAATGCCCCTTTGTGGCCAATAGAGGAAGTCTTCCAAATTACAAAAGTGTGGGATATTTGCATTGTTCCATAGGGGTAGAGAGGAGGTAAGGCGGGTAGGTTCTTTCTTAAGAAATCTCAACCCTTGACACCATGCTCTATGGGGAGTGGCAATGGTTAGTGGGATTTCCCCCCCAACATCTGATAGTTTTCTATAGGGCAGGTTTTTCAATCCTTCTAATGACCCAAGTATGTTTGCTTGCAATGCCATATTGGGGTTATAGGGGTCAGGGTGTTGCCACCAATACAGGTAATATATTTGAGATGCTAGGTAATATAGTTGGAAATTTGGTAATGCTAGACCACCATCCTGTTTGTCAGCTGTAAGCTCCACCCAGGCAATTCGCGCCACCTTTCGATTCCATATAAATGGAAGAATGAGGCTGTTAATCTTTTTAAAAACTGACTTGGGTATATAGGTCGGGGCATTATGTAGGTGGTATAGTATTTTGGGGAGATATATCATCTTAATAAGATTTATTCTACCCCACAGCGTAAGGGGAAGGTTAGCCCAGATTTGAGTATCAGACTCGAGTTTTGAGATTATCGGGTTGATATTGTTTTGTACAAATCGAGAGAGATCTGCGTTAATGTTTAGACCCAGGTACTTGTTATTTTGTATATTAATTTAAAAGTGTAAGGCCCTGCTGAAGTTGAACATTCCTTTGTTAGTCTGGTGCAACAAATCTTGGCCTGCTTTCTTAGATCCTGTTCTGCTTGCCACACTGAATATTATCTGCCCCAAAACATTGTGCTTTGTGCTTCAATTCACTGCCTGCTCATACATGATTCATGATAAGTTTCACATCAGGGTGCCATGCCCACTTACATGGAGGATCAATTGGTTGGTCTGTTGTAGTACTAAATTTGAGTAGATGAACCTCGAAATAATAAGATAAATGAATGGTCTGTGCTTTTTTGTTTTGTCAAAATAGATGTAGGGTCCTTTTATTGTCTTGTTTTTTTCCAGTCTAACACAGTAAATTAGTTCATATTTTTAAGTGTGGATCTTACCTTAAAGTGATTTCTTCTTGCAAGCAATATTCTTTATACAGTAGCCAGAGATGGCAAGCAGTTTGCCAGGCCATTTGCAGTGTAAGTGTCCACCAATGAATAGACTGCCAACTGATTATGTGAAACAACACAATGGAGGCCAGGGCTGGGATGAAAATTACTACTGCGTATGGCCCCATGGAAACACACGATAAAACAATTCCACCAAAAAGGAGATAAATGAATCTGAAAAACATGATTAATCAAATGGAAGGATGAATTACAGAAAGTAATGTGTTTCCCTTTTTCATGGAATAAGTAACCACCATAGCTGTGACACACTGCAAGTTTTGCCTTTCATGGCAATATTATTATTTACAACTATTATTATTTTCAATTCAGGGTTTGCAAACTCTTATTAATATGATTAAATTGGATAGTTTTGCTTCACCCATCATGTTTTTCCTTCCTCCCAAATCCTACAGTGTTATTTGCTCCCATGGAGTACAGTATACTAAATCTGAAACATTCTATCTATCTTAAACTAATAGCAATTGTGCTGCTTTCTGGTTGCTTCTTATTTCACATTCAGCTATCCAGTGTAGTTAAAATATTACACAGAAAGTGGAAGGAGGTTATTGTGCACATCCCACGCTCACTCAAGTTTAAGTTGCTGAACAGGACTAGCAGCACCATTATCCCCTTCAAAGTATCCTTGTTATTCTAGTTTTTTTTTATTGAGACACACTGGCCTGGGCACAAAAAAATTGCGATTATTTTTTAAGTAGTTATTTTAGCTTTGCTTATCCTTTAAGTAAAAATTTAAATTGCTAATACTTATTGCCATTCCAGCTCTCATATAAATGGATGGAGAAGGTGAAACCAGTCAACAAAATTATTTAAATCTCAAGGACTACCCAAAACTGGGGCTGCTGTGCACCTACCTTTCCAAAGTAGGCATCCCAAACAGTTCCAAAGTAAACTACACCTACTTGAGCTATGTCAGTCATTTTGTGGTTCTCTGACAGTGAGATCTACTTGTGTTTGTCAATATTGCACTAATTAAACTTAAGCAGGGCAATTAGTGCTGTAAATGTGTTCAGAGCTAAAAAACAAAGGCCCAATATGGCCTTTGGCGATAATCATATGAAGTCAACAACTACAGTCAAGAAAGCTGGAAAGATCCTATTTAAAACTAGGTCTCTGGCAAAGTTTGATTGTCAGAACCCATCACTGATGTTGCTGGACTATAGATACCATGATGCTTTAACTCTTCATTATATTCAGGAATATGCCGTCCAACAAAATGTGGGTAGATAGAGCATTTCTTCCATGGATGGTTTACATACTGCTTCCAACTTACTTTTTATCACCCTTCTTTATCTGTAAATAGTAGTTGTTCATAGTTCATTTGACAGAAACCAGCATGAAATTAGCAAATCAAAGCATACCTTGGTGTGATAGGCAAGTGACCAAAGGAAGAAAGATAACCATATAAAAAAGCCCACGGAAAAGCAGCCAGCTGGTAAAGAGCCACAGGGTGAAACATAAGTTGAAGATTGTCCATTGTGCTTAGAAGACCATTTTTATATTTAAGAAAAAAAAAACTGTATATAGTTAATTTACAGAAGTCACCCTTCCTCTATAGAATGTAAGGCTACATCCTTATATAGCAGTGCTTCAAATGACGTCTGTTTGCACTCAGACTGTTTGTCTAGTACTGAGTGAGGCTCTAATCAAGGTGAATGTCATCCTAAAAGCAATGTGAAACAATTGTTTGTTTGCTTAATCACATGGAGCATCTTGCTGAAAATACAGCAACGAGACAAGAGACCTGTGAAATATTCAGGCTTCTAGGGTTACCAAATATCTGCCACTTTGGAGATCAAGTACCTAGATAGTGTAAAAACGGAAAAATGACACAGTAATCATTGTTTATGAAAGTGATATGTGATAAGAATTGACAGAGAAATGGAGTAAGCATCACAGCCATTTAGCAATAAAGATCTGTTTCCAAAGATGCCCCAGTAGCTCCCGATTTGTTTTTCTGCTGATTCACTGCACATGCTCTGTGCTGCTCTCCGTTACAGTTCTTGGGGACCTACTCACAATATACTGTATTATACTGTAGCTCAGGAGCTAGTGCATTTAGCATCAGAAATTATTAATCAGCCGTGTAGCATAAGCTTTTATTACAGGCCAACATCATTTTCTGCTTGATAATTTGTGACAGCCCCTAAGTTTAGCTTCTCAACAGCTGCTCAGAGCCCACTGAGCATGTGAGTGTCGCAGACACTTTCCAAGATGGTGGAGGGAATCACATTGTAGCTTAACTACAATTCCCACATTTCAAGATCAAATGGCATCAAGGTGATTGGCAGATATGTTACATATATATATACTGATAACCAAATAAAGGTGAAAGAGAAGACCACCATTTGAAATTATGCGGTCTTTGCTACTACTACTTATTTGTCAGGGACATTATTCTGAAAGGGACATGTTAAACTCAAATACTACATAAGCATGCCATCCCTTTTATTGTCCACAATATTGGCCTATCACAGTTTTACAGGGTGCCTCAGGCCCTAAAGAACCTCCAACCACTGCTTAAGTGGAGTGTAATGAGGTTAAACTATGCAATCCCTCCAGTTTTACAGCCCAGGGAAATGTAAAAATACACATTATGCATGTAACCTTCTTGATAAATTGTGAGCTCATTACTAGAGTTTATTTTATTGGGCAGAATTATCATACTGGTAGTCTGAGCATAGGCAATTTATAATTAATAATATGCAGTAATTAATTTGTATATTGTGAACTCATTACAGATGTCTCTTTTATTGGATATAATTATACATTACAGTAGATACTGGTAATCTAAATGTAGGCTATTTATACATAATAGTATAATTAATAATAACGTACTGAGTGATCTGAAGGTTGCAGGAGCTGAAAGGGGGAATATCGTGAAAATGAACATTGAATTAAAGCTCCAGCATACTAAAATAAGAAGGTTTCTAATTATATTCAATTAAAACTGATGTACTGTTTCAGAAATTGTCAAGTTATCTCTTTCCCAGCATCTGATTGTCTTCATTCTGTCTTCATGCAGGAGTTGTGTCAGATATTCATTGACAGTTATATCCAAAATATATGCGGGGGGGGGTCTCCCTTTGCCTAGAAGATGTATTAGAGTTCACTCTTTTACTATGGGCAAATTCACTAAAGCGCCAAGTGTCTAACACAAGCGCTAATTCGCCAGCGTGACGTCATTTCGCAACTTCGCAAATTCACTAACACGGACTCTCTGGTATTTCAGTCTTTTATCATCAGCCTAAAATAAATAAACCAGATTGCTCCCAGTCTAAAAAATGTCAATCAATCATCTCTGGTGTGGGCTCCTTGAATGAGGAACCATTGGATGACGTATATACTGTTTTATTACAGCCTCTAGTGTTATGTCTTTCCACATACATAAGCACCTATAGGGTTCAAGAGGTGTGATCTCCCTGTACTTGAGCATCATGCACCAAAAGGGCCTGCTTGCATTAAATTATTATTTAACAAGATATAGCATAATACAGAGGAGGTTCAGTATTTCATATGTTGTGCTACTTAGTAAATGTTGACAAACTGGTTTATGTTAGATGAGCTATATTACCTCCAATAGGTTATGCTTTGAAGAGTCTCGCATTCTTGGAGGAGATTTTGGTTGGTAAATTGATTACATAACATTGCTGCATCGACAATTTGTTGTTTGTGTTGTTGGGAACTGAAGTGGAGTATAATCTGTTTCTACAGAGTCTAGGGAATATTAAACTTAACCTCTAGTAAATGAATATCTGGATCTATGTATCATGGTGGATTGTTTTTTTTTTTTTTTTGATCCATGGATGATCCTTGATTCTGCACAAACTGCGGGTCACCCACAGTTTATGGGGGGGGGGGGGATTGGGCAAAACAAAGCACAACAGGGCAAATTTACTAAGATATGAAAAGTAGCTAGCGTTAGCCTCGCTAGCGTTTGCCGCACTTCGCAGGCGAATTTTCGACAGCAATACGCAAGTTCACTAAAGTGCGAATTTACGATCAGGTCGGTGAATGGTAGCGTAGTTGTGCTAGTGTTACTTCGCTAGGCAGAGCGCAGTTACGCTAGCGAAGCCTAATTTGCAAACAGCGGGAACTTTAAGTTATAATAGAAGTATATGTTACAGCCACTACATTCCACTACACAAGCCCAGGAAACCTTTAATAAATTATATAAAGTTGTCCTATTGCCCTACATGTGCCCCCTGTATAGTTGAGTTGCCATATGTTAGGAAATGTAGGGGGGAAGGAGCATAACCCCCCCCCAAAAAAAACAATCTTTTTCAGACTATCACCCTCCTATGCTAAAATATGCCAGTGTTTTTTTGGGACTTAGAAGAAATTTTACAAATTTTTTTTCAACCTCCTATCTATTGTATTGAACCTTGCCTGGTCTGACCAGGCGAAGTAACGTCTAATGTAAGTGCTAACTTTCAGGAAAATGTTCATTTTAGTGAATTTGCTAATTTATGATCCTTGGTCAGTGCGCAACTTCGCCTGGCGTAAGGGTGTGAAGTTGCGCAAGTTTATCTACTTCGCTAGCGGAAATTCGCCGTGTTAGTGAATTTGCGAAGTTGCGAAATGACGTCACTCTGGCGAATTAGTGTTAGCGTTAGACGCTTCGCACTTTAGTGAATTTGCCCCATAGTGTTATGCAGTATACTCGTTAACATGCATTCATTGCCACAATAAGTTGGTTGTACTACCAGGCTGCTAAAGTGTGGAATTTTTAAAATACTATAAATTCAGGAGTACAATGTATTGAGAGGGTTATGCTTCCTCAAAGAGGTGTTGATTTAAAAGCGACTTTTGTTTTGGGATGAAACTAGATGGATATTTAATTTGTGTACAAGACAACCGTTAGTAATTGATTACATTTTGTTACTCATGTGTTATGCTTTCTAAAAGGTGAACTAAATTATTACAGAAAGGTTAAATGCTTTCAACAAGTTAAATATGAATTATTACTTATGAAATGTTATATATGCTTGAAATAACATAATGAAGCTATGTAACATAGTAGTAGTTTAGGTTGAAATAAGAAACAAGTCCGTCAAGTTCAACCTTTTAAGTTAGTCTATATAAAATCTACTTAACTGCTAGTTAATCCAAAGGAAGGCAAAAAAACCCTTTTTAAAGCCTCTCCAATGTATTTGGTAAAGGGGTAAGGGATTCAAGATTTTTTTTCATGGAATGGCTAATTATTCATGCTTTAGTATATTAAACCATATGGAGAATTTGGACTACTAGATAGAGATAAAGTGCTGTCACACTATACGCGTCAGACTGATGTTTGTTATGTAACAATAACATTGAAATATTAAATATTTTGTCAAGCCTAAAATCTGGGAACGAATAACTTGGGGCTGTTAAGAACCAAAGTCAACTAATTCACTTGGAATATAGACGTTTTTGTTAGTATTGTTGACCACAGATTTATTATAATATTGGCTAACACTATAGGTTTCCTAGGGACCACAACCTGTGTCTGCGATTTTATCAACTTGTGTCCTGTGTTTTTTGCACCAGTAGAAAGACAATTGAGTTTTGTTTATAATAGATTGGTATGTAAGACAGCATGTTGTTTTACACAGGTATTTCCCTTATTGGGTGACCTCTTCATTATACATATATGTTATAATCAGCTGTGTATAACTATTTATTAAAGTGAATAATTTTTCCAAACTGAAACCCTTTCTGTGAATCATACTAATGTTCTGTATACATTCCCTTGGCTGCTCACAAAAACCAAATAAACTTACCAAAAAATTGTGGCCTAAATAAAAGGAAGTAAAAAACGGAGGGGAAGGTGTGAAAAGGTAAAATAACACAATGAGACACTCATTGTATATCCACTATTGTGGATAAATGAATAGGCCACAGCTTTTATTAAATTATTTTTACCATACCAAACACATTATGCCTACTGTTGCTATCACAACAGGCACGAAATTTAACTCACAAAAACAGGAGTCTCTAGCTGTTCGAATCCAAGCCGTGGGGCTACAAATCCTCTCAGCTTTTAACTCACCAATATAAAGGAAAACATAAACTTTATTCTGATAGTGCGTAATTTCTCCATAATACAAAAGCTGTGACAATAGAATAAAACATTACATTTTTTTTTTTTTATATGTATACATATAACCAATAGGGAGGGAGGGTGGGAGCTGCAAATTCCACTCGAGGTGCTCTCTTTCTGCGTCTGCCCCACTGACGAAGTATCTGGATTCTTCCCGCCTTGGCTTACAATTACGTCACCTATCCGGCTAGCCAATCAACGTTGATACCACGCACCTGTTGGTCCTGCAGCCATGGCTCATCAGCGGCACACCAGGTGACGCTGCTGGCATCCTTGGCTGCTCACAAAAACCAAATAAACTTACCAAAAAACTGTGGCCTAAATAAAAGGAAGTAAAAAACGGAGGGAAAGGTGTGAAAAGGTAAAATAACACAATGAGACACTCTATTGTGGATAAATGAATAGGCCACAGCTTTTATTAAATTATTTTTACCATACCAAACACATTATGCCTACTGTTGCTATCACAACAGGCACGAAATTTAACTCACAAAAACAGGAGTCTCTAGCTGTTCGAATCCAAGCCGTGGGGCTACAAATCCTCTCAGCTTTTAACTCACCAATATAAAGGAAAACATAAACTTTATTCTGACAGTGCGTAATTTCTCCACCGAAAATCCAGCTATACCTAGCTGGATTTACGCCCCAGCACTGCCAGAGCCCGTTCAATACCAGTTTGAAAATCCATGTTTAAAACATCTAGACCAATTGGGTTCAAGTGAATTCCGTCTTTTCTCAGCATGCATTTATTGTCCTTTTCAAGCTCCCTGTGTCTAATTGCAATGCCACCTATACGCTCCACAAATTTTGATACAGAAACATTGAGCTTTATTCTGCACTTTTCAATTGCCTTAGGGTTCCTGGCCCCCCTCCAAAATGATCTGGAAACAATCTCAGACCATACAACTACTAGACCATTTATACAAGCACAGCATTTTGCAATGTCTTGTTTTATGTTGTATATCAAATCTACATTTTTTACTGATCCAAGTTCATTCCCTCCTGCATGTATAACTACAATATTGGGCCCTGAACTCATTTCTCTTAATTGCAAAACTTCAGGTAATATTTGACTCCAATTTAAACCAGGTATGCCCCTCCAGCGTATTCTCACTTCCTCTGCAGGCAGACCTAGTTGTCTCCCATATATCCTTGCTGCCGCTCTCTTTGCAGCCCACTTTACATACGAATGTCCAATAATCCAACAATATACTGGAAAGGTACCTAAATTAAAATAAACTGGTTATTTGCTTATGCATGTTGACTGTATAACAAATGAGGTCGGATATAAGTCTTAAAACGGTTAGAAGACCATCGCCCTATTTTCTTTATTTTGTGAGGAGGAAAACCTAATTGGTTAGCTTCTGTGGCAGCTCCAATTCAAAAAGAATGTGTACAAAAAGAATTTGGATTATGGGATAGGGACTTTAAACAAGTTCTGAATATGGTTAAAAACTGGTAGCGAGAAAGAAAACTGCCATCTTCATGTATTAGGAAAGGGCCATGTACATTTTTTCTTATGTTCAAATATTGTTTTGTTAATTTTACTGGGCAACAATTACTTCTAATTGCTGTCAATATAATGTGTTTTCCTTTTCCTGACTTGTCTGTTTTTGAATAGCGGATATTTAAAGTCATAGATTGGTCTGCTGTTCTTATATCATTTATGTTCAGACCTCCTGGTTTTGTTTTTGATGGTGATACTAATTCTCCAATTCTGAATGCTCCGAAAAAAGCTAATGAAAATGCAGTTTTAAATAATATGGCTTCATAGTGGTTTTTACAGATATTTGGCAAAATAAGTAGTAATTTGTTTAATGTTCTAAAGGATACTGGTGCTCTTTTGTCTGTAACCGTAGTTCTTATTTTCCATCCTTTTACTATTCTTTTTAACAAAAATTCCTTTGTTACATCTTTCCAGTTAAATAATTTGCACAAAAATGACAGGGCTGCCATATTTTTCTGAACTGTGGAACCAGAAAGTCCAATTTTCTTTAGATTTTTTAAATATGCCAATGTAGCTAATACGCGGCTTTGATGGTCTTTTAACCCTTTTTCTGCATCCGTTACAGCGATCCATTCAACCCATACTTTCATGTAAGCTTAGTGTTAGTTGACAATGAATTAGCCATAAGCTCAATTAGTTGTCTAAAACGATTCTCCACAAGCCAGAAGGTATTGGTAAGCTTTTTTCCTCCGCCCTCGGAACCAACTGCCGGAATTTGTCTAACTGTAACCGAGAAAGGGAATCAGCTATAATGTTATTTTCTCCTGGCACATGCTTAGCTCGGAACCAAATATTAAGTCTAAGGCACTGTAAAATGAATTCTCGTAAAACATTGAGAACAGGTACAGATGTGGCTGTTTGTTTATTAATAACCTGTACTACACTCTGGTTATCACACCAGAAAATAATACTTTTATTTTTGAGTTTTTCCCCCCATATCATTACTGCTGCTAAAATAGGTAATAACTCTAATAATGTTAAATTCCTAATTAAATTTGTACCCTTCCAATCCTGGGGCCAAGGTTCGGCAAACCATTGATTTTGATGGAAACCTCCCATGCCTATGCAGCCTGAAGCGTCTGTAAAAAGCTGTAATTCTGTATTGGATCTATTAGCCTCCTGCCAACAAGATTTGCCATTGTATTCTGCTAGAAAACGTTGCCAAATGCTCAAGTCCTCTCTTAACTCTTTTCTGATCCTGATATAATGATGCTGTTTTTTGACACCTTTTGTTGCTAAAGTTAATCTCCTGCAGAAAACTCTACCCATAGGTATTACTCTGCAGGCAAAAACTAAATGTCCAATTAAAGATTGCAATTGTTGCAAAGTAACCTTTGTAGCAGTTTTTACTCTGGCTACTAATAATGACAATGTTTCAAGTTTATCTTGAGGTAACCTAGATATCATGTTGTTAGTATCTATTTCTATTCCCAGAAAAATTAATTTTGTGGTAGGACCTTCCGTTTTTTCCCCTGCCACAGGTACTCCAAATTGTCTCATGTTTTCCAGGAAAACTTGTAAAAGGTGTGAGCATATTAAAGATTCTGTTGGACCTACAAATAAAAAGTCATCTAGGTAGTGCAACATTGAATCACATTCTGCTTTTTGTTTTGTTGTCCATTCAAGGAAACTGCTGAAAACCTCGAAATAGTAACATGAGATGGAACATCCCATTGGAAGACACATGTCTACAAAGTATTTTCCTTCAAAATAACATCCTAATAAATGGTAGCAATCAGGATGAATAAGTAATAGGCGGAAGGCAGATTCAATGTCAGCTTTTGACATTAAAGCTCCTCTGCCTGCCTGTCTAACCAGTTCTATGGCTTTGTCAAATGATGCATATTGAACTTTTGATTCCTCCTTATCAATTCCATCATTTACCGATTCCCCCTTTGGGTATGATAAATGGTGTATAAGTCTGTATTTTCCCTGTTCTTTCTTTGGGACAATACCCAAAGGGGAAACTCTCAAATTATGAAATGGGGGGAATCAAAAGGACCAGCCATCCTCCCTAACGATACCTCTTTATATAACTTTTCTCTAACAGTGTTGATATTATTATTGACAGATTTTAAATTCTCTGACCATGTAGCTAAATCGCTAGGTACAAAGGGAATCCAAAATCCATCGTAAAAACCACGGTCAATAATTAATGCTTCTCTTCTATTGGGATACATTTTTAACCATGGTAGCATCCTTTCCCTTATCACTGGTGTCCTCGCTTTTTGCAGTTGTTGTTCCCTGCTTTTGCAATGCCAACTTTTTTGAAACATCTAACCACTGGGTGTGCTCCACCACAGAAACTGCATTCATGTCGGTATCTGCAATTGCTATACCATCTGCAATGACTTTCATTGTACATCCAACAGGTTCCCTTTCTTGCAGTCGTGGCCGATGCCCCACTTGCTGGAACACCGGCCCCGCTCTGAAAGGTATGGTATTGACCATAATTGGGTCTGTTGGGTGTCATTAATAAAAGCCACAAACTCATATCCTGGCAGTCCCATCGCATTTGAGCCCTAGCCGCCATTCTGCGTCTAAATTGCTCATCATACTTTAACCAACAAATGCCACCATAGGTTCTGTAGGCACCCCATATAATCTCTAAATAACAAAATAAAGAGGAACCTTTTTCAGGATGTTTTTCACTTAAAACACTAGCATAAGTACTAAAACCGTGAATCCAATTATTAAGGGTACGTGGCATTTGTTTTACTTTTTCCTCTGTGTCACCTGCTCTACGCATAGGTTTATCTACAGAATCCTTGTCTGGATGTAATAATGTGAATACATCTATAAATTGACCAGACCAAATTTTTTCTTTTGTAGTGTTATCCAAATGAATTCCTAAAGGGGCAGCCTCACATAGTGGAGCAGTACTAAAATTACTCCTCTCTGTTACATCAATTAGAGGCTGCTCCATATTCTGGATAGAGCTGGGACTGACTGGCCTACTAAGTAAAGGAGGCTCCCCTGATAACCTATCAGCTACTAAATTAAGTATTCTAAGTATTTCAGTATTGGTGTCAAGTGTATGGGTTGAGTCACCCCATACCTCTGCTGCGTTATACTCACCCCTGCTTGAAGGGGGTCTTGAAAGCTGAGCTGAATGTGAAGTCTGTGGTAAGTTGTCGTGCTGGTTATGAGGAATGTCGCTGTTTTTTTCAATGGCTGATGTTGTAGGCCGCTGCTTCTGGCTTCTGGAAGGCCTAGAGCTTGGTTCACCCCCCTTTTTCTTGTGCGGGACAACTCTGTCAGAAGTATGTCTGGTTCTTTCAGAGGTAGCCGTGGGAGAGTTGTGTGCCTGCGGTTCCTGAAGGGAGCTGCGGCGCCGCTGTCGCTGTGGGGAAGATATGGCTGGAGAGGTATATCTGTTGCGCTCCCCTGACGCTGACGGGGATTCACCTCAGCTTCTTCTATTGTGGGTAGTTCTCCTTACGGGTCCAGTCGGGGTTGGGCTTTGGCGTTCCGGAGGTTGCGCTCTTCTTCCCCGCTTTTGCTTCTCAGTCGGTGCCATTACCTCCGCGGTCGCGTCAACTGGTAACTCCGTTTCTGTAAGAAGCTGTTGTAACCATTCTTTTCCTTTCGCCGTTATCGCTTCTTTTACTTGTGCAAGTAAATCTTCCATGCTGCCACAAGATGGGGATATTAAGCTGCAAATTCCACTGGAGGTGCTCTCTTTCTGCGTCTGCCCCACTGACGAAGTATCTGGATTCTTCCCGCCTTGGCTTACAATTACGTCACCTATTCGGCTAGCCAATCAACGTTGATACCACGCACCTGTTGGTCCTGCAGCCATGGCTCATCAGCGGCACACCAGGTGACGCTGCTGGCATCCTTACTTGAAAGTAAGAGGTATGTAGGGTCCTGACCTGTTTCTTATTTTTCTTCCGTTCTTTCAGCAGCACACCCACAGCTATATCAAATATACTGTATAGCAGAGGCCAGTGGTGTTGAGGGAAACTACGACAATCAGGTCATCCTGTGTGTGGGGTGTGTGTGTGTATATATATACTGTATAGTGAATAAAGTACCCCCTCTTGTAAAATATAAGGATATTTTAAGTTACCGAAGGCCAAGTGTTTTTATACAGGTCATGGAACTCCGAGGTAACTTCTAATATCCTCA